>OX104061.1:28065464-28143233 GCA_944474145.2 Dicrocoelium dendriticum
GTTGACACCGTCCCCCCATTCGCGACTCTCACTGAAGTTGAGGTCGTATGGAATAGCTGGTCGCGCTCTCCAGTAGGTGTCATCTGTTCTGGATGGATGGGAACAGTGTATTCGTGTGGGAAGCGGTCTTTCGTTTCGACGAGCTGTACTTAGCGGCGTTTCGTAAGGCACTGTCCTACGTCCACTACCTTTTTCTGTCCACGTGGTTGACTTGCCAAAGGAGCTTGCGGGTACCATCGCTCTTATTTGTGATGACCTAAAGCTCTGGAATATTGTTGAAATCACTGGAGGTCCTGTGGCTCTTCAACGGGCTCTGGATAGATGTTGGTAATGGTCTGTCTTGTGGTTGCTGCCAACAAACCGGACAAATGGTTCTGTGCTGCGTATCGGAGCATCTGCTTCCTCCAGAAGTTATATGCACAAGAGGAGTGAACGTCCTCACTTGACTCATCAGGTTGATCAAAATGTCGACCACTGTCCCACACCACAAGCTGGCGACAACTGGAAGAAGGCGGCTAGTAAAGGGTTCCTGATGTTGTGGTATATCCGTCGTTCTTTTGGGACCCTAATCGCTGGTGTGTTTGTGAAGCTTTACTCAGCGTTTGTGCCACCCTACCTAAAATATTGCGTCCAGGCCAGTCCACCATGCCTTGTTCGGGACAAAATGGCACTAGAAACGGGGTTGCGTGTCGGTACTAGGTGGGTCAAGAGATTACGAGGGCAAAGTTTCCTTGAACGAAAACTTATTTTGTTGATGCAGTCAATGCACTAATGAAGGATTAGAGGGGACCTAATCCTAACTTACGGCATTTTGACTAGTAAGGTTGGCCCGGATTTGCCCTGGCTATTTACTCCTGCTAGATTATCTGGCCTTCGCGAGCATTGTATGAAGCTGGACAAACCGCGGTCCGGGTGAGTTAGAGCGGAGGCACGGTTCTCACATCTAGGCATCGAGCGCCGGAACATGCTTCGAAAACATGTTGCCAAGGAAGCTAAGGTTAACATGCGTTAAAACCAACTAGACGCACTTGGGTAACAACACGAAACCTTTCCTTTTTCATGACTAAATCCCATCTTCATACTTCGATTCTATTTTGTTAACATTTCATCAACATTGGTTTTATGCTCTTCTTTCAACTGATTTTTCCTTCCCTTTCACCAAGGTCTGGAACTTCTTGGGGATCTGGGATCGGAATGTGAAAGAGCTTGTGCCTGGGACAGGACATAGAAACCCCCAAGGACCTACATAGAACACGGCTGTACAACAAGTGGATAAAAATGCACTCACTACCACGACCGTCGTCCAGTAATGGTAGCTGGACATGACGCCTTTATACTCCTGCGAAGTATACATAATCCTGTAAATTCTAGAAGCAAGAAACGGAAGTTTTGCTCACATGGACACGAAGATGACGAAGGTCTAACCCTCCATAGGCCTCAGCCATTTTGGCCGCCGCGAGCAAAAATAACCTGTTCAGCTAACAGAGGAAATTAGAAGGCAATTGACGGCGGTTAACCGAGGGTTAAAGCAGTCGACGAGCTGCTCTGCCAGTTTTACATTAGTGTACATACGGATTTCTGACAGTGTTTCAGGACGTGGTGGGTTTTCGAATGGCAAGCGTTCTCCCTATAAAAAGCCACAAATGTCCGCTTAACAACACTGCGACGTGGCGGATGTGACTCGCCACTGAATAAAGTCACTGCCCACAACTACATACTGGCAAGCCGACCTGAATCCTAATGTAATATTTTCCTGACAACTTTTCTCTACCAACGGAATGCCCAGCCTGTTTACACTACGCCCACTAGAACCCAACTTGTCGTCATGTTTTGACGAATTTATACCTCAAGATTAATTTTACAATTTCCAAAGCTTGGACAACTTTCGGCTTATTGCCGATTACATACATAGCAACGTGTTTGTTGCGAAACATAAATTGCTTGTAAACGTTGATCATGCCTGGTCAGGTGTGTCTCGGAAATTCGAGAATATACTATTTATTTATTTATTTACTCTCTTAGCCACTTTTTCTTCCTCGCTTACTTACTACACTTACTACACTATTTGATCATGCCTTTTAGAGGTGTGTCTCGTTTTACAGAGAATATACTATTTATTTATTTATTTATTTATTTATTTAGGTGACATAGCAGGGACAGCTAATATAAGGAACGTGGGCATTAAATTGGTGGACCAGGGTGTTCTTGCGGGTGTTTTCTTTTTAGACACACCAAGAAGTCGGAGCAACCCTATCCACTCCTTGATCGACGTCTTGCTCAAGAAGAAACACTAACGGGCTTCATTCTATCGTTCCAGTCCCACCTGAAATTAACTTCAAGTTTGAACGCGCGCCAAAACAGTTTTGATCCTTCGCTACATTAGCAATTAAAATAATAATAATAGTAAAATAAAAATTAACCTTGAAATAATCTTATAAACACTACCTAAGACCACTGAAGTTTAGACGCAAACTTTAATGAAATATTACATATTACATACATAGATAGATAAACTGTCTGCAGATAACGACGTGCGTTTGGGTGCTCCGTTTCTCTTTGGATCTTTTGGCAAAGGAAGGTGTTCGAACTTCATATACCTGGAGATTCGACTGCTAACTATTTGGAATTTGTCAAGCACAAGGCACGATGGCGTCCAAATGCTTGGATTGTGGTAAGGCTTTACCGCAATGTCGAAGGCCGTGCATTGCTCTCTCTGTGAAGGGTGGCTACACATTGCCTGCTGCGACATCAGTCCAGATATTTATGATTACCTCCAGAGGACCACCTCCTCAGCTATCAGTTTTCATGGTGACTCTTGTCGAACTGTATTGAACGATAGACGGGTGTTGAACTTAGTCCACGCACTTAGTCCACGATCCATTCCTACTCAAACTGAGAACTGCACCTCTGCTAAACCGCCGGTAGCTTCATCGCCTCGTTCGGCCTCTGACTCAGCCAGTTCCACTGGTAAACGAAGTCGCGTCCCCTCGTCTTCGCTATCGGAGCCTCTGACACTTAGTGATGGCAGCCGTGAGTCCAAGAGAAAGACAAATGCAGCAGTAGTGAGTGAGAATGTAGAGCAAGCATCGGCTAGTACATGCGCAACTCTGCGAGCGAAGAAAACCAACAGTGATTCTACGACTAAACCCAAGAAATCTTCCGGACTAAAGCTGGTCCTCGATAGAGTAAGCCAGTTGGAAAACGTTCTCAAGAACAGCATGCCTCCCATGTCCCAACCCACTGAATATAATAAACCGCATCTTCGTGACCGTTGTTTGCTCATCGTGAATGCTCCTGAATCCAACAAGGCTTCCCTGGCTGAAAGGATCCTGGACGACCAAGTTTCTGCGGCGAATGGTCTCCCTCCTTTTTGTTGAAGGTAAACAAGGGATCAATATTGTCGCTGCTCTTCGTCTCGGAAGAAAGCAAGACGATTCTTCTTAAGTTCGTTCACTCAAGATTGTAGGTCAGAGTGAGGATGAGTGTTGCCGCATTCTCAGACGGACCCCACGTCTTAGGGGAGAAACCTTTTATGTTTTGCGGGGCCGCTGTCCGGAGGATCGGATCCGAATGCAGAAAGCTGTTGAAGAACTACGAACATGCCGGGAAAATGGTGAGATAAACCTCCACATTGTGGATTTTCGTGTAGCTCACAAAGCTCCGAGAATTCGCTGGAGGCCAATCTTTATCGCTCCGGGCGGTAAGACCGAAGAATAGTTTGTGGGCGATATCTGCTAATGTACGTAGCCAAGGAAAAATCTTGATGAAATTCAGAACTTTGCCTATGAAAATCACCTAGATCTTATGGCTTTCACAGAGACTTGGTTGTTTTCGGACATCCTCGACGCAGAGGTGCATATTCCGGGGTATAATCTAGCTCGAGCCGATCGCTTTCGAAATAGGTCCGGAGGTGGTGTGGTTCTTTACTAGAAAGAGGACCTCAGGGCTCATCTGGTTGAGGCCATATGCGACAATGAAGATGGGTGTGAAGTTCTTTGGTGTCGGATACATGATGGATGCAAGTCTCTTATAGTTGGAGTCGTTTACAGAGCCCCTTGGCTTCCCGAGCTAGCTTGCTGGACTCTATTAGTATGCACGGTAGAGGCAAGGATTGTCTGATATTGGGAGACTTTAATACTGCTAGTATTGACTTTGATTTACTCCATCGCAATCTTCCCCGAACTCCTTTGATGCTGTCTTCCTCGAAACCGTGCTTGCATGCCATCTGATTCAACATGTTACAAGGCCCACCAGAATGTGTCCCGGTCAATTGCCACACATAATCGACCTCGTGCTCACACCGACGCAGTCGGATGTTTCCGACTTCTCTGTTCTCCAACCATTTGGGAGAAGTGACCACTGCGTAGTTCCCTTTTTTGGATGCGGCGTCTTACCATTCACGATCAGGGAGTATGCCGTCGGAACTTCTGGCGTGCTGATTCACTCCGTTTGAAAACTGCTGCCGGCGCTATGGACTGGGGTATCTCTCAGCACTTAGATGTTGATGACGCTTGGACCATCTTGTACTCCAAGTTCACGTCCCTCATAACTCAGGTCGTTCCACTCTGCAAAGGGAAAGTTTTTCCAATGGCCCTCCCTGGATTGATCGAGAGTTAAAATCCCTTATGCGCCGTCGACGCAAACTGTGGGATAAGTTCAAGACTACACAATCGCCTCTGGACTACCTTGATTACAAAGCGATCAGGAATATCTGCACATTCAAAAAGCAAGAGAAGCGACAACGGTACGAGCGCCGCTTGGCTGAGGAATCTTCCACCGCTCCCAAATTACTGTTCTCCTATCTGCGGAGACGTACGAAAGCTGGTAATGGAATACCTGCGTTGTATTCCAAAGAAAATGGTACTACTCTTCATGATGATGATGCAAATGTCGGACCCTTGTCCCTGCAGTATTCCTCAGCCTTCTCGAATGAGCCACAGTTTACCTGTGATTTAGCGTCTACGCCTTCATGTACTTTAGAACGCTTAGAAATCAGCCCTGAATTGGTTGCCAAGCTTCTTTTCGAGCTAAATCCGAACTCATCACCAGGTCCTGGTGGGCTACACGATTTGTTCCTCAGAACCCTGGCTGAGTACACCGCTGTACCTGTTTGCCAAATTTTTCCGCGGTCACTTGATGCGGGGCGACTCCCGCTTGCTTGGAAAATGGGCACCGGCAAGCCCATATATATAAAGGTGGAAATCGTCAGGACACCGGAAACTATCGACCGATTTGCTTAACATCTATAGTTTGTAAGGTCATGGAACGAATTCTCAAGCGAGCCCTTCAGAGTCACCTTGACGGCTTGAATGTCATCTCCTCTGCGCAGCATGGCTTCAGGCGAGCTCGCTCGTGTGTTTCCAACCTGATTGTTGCCAGAGAGAGGTGGGCCAAGTCATTAGATGCCGGAAATCGCTTAGACGTTGTCTTCGTCGACTTCAAGAAGGCATTTGATACTGTACCACACGAACGGCTTCTGTTTAACCATCGGAGTATTGGTGTTTCTGGAGAGATTCTCTCATGGATCACTGATTTTCAGGATGGCCGTAGCATGCGAGTGAAGGTGAATAGGTCTAATCCGCTTGCGTTCCCATGACCAGTGGGGTTCCACATGGCTCCGTCCTTTGCCCCGAGCTGTTTAAAGTCTACATTAATGACCTTCCAGCTGTACTCCAGACCGACTGTCTGCTTTATGCCGATGACCTGAAGATATGGATGGAGGTACCAACACCTGAAGCCACTGACCGACTGCAAGAGAAGCTAGACCTGCTTCATAGCTGGTCTTCGGAATGGCGTTTACCCATCAATCGTAGGAAGTGCTCTGTCCTGCCGATCGGCTCTTTTGACCCATTTGGCGCCTATCACATTGGTGGTTTCTTGATCAGGAAGGAGCCTGTGAGAAAGACCTTAGTATACTCGCATCTCCCGATCTGCGTACCACCGAGGACACCCTGAGGAAGATAGCGGCTGCGAATAGGATGTTCTGTGCCATTAGGAGATCGTTCTCCCGAATGACTCCAGAGGTCTTCAGACTTCTTTTTCTTCCCATGTGCGCCCTATCCTCGAGTACGGTTTGCCTGCGGCCTACCCTTTTACAAAGATTGAACGTGTTATGATTGAAAGAGTTCAGCGACGGGGCTCGAAACCTATCTCAGCGCTCCGTGACCTGCCTTACACTCAGCGTTTTCGACAGATGAACATGTTTTCTTTGGACTACCGTCGATGGCGGGGGGATCTGATTTACACCAGACGGATACTGCGAGGACAGATGGGGAGTGAACTGCAAGAGTTCTTCCAGCTGTGCGCTGATAGCTCGACACGGGGTCACTTTTGGAAACTGTTTAAGCCGAGGAGGGTCCGGATTCATTCTGATTTCACCCTAACAACTCGGGTGGTAAAGGACTGGAACAGCTTGCCTGAACTGGTCGTTGGTGCACAATGTGAGGAAAGATTTAAGAAACTGTTAGACTCCTATCTGCTGAGTATGCAAGCATCCTGCTGTTTTCGATGCGATCGTAATGGTCCCTTGCGGAATACCGCCTCGCAGCATGTCGCACAATCCTTGCTCTGAACGGGATGTGCTGGAGTTGACACGGGATGTCCTATCTGCTCTCTACCACTCTAATGAAACTCCAATGACATCTAGGTGCGTGGGTTGTCACTTTCCGGTCAAAGGCCTACAGTGCGCCCTCTGCAAGAGATGCTTGCCGAACAATCAGATGGCTACCGACCACAAAAATGTAACTGCTTCGGACGTCGTATCTGAAGCTACCCTGATCGACGCCGAACTGCTGGTTCAAGCGCCCCTTCGAGTAAAGCGAAAGAGAGCCAGAATACCCCGTAAGCTCTCTGCTAGACAAGAACTTATAGTTGTCTCGGCACCGGAAACAAGCCAAGTGTCGTTACTTGTCAAACCGTCGACCGGTTCTGCATAGGCGAAGATTTCAACACGCACCACTTGTCAACCAAAGTTGCCGGATATCTCGGTTCTCAACGAGAAGGCGTGTTCTGAAAGTTTGCTTGACTCTGCTCAAAGCGAAAATGCGTCACGTGATCCTGCTTCCGTTATCACGAAGAAAAGCAGACCAAATCTACCATAAAGCCTTTCGCTAGACTCGATGACCCGAAAAATGTAAGACCGACAATGGAGCGAAAGCACGCTGCCGTTGCTACATCATCGGAGGGGCTAAAGACAGTCCCATCACCAGTGGTGAAGCCATCTACTCCAAGTGTCGAATCAAAGACCTGTGGGATTAATACACCCCGCCGTGGCGATTCTTCCACGGATAGTAGCGTTATATTCCGTAACGCGGCTGTATCTACTGCTGTCCTTCTTGCTGGTCGCATGTTGGACGACCTTAAATGGTTTAAAATGTGCGTAACGAGGCTTCTTCGGCCTGGTTTTCCAGGCGTTACTGTCAGGAAGCTGATTAGACTGGGGAACGTCCCAGTTAATGTACCAAACCCTCGACCGCGGCTACTTCGTGTGGTACTCTCTACCCCGGAGGAACGCAGCACTCTCATGCGGTTTGCGTTTAAGCTGAAAGGTCCAAATATTAGCGTTCATCCGGACCTTCCGCTGGCCGATAGGCTGAAGCTAAGGGAGGCCACCAAGGACCTCAAAAGCAGGCGAGCGGCCGGTGCACAAGGTCTCCGGTTAGTGGGTTTTCGGGTGGTCAGCCGGTGGTCCTTTTCCACCCATTTTGGTAGCACACGACCCAAGTCTGGATCTAACGAATACCTTCAGATAGTGTTAAGTAATGTGTGTAGCCTAAGGAATAAGGTGTACTAGTTAGATCTGCTTGTAGATGGGTTCCGTCCCGATATACTCGCATTCACTGAAACGTGTCTATCTCAGGACATCATGGATGGTGAAGTACATCTATCTGGCTACGCACTATTTAGATGCGATCGCTCTGCTGGCCGGCAGGGAGGGGGCGTCGCTCTTTATGTGAGCTGTAAACTTGACGTTTTGAAGACTTGCTTATTTCAGTCGGCAGACAAAACTGTTGAAGCTCTGTCGGCTGTTATTAGCACATCCTCGGCTCAGGTTACAGTTGTAATTGTGTCTAGAAGCCATGGGAGCGTATCCAAAGAGGTACTTGACTACATTCGCTCCCAGTCTGCAAACAAGTGTTTGGTGATGGGCGACTTCAACCTCCCAGAGGTTTGCTAAGCAGATCTTTCTTGCGACTCAGCGTCAGGCACATTCGGCGCTGATCTGCTTGAGCTTACGCTCCAAGTATCTTTGCATCAGTTCATTGACCTCGCCAATAGATACATAGACACCTAAGCACCGTCTATCTTAGTCCTTGTATTTATTAAGTCACTCGATTTTGTTGGTGACATTACTTACGGACCTCCACTGGGTTCCAGTGATCATGTTTGTTTGCTCTTCAGTTGTACTCTGTCTAGACGCTACCACAGTACTGTTGAGTTTCACCGGAACATATGGCACGCAGACTATCAATCAATGAGAGCCAAGGCTTCTTGTTTCCATTGTGAGATCTAAGACGACGATACTGTCCAGGTTGTCTGGGATAAATTTAAGTCCTACCTCACAGAGGTCTCTGCTCCCCTCATTCCAGTCACAAGAAGAAAGGAGGCACGAGCACAGCCGCCCTGAGTAGATTCCACTGGCAGGCATCTGCACGCAAAGAGGTCTAGGTGTTGTCGGCCTTACCGTAATGCTCCGTCCACCGATACTTATGACAGGTACCGTAAGGCTAGAAATAAGTGTAAGCAACACCTAATGAATGCTCGGCTCATTTTCGAGAAAGGGTTAGCGGACGAAGCTTCAGAGAATCCAAAAAGATTCTTCGCTTATGTCAAAAGGTGCTGCGCTTCGAACATGTCAATCCCAGTATTGATGCGTGATGACGGTACTCATGCTCATACGGACTATGACAAGGCCTGCGTACTCAGTGGGCAATATGCGACAGCGTTTGTAAGGGAAATCTCTTTGACATGCGTTGAGCTGGTTTGCAGGATCCCAGAGGGTTCAGGACTATCTGAATTTATGGTAGCGGAGGCGGAAGTTCGTAGGCTGTTACAAGGGTTGAACCCTTCTAAGGCCTCTGGGCCTGATTTAATTCACCCGAAACTGTTGCATGAGTTGGCTGCGGAACTAAGTGGACCATTCGCTATGGTGTTTCAGAAATCGCTTGACAGCTGTGCATCGCCTTCCGAATGGAAGGAAGCTGTCATCTGTTCCATCTTCAAAAATGGGGACAGGAGTCTACCTGCAAATTACAGCTCAGTTAGTCTGACGAGTGTAGTAGTCAAACTCCTCGAGAAACTGGTGAGAGATTCATTGGAGAGTCATCTGAGTAGACTTAATCTACTTGGCAATGTGCAACACGGATTCCGGAAGGGATTTTCGTGTCTGACGAATCTACTGGTGGCTCGCAAAAGTTGGGCGGATGCAGTGGATAACGGCAATGCACCGGACGTGCTTTCCGTCAACTTTTCGAAGGCATTTGACAAGGTACCCCATTTGAAGCTCGCGCAAAAGCTGACCTCCTACGGGGTATCTGGCCGCGCCCTTCATTGGGTGACTGCCTTCTTGGAGGGTAGAGAACAGTGTGTACGGGTAGGCCGGGGTCTATCGTTTAGGCAGTCTGTCCTCAGTGACGTGCCGCAGGGCCCGGTCCTTGGTCCGCTGCTGTTCTCTATTTATGTGAATGACCTACCCGCGGAGCTTGAGGTACCATCGCTGCTATTTGCTGATGACCTTAACTTGTGGAACATTGTCGATGTTCCTGGGGGTTCCGAAGCTATTCAGCGAGCATTGGATAAGCTTTGGGACTGGTCTATTTTATGGTTACTACCCATAAATCAGGCAAAGTGCTCCGTGCTTCGAATTGGAGGAGGTTGTCCTCCTACGAGGTACTTGGTCGGTGGGGTCGAACTCCCCCGTGTATCCAACCAGGTTGACCTAGGCGTCGTACACTCTTCGGCTTTACACTCCGGCGACAACTTGAAGAAGGTCTCAAGCAGAGGTTTCCGCATGTTGTGTTTAATACGACGTTCTTTCGGAGTCTTGACGGGCGGCATCTTTACTAGACTGTTCTCGGCTTTCGTTCGGCCTCATCTGGAATACTGCGTCCAGGCTTGTCCGCTCTGCCTCGTCCTGGACAAAATGGAGCTAGAGAGGGTTTTACGACTGGGTACTAGGTTAGTCGAGAGATTACGGGGACTGACGTACCCCGAGCGTCTACTTAGTTTGGGAATGCATTCAATGCACTACAGAAGGCTTAGAGGAGACCTGATCCTAACGTACCGTATGTTTACTGAGAAGGTTGGTCCAGATTTATCTGGGCTATTCAGTCCCGCTAGATTGTCTGTTCTACGCGGTCATTCCTTGAAGCTGGACAAACCGCGGAAATCCGGCTGTCACACAGAGTCATTGAGCGCTGGAACATGCTTCCGGAAAGTGTTATCAGGGAATCTGCGGTTAAGGGGGTCTGAGCGGCAACTTGACGCTCTTGGGTGGCAACACGAAACCTTTCCATTTTCCTGAGCAACTCGCATCTTCGTACTTCGATTTTCTTTTCTCTACTTTTCTTCACGCATTGGTATTATTTTCTTGTTTCAAATGCACTTCCTTATTCTGCACCTTTGATTTCTCTTCCTATCTTTTGCTTACTTCACGTGACTGTCACAGCAGGGACTGCTAGGGCAGGAAACGTGGGCATTAACTGGTTGGCTAGAGTGCGATACGGGTGTTCCGTTTTAGATCCATCAATAACTGTGCACTTTATCAATTCCTGGCTCAACGATCCACTCAAGATGGAACACTCACGGGATTCTCCTATCGTACAGCGAAGACTCCCACTCCTACGCAGATTCTAACCCCGCCCCAAAATTAAGAGACAGGCTCGTTACCTCTACACTACGGAACCAATAGGCGCTGCTTATTCATTGTTGCGGCGCACGCTTCTACGAACTGCATCCTGAATGAAGCTAAAGACGGGTTCTGCCGCCAACTCACCGACCCTACTGCAAGAAGCGCCGCACGGATATCGTGGTGCTCGCCGGATACCTAAATACTCAGGTCGGTAGATTAGAGGTTCATAAGCGTGAAATTGGGGGTCAGCACAGCCACGGTACTCGCAGAACGGACAACAGCAATCGACTCCTCCAACTATGCGCCGACCATGGCTTGTTCCTTACGAGCACCAATTTCCGGCGTTCCTGGCGCCACAAAGCCATCTGGAGACCTCCTGCACCTGCTGAAGCTTGGGCGACGCTACATAACGGACCGCAAGTCAATTTGGAACACTTACTTGACTTCGGATCATGCGCTCGTATGTGCTAAGTTCGTTCTGCGCTTTGGGGGCATCCAACAGCGTCGCCGGAAACGGCTTGACACAGACATGCTCACCGTCCCAAATGTTCTCGGCGCATTCCGGAATACATTAGACTCCAACCTGCGTTCTATATCCTCCGATGTTGAGATACACTGGGAACAGATTCAGAGCACCTTACAAAAGTCCGCTACCCTGGTCTGTGGCTTCACTAGACGAGCTGCTAGTCATTGGATCTCCGCACAGTCTCTCCAATTAATGGAAAGCCGTTGAACAATTCCCACCGGAGTTGAGTATAACACACTGCAGAACCACAGATGCTGAGCTCAGATAGCTCCTCAGTAAGGATCGCGAGGTCTGGTGGACACAACGCGTCGTTGAGATGCAGCGGGCAGTCTCATCAGGTAACTCCCGCAGTCTCTTCCAACTTCTTCGTTCCACGGGAGGCGAAAGGCCAATATTGAGTGCGGTTTTGCGCGAAAATGACTGCGAACAAATTCACTGTCTTCTGGTACGATGGATAAAACACTTTGAAGAACAGTTCAATTGGCCACCAGCACAACCGAGTCCATCTTCCGGGGTTCACAGTGCTCCCTGGTGCTTGAATGTTTCTCCGACAGAGGCTGAAGTTTCCAATGAGCTTCGCCTACTAAAGCGCCATAATTCACCTGGCCCTGGTGAACATTTGCCCTCTTTAGATATTGGGGTCCTGCTCTCACTCTTGAACTAATATCTCCCCAGGTTTGGACTACTGAAACCATCCTATCCGACTGGAAATTAGCGGATGTTGTACCTGTCTACAAAAAATGGAGACCGGACCATTTGCTCCAACCATCGTGGCATCAGTCCCATGTGTATCCAAAATGCTCGCTGCTCTGATCTTGCGGAGCCTCAATTGCTTGCGTGAACAGCAAGCTAGATTTCGCCCAGGTCGCCGTTGCGTCGATCACATGTTTACGATCCGCCAGATACTTGAACATCACCATACGTTCAGTCGACCAACTAGTCGTATTCTTGAAGATTCGAGTCGCGTTTGACTGTTGACAGAGCGGCTCTTTGGCACTGCTTACTGAAGGGGGGGAGTACCTGAGAAGCACCTCAGCATTCTCCGTGCCATTTACCAACTGAAACTTCGGATCACGTACGGGGACTTTACGCCCCCTTTCCGTATCACTAGCGGTGTTAGTCAGGGTTGCCCAGCCTCCATACTTGTTCAACTTTGTCATGGATAAGATCCTGGATATTGCCATGGAAAACTGAGTTATGCAGTGTTGAACTGCTTCCTGGTGACCACCTTCGGCACTTGGGGTACCCCGATTACATCGCGGTGATTTGTGAGTTATTCCAGGCTGCCCAGCATGTTCTGCATAGACAGGAGATGTCCGACTCCTAATTTGGGTTGGCCATTGCGCCTTATAAATGTAAGGTCCTGTTACAGGACTGACTAAGTGCATCTCGTTTTCTCACCATTTCGAGGCATCCGCTGTAGGTGGTCGACAAATTCATTAACCTTGGGAGTTGTGTTAGTATTGGCGGTTTGACGGATGAGATCTTCCTGCGTGTCTTCAAAGCTAGAGTCGCTTTCGCTAACCTCCGTCACCTGTGGCTTCGTCGTGACCTCCGCCTCGCTCTCAAGGGGCTAGTTTACAATGCTATGGTACGAGCGATTCTGCTGTACGGCTGTGAGACAGCCCGTTCGCAAGAGCGATGTTCACCGGCTATCTACCTTCGACCATTGCTGCCTGAGAAGCATTGCTGGTGTTCGATGGTAGCACCACATCAGTAATGGGGAAGTCCGTTGGGGAGTCTTCAAATCCAACCAACTCAGCGTTGAGCTGGTGCCGAGGGACCGATTTCGGGATTTGGAGTATGCAGAGGACATCGCTGTAATCTGAGATTCATCGCAGGTCGCCCAAAATGTGCTCTGCAGGTTGGAAGTGTCTGTCACCCCGTTTGTAATGACCTTCGCACAATCGAAGTGCAGGATCTTTCTGCAGGACTGGCTAGGCGCTGCTCCTATCCTTACCATTTCAGCTCATTCGTTGAAGTAGTAGACAACTTCCTTTACTCCGGAAGTTGCTTCAGTGTTGACGGTCTAGCGGATGGGGTCTCTTTACGCCTCTCCAGGGCTCGGGTTGCTTTTGCTAATCTCCGCCATATCTGGCGTCGACACAACCTGAGTCTATCATTGAAGGACCGAGTCTGCCATGACACGGTGAGCTGTTCTGCTGTACGGTTGTGAGGCTTGGCATGTTCGTGCAATAGAGGTTCAGAAGCTGTCTGTCTTTGATCATCACTGCCTCCGGAGCACTGCTTGCGCGCAGTAACACCAAATTAGTAATGAGGTTCGCCGAGAGATTTTCCTATCAGACAGACTTCGCTGAGCCGCATAATTTCACTGCAAGGCTTCGGTAGCATGCTCACGTGCTTCGCATGCTTACCGAGCGTTTACCTTATCGTGCACTCTGCGCGCACAGAAATCGACTGGAAGCGATGACGTGGTCAACGAATAACTTGGACCAAAAGTATGAGGCGCTGACTTCACATTTGGCCACGGTCGGGCGCTCTCGACTCTCTGGTTTGGGATCACGAGCACACGGCTAGAAACCCTACCGGGCATATCAAGAAACCGTGAACAATGGCGGACCTGTTGCGACAATTTTCCAATTAACGCTGTTTTATTTTCTATTTTTCTCTCTTCGTTTGTTTACTGCATTTCCCGTGCGTTGTGGCACTACGACGCTTGTTGCTGGAGCGGACGGGGTGCACGGTCTTTGTGGTTGTGCTCGGCTCAAAGAGTGGTTCCATGCAACCATATATATGGTTGGCGGCATCCGGTTTCCGATTTGCCTGACACTGTGGCCAGTCACAGGATGCCTGCGCCTACAGAGGGACCATAGATAGCTTGCGCTACACCACACACAGCTCTAACCACACACCCCATATCCAGTGTAAACCCGAAGGAATAAGACCGGGAGGCATGTGGATGGGAGCCACGTTTCATCAACAGAGCCGGCCCACACTCCTTCACAAGCAAACACAAGCACGCTGTATTTGGGAATCAATCACACACATGGCGGTGGCTGGACCGTTGTCCGCTCCACACTGAGTGCATGGAACCACTCTTCTAGCCTAGCACGACCACAAGGACCGTGCACCCCGTCCCCTCCAGCAACGACCAACTGTCTCCTGGAGCCAGTATGGACGAGGTAGTGGGTAATAGACAGGTAGACACCTTGTCAACATGCACATCAAGCGCAACCACACCTGGGATGTCAAACAACAGCCAATCATTCGAAATGCCGATATCAATTAAAGTGAATGCATATGACGACATAAATACTCGCTAAATGAGCATATAGAAGAAATTGCTTATAAGTGAATCCGTGATAAGTACAAAATGTCCGAAAGTTAGTTAAAAATACCACGCGATAAAATTGCGCAAGTTTACCACAATTTGCGTGAGCGACGTATGCAAGTAAGGAGAAGGTTATCAAGTACGCAGAACAAACCAAATAACATGTAATGAATTTTATCCACATTAGAAATACCTATATATATATATATATATATCCAGAAGAGTTGCGGCACGAAACATTGCTTTCTGGTGTAGAGGTGAAGAATTAGGCGCAGTAATCAACAGCTGTCTTTGGAGTCAGAGTACTCAACAACGCTTCGTCACTTTTGATGACTATGTTGGACCATGCAACACGAGAGATAGCGATCCGGAACATCTGTGGAAAGTGAACAGTCCCGGCATGCAACTGACTAGCGATTGCGATGCTGCTGCTTCATGTTCTTTTTCACATGTTGGTCATGAGAGTAATTATAGCTATATTTCCCGTGGTTGATCCCACGTTTTGAACCTTTGAGCTTATGCAAATTAGTAATTTTGTTTGCTGACGATATTTTTTTCTGTTTAACATTGTCGCTGTGGCACAAGCAACCCTTAATAGCCTCTCATTATTTGGTATGCACTTCACACCTTCAAAGTGCAAAGTCTTGTTGCAGAATCGCTAGCCATTTGATGATACCTTGACCCTAGGTTGCGAGAAACTCGAGGTAGTTGATCAATCAACTTACCTCGGCAGCTGCATTAGCAGCGATACACACCTAGAAACTTAAGTCAGTTCACGCATTGCAAAAGGCACAACTGCCTTTTTGAATCTGCGGCATCTTTGGCGACAGAAAGGAGTTTCCCTCCGTCTGAAAAACCGTGTTTATAAGGCCACAGTGAGGGCGGTCCTACTCTGTGAGAGACGGCTCCTTCGGTCTGAAGATCTGAGATGCCTTCAAGTCCTCGATCATCCTTGTCTGGGAAGCATTGCTGGTGTCGGGTGGCACCAGCGTGTCCGCAACGATGATATGCATAGGCGAGCACTAGGCAGTGATAATCAAGCTAGTTCCTTAAAGTAGCAGATAACACTGAATAGTTTGCGTTGACTTGGGCATATACTACGTATGCCTGATCACCGCTTTGCTAGGAGGGCACTGTTTAGTCTGCCAGATGTAAGGTGGCGCAAGGCTCGCAGTGGACAAAAGTTGATTTGGCATCGGGAAATGAAGTCACTGACGATCAAACTTGGTGCCGTCGGTCCGTCTCGCCTTCCAAACGAGTCTACATGATTCGCCTTGTGTTTAGCTCGAGACTTTACAGGACATTGCTCACAGTCGATACCTGTGGCGTGTCTGCTGTCGTCTCGTAGTCGGACTGCCTGTTTGCTGCTGAGTTATCTGCGGAGTAATGGCTGATTATGACGCGGGCAGTGAAAGCCGCAAAGAAGCTGTCTCGCCGATGCCGCGTTATGTTTGCACGATAGCCAGATGTATGTGATTGCATGTTGTTGACAAGATGTAGGTGTCTTGACCCTGAATGTTTGCTTAACATCTTAAGGCTTGTCGGTAAGTCACCCTTCTCTCCCTCTTATTATTCTTCGTTCCACCAGTCAATATGGTTGTATGGCAGCGAAGCACCAATCCAAATTGTTGATGTACTGCTGTTGATGATGATAATGTAGGGTGGGAGTAGCTCCTACTCAGGCCTGTACAAAGACCTTACATTTAGAGAGGGCAAATGTCATTCCACACTGGGAGATAGACACTTCTTACCTCCACAGCACATTTTGGGCTGCCTGTGATGAATCGCAAATTATGACGATGTCGTCTGCACACTCAAAATCCCGAACTCCGTCCCCCTTAACTTGCTTAACGCTGGTGGGTTCGCATTTCTCTAGAGCACTATAGCGAAATGGAACAGAAAGCGTGATGCTGGGCAACTCTGTCTCACGCTACTGGTGATACTAAAGGGGGTGGATGTCCGCCGTACACCTGCACTCAACCTGAGTTTTGAGAGTAGATGGCTTGAAGAACGTTGACGTACTACTCAGGTACTTCCGTTCTCAAAAGATAGCTACAGGGAATAGCTCGGTCATCTGAGTCAAACGCAGCTCGTATGCTTAAGAGGACAACAGTCGTTGGCCGGCCGAACGTTTGACGACGCTCGAGTATTTGGCAGATAGCCAAAATGTGGTCGATACAACTCCGACCAGAGCGGAACCCACCTTGCTCTTCGCGTATCTTATGTTCGCGTACCAGGATGGGCCTCCTTAAAGGCAGGGCAGCGATCACTTTAGATTCTACGCAGATGAGACTAAGCATCTGTACGGTATGCTGGCGTACTACTGATGTATTGTTTTCTCTTATATCCATTAATCTATTTGCCGGGAGTGGCTCATATTGGAGTGGATTCACAGTGCTCCCTAGTGGGTGGATATTTCTCCGCTGACAGATTGAGGTTTCCCATGAACTTTGCCTGCTAAAGCGCCCCAACTCACCTGACACAGATGAACTTCATCCGACCTGTTTACAAGATGATGGTTCGGCCCTCATCCGTGAACTGACATCCCCCTTCCCTGAGATTTGGACTAACAAAACCATCCCATTTGAATGGTGATTAGCGGATGTTGTACCCGTCTACAAAAAGGAGACCAAACCGTTTGGTCCAATCATCGTGGTGTCAGTTTTATTTGTGTTGTTTCCAAACTGTTCGCTGCCCTCCTCTTGCGGAGGCCCACTTGTGTACGAGAACAGCATATGCGTGAAGTGTATGCTGGTTTTCGCTGTAATGGCAGTTGCGTCGATTACATATCTGCGATTCGCTAAATACCTGAACACCATACGTTCAGTTGACCTACCATACTTGTATTGTTGGACATTCGAGGTGCGTTTGACTCTGTTGACAGAGTGTCTCTTTAGGTCTGCTTACTAAAGAGGGGAGTACTTGAAGAAAACATCAGCATTCTTCGTGCCATTTACTGTCAAACCTCAGGTTGTGCCTCACCTACAGTATCAGTGGTGTTAGACAGGCTTGCCCAACCTCTCTCTTCTTGTTCAACTTCCCCATGGACAAAATCTTAGAGACCACCCTAGAAATCTCTGAGTCCTGCGGCTTCGAATTGTTCCCAGGTGACTGTCTTCGGGACTCGAAGTACACAGGTAACACCGTTGTTTGTGAGGCCTCCCGGGCCTCTCTGCACATCGTGCTCAGTTGGGAGATGTCCGTTTCATGATTTATATTGACCATTATTCATTCCAGGTGTAAGGTCCTGTTACAGGACTGACCAAGTGCGTCTCCTTCTCATATTCTTTCAGGGCATTCGTTTTAAGTGGTCCACTGATTCATTGTCTTGGAAATCTTTTTGTACTCATGAGTAGGGGATTTTGATGTACTCTTTTTGTATCGGCGGTTTGACAAATGTACACTTCTCGCGCTTTTGCTGACTTCCATCACCTGCGGCTTCATCGTGACCTTAGTCTCGTTCTGAATGGTCGAGTCTACAATGCTACGGTACAAGCGATTCTGTTGTATGGCTGCGAGACTTGGCCCGTTCGCATGAGTGATGTTCAGCGGCTATCTATCCTCGATCACCACTGGTTTCGGAGTAATGCTGTGGTTCGGTGACAGCATCACAGCAGTGTGGGGGTTTGTCTGCTGGTCTTCAATTCTTACAAAATCCGCCGACCGCTTGACAACATTATTTCATTGCAGTGGTTTTGCTGGCTCGGGCACGTGCTTCGCAAGTCTACCCAGCGGCTACTACGATGTACCCCGTCTGCGAGTGCAGGCCTGGGCTGGAAGCGACAACAAAGAGGCCAATGTAAAACCTGGATCCGATACATTAGAGCGCCATCATCGAAGCTGCTCTCGTTAGGCACTCGCGACTCCCAGATTGGGGACCTAAAGTTCGTGAGCACGTTTGAATATGGCCAATGACCGTTCGCAATGGCGCAGTTTCTGTGGGACTTCTTCTCTAGCTGTCGTTTCTCCTTTCAATCTACTGTTGTTTTCCGGAATTAACCGACCTCTGATTGGTTCGGCGGGGTTGTGCACTATCGGGCGCATCCCCAGGTTGCGGATTAAGGAATGCCTTTTTTGTGGAGGCAACTGCGAATAAGTCTCGTCTGCTTTGCAGGCAAGATAATTAAGCAGTCGCGGACAATCAGCGGCAGCGTCTCAGAGCTTGGGGGGTTCTGCGATGGTCACTTAGTTCTCCATCAAATACCACAACAGCTCGTACAGCGCTGTGTCAAAGCCAATGTGATCGGCTATAGGGTTATTGCCTTCTCATTTCTGCTACCAGAAGTGAGTACTCAACGGAGTGCAGATGAACAACCTCGATGGCTACCGACTTCTATGAAGGCGCATGAGCCATTCGCTATCAATAGCCTTCGTGATTGGCGCCGAGTTCGGTAGTCCAGGGAATTTTGGGCTTGCTGCTTTACTCGGGCCCTTTGGGTGCCCTGAGTAGATTGCCGTTATCCTCGCCTAGATAGCCGGCTCCAAACGGTTTGCGGTGTACCTCAATAGCACCGCTGCCTTGCGGTTTACCTCAATAGCCCCGCTGCCTTGCGAGTTAGGTCTTTTCTGACCCAAGGCTCCGGGTGGAGGTCCCTAACCCAACCATCATCCTCGGCCTGGGCAACCGGGAAGCACCATGCGCACACAACCTATGGATCTATGTCTCAACAATTCGCTCTCGCTTTCTCTCTGCTTTCACACTCTGGAACTGCCCTCTTCGACCGAGGTGCTGGCGGACGAACCTGCCGAACCACGTTTTACCTCACCATGGTTTCATCACCTTCCACGTTTGTTAAACCCCCCATTTTTGGTCTTCTCCATTTCCGAGTCCACAACACCGTGCCGCCTTGGGCGAGCGTATTGCCATACGGATCAGGAGCTTAGGTCCGAGGGTGCGCCAAATCGGGTTAGCAGACCATTTCAAGCACCCCGTTCCCAAGCTGTTCGGACGCAGATGCAGGTCGGATCACAACGAGTCCTTGTTCGCACTCTAAAAACTACGGCCTTAGTGAGACCTTTTTACAGGACGCTACGACTGGTTTCACCGTCTGCATGTTCCACTGGCGCTTTTACTTTGCGCCCATTTGGAGACTCAACTGACGCAGCCGCTGGTCATGCTGGCGTGGAGATTGAGTGTTAAGCACACGTGCTGAGGCCGCCTTACTAGACCGGATCGCTGTCAACGGTCCACTCTGCGCGATCCGACTTGTAACCTCAATGCGGCTGTCCAGGCGCGGAGCCAGTAGACGTTGTTTGTTCATTGTCGCAGCATACGCTCACACAGACTGCAGCCCGGAGTCAGTTAAAGGCGAGTTCTATGGGCAATTGGCTGACCTCCGTAAAAAGCGCCGCACCGACATCGTGGTGCTCGCCGTGGACTTGAATGCGCAGTCCAGTAGACTTGAAGTTGTCGAACGTGAACTCGGTGGTCAACACGACTATGACATCCACAGAACAGACAACGATGATCACCCATCACAGCTTCGCGCCGATCACGGCCTCTTTCTTTCGAGCACTAGCTTTCGGGGATCCCGGCGCCAACGCGCCACCTAGAGACCCTATCAGCTGCCAGCCGTGGACACAAACTGACCACCTCGCCATCGGTTATCGCTGCCGGAGCTGCATGCAGGATTGGAAATCAATCTAGTACCTATCTCACTTCGGAACACGCGCTGGTATGTGCCAACTCCGCTACGTTTTGGTGGCTTCCAGCAGAGTCACGAGAAACGGCTTGACGTGGCTAAGCCTTCTACCCCGAACGTTCTCCGCGCGTTGCAGGATGCTTTGGCCACAAAGCTGTAGACTGCCTCATGCGCAAACATTGATAGACACTGGACATATTCGCGGCGATATGTACAACTCTGCAACCCTGGCCTGTAGCTTCACCATTAGTTCTGTGCTCCACTGGTTTTCTGCGCGATATCTCCAACTTCCCGAAGCCCTTTAAGCAATTCCTGCTGGCGTTAAATACTATTCACTGCACATGACTACCAACGATGCACCCAAACAGCTTCTCCTGGAAAATCGGGAGGTTTGGTGGACGCAGCGTGTCATTGAGCTGGAGCGAGGGGCCACCTCGTTGAATTTCCATAAGCTTTTCCTCCTGATCCGATCCACTGGCGGAAAAAGGCCGACTGTAAGCTACATTTTATACGAAACCAATGGCGAGCCAGTCTACTACCAAAAACGCCGATTTGAGCGTTGATCTGAGCATTTTGCGCAACAGTTTAATTGGCCAGTAGCACCGATGAGTTGTCATTCTGGAATCCAAAGTGCTCCCTGGTGTGTAGACGCTTCCATACCATCTGAAGATAAGGTTGCCCATGAGCTTCACCTCTCCCCTGGCCCAGATGAACTCCCTCCGGCTCTTTTCAAAGATGGAAGCTCAGCTACTTGAGCAGCTGTATCATCGCATGTGGAATTGAAGAGGAAGTGACATGATGTACAGTAAAAGCCCGAGACACTTATGCTTCAACTCATCACTTGTGGCGCCAGTGCGACATCACCGGTCCAAAACGATAGATTCTGCAGTGCATGTTCTAAAGTACTGTTACAGGATTAGTCCGACACTGCAGCGGATCTTTAACGCTGCGGTAAGGCCGGTGTTACTGCCTGGATCATAGACCTCGCCAGTTCACGGGGAAGACATTAAACGCTTGGCCGTGTTTGACCACCGGTGCTTTCGGAGTAGTACTGATGTCTGGTGGGAACACCGGGTAGGCAATGCTGAGATCTGCCAGTTAGTTTTTGATAAGAAATTTTCTGGTGTCTCGATTATTTGCTGAATCTCAATTGCTTACGTTGGGTAGGTCATGTCCTCCGTTTACCCGTTGACCGACTTACTCGACGTGAATTGTACACCGTGGCCGAACCTAGTTGGACGAGACTCCGAGGTGGTTGCTTGATGATATACCATAAAGACATGAAGAAATTTGTCCGAGAATTGGATGGGCTGGTACGTGCCGTCTTCGTGGATGAAAGGACGTTACCGTCGTCAGTGGCTTTCCTGCATCCGGTCTACATCTTGCTGTTGCCATTCCACCCCAATTGCTCTTACTCATTTCTTTCTTAACTCGTTTCCTGTACATGCTCCCTGTGGTCATTATTTATTATCGTCCTAATGACAAATCGTGGCAGCCGAATTCGCGGCGCTCCGGCGCCCTAATTAAGCTGAACTTCACTGTATCATTTGGTGAGAGCTGACTGTCAGCATTCACAAATTTGATCTCACATTGTTTCGTCGGTCCATTGTGTCCTGTCCGACGAAACCCAGTGGATTTTCTTTCCGGTGTTGATAATAACGATCGTCATAGCGATCCAAGACCGTTTCCACCGACGTTCCTGAATAGGTCTTAACGGTGACTCGGCACTGACTATCCTTTTGCAGTAAACAATGAGCAATTCGCGTCGTTTGCTACAGCGCACTGCGCGGGTTCCTCGTCCACGTTTTTGGTTGCCTTTTTAAAGACCTCACTTCGTGAATAGTAGAGTAACGAAAACCTGGAGTTGCTCTGGGACCGCCACCTAGGCATGCCACAGATTTTGACCCCTGGGTTTGTCCGCATCAGTTTTACATCTAGTGTGTAGATACAGCACGGCCGTTGCAGCCATGACTTTACAACTTTTCGATTCTCCTTCGTTTTATTTTTATTAACGTTAAAAGATGCTGTCTTCCGCTATCCAATTCAACATTACTGATGAACCTATTGATGTTTGCATGACTATGGCTAAGCCGTTGCTAAGCTATTGAGTTTGACCGCCTTTATCTACCTTTCCTTTTTAGGACAGCGTCTCCGGGACTGAAACCATATTAGCACTTGCTCGTTCCATCTTCGTTTTCACTTGGGTGTAGCACAATTTATTCGCCTGAATTGTTTGTACTTCACTATGCTGATAGGTGCGCTCAATAATTTTGCAGCCTCTGTGAGCAAAACGGGTGGTAAGCTCGCAATTTTTCATACCCCTATTCAATACAAGGTGCTTTCAATTTGCTGTTAGAATTAGTTGAAAAATCGTCGGATCTTCTGCTCCGCAATGCTGCGTCTCTTGACGGCATTTTCGAAAGCTTTGATTTTGAAAAATACACTTGTCTTCATGCTGCTATTTTGTAAGACTGTTTTTTCTGAAACTGCTTCTCAGGCGAGCAAAATATTTGTCGATGGTGAACTTGGACAAAGAAGTTATCATTATGCAAACAATAGCATTCTTCGAACATGGCAACCCCCAGGATTATCGGAACATCTCCTTATATGGTCCGTTCTTTTCTCTTCATTCTATTTTTCTAGTACGCACCATTTCACAAGAATTTACTAATCGACTTATTTCCTGGGGGATGGCAGCGCGTGGTATTGCTCCATTAATTATGGGCATACATAAGCTACAGCGCACACCACACCAACTCACTTCCCTTCATGCTGACCTTTGTCAAGTATATCCTCATCTAGACTCGTTCATTGTACAAGCTCGCCTTATCAGCCAAATTGTTCAACCCCGTTATTCCCATACTGGATGTGGATATTCTTGAAGTTGACAAAAGTGTACGCCCGGCCATCGTGCACTATTAGTTTTTAGTATTCATTCATAGATGCAAAGGATTACTTACTCTACTTTTATTATGGTGGGATGATTTACGGTGCCCTGAAGAACTGGAGCCGGGCGCTGCATTTTTTCGAACTGGTGAGCTTTCCTTTTAGGTTGAAGACAGTACGCACAGTGCTTTATGATCCCATCCATTTCTCTCAGTTGCATTCTGATTGAGGCAGCGAAGAAGGCCATACTCGTCTCCCTAATTCTTAACGGAAAGGTGAGCCGACTGCTTATTTACGTTTAGTATTGTAATCCTGTTTTACCTTCGCGCGTGTGACCATCTAACCGTTCAGTTCAGTTTATCAAGCAGGGCCCATCCATTGTGGTTTCCTAGATCATCTTATCTCATATCGAAGCAGAAATAAAACAGATGGCGATATGCCGACAATTCGATAGTTCTCGTCAGCCGCATGCACAAATGTATAGAAGAGAAAATTAGCACACCAATCGACATGTTTTAGGCTTGACCAGGGCAAGATAATTGATTGCCTCAAATGTTTCTGTGCGCATAGCACAGGTTGATAGGCCCTCATCAGTAACGCTTTACCTTTTGCTAACCTTATCGGGTTCCTGTTGTGTAATAGCACCTTGACCGCAGTCTTCGGACTCGTATGCTGACCAGTTGTCATAAGGTACTTGGTGATAGACGGTGACGGACTCCGGTCCATTCTGGGGGTGCTCTGTTTTGTTTCGTCATCATTTGTTCCACCCGCTTTGGCGAGTGTTCAAACACCCTCTGAGCCAACCGACGGTTAGTTCTACCTATGTAAACGTCGCCGCAACTGCAGGTGAACTGATAAACGACATGAGAGGCCGAACTAGCCGAAATGCTGCTCTGACGATCACACAGAACAAGTTCCGGGTGGTGTGCATGAAGCGCAACTGGGCAGTCGTGTACGTGCGCGTTAGGATGGACTTGTACTTGTGTCCGATATCCTTTTGCCACGTGGTTTGCCGCTTGAAAAGACGCAACTTGATTGTGGTCTCACCTTGCGCTGCAACTGATTGCAATTCTGACTCGGTCAAGGACGATTTTTATCATGAATTTCACCATATCGTTGTTCTTGCTGGGGATTTGAACGTACGGATTGCTTGACTATCATAATATGAAGTCACCTCGGTTGTCACCATGCGCTCGATAAGAGCCGCTCAGATAATGTAAAAAGACTTCTCACACTGTGTGAAGACACTCGTCTGTTTCTCTCGAACATTAGCTTCAGACATTCGAAGAGACGTTCCGCTACTTGGCGCTCACCATCTCCGACTCAGTCATGGTCCCAGATTGACCACATCGCAATCTGTTAAAGATGGCGGGGTAGTGTAAAGGATTGCATATCCGCCCAGTCTACGTTTCTTGACTCAGGTCATGCTTTTGCTTGTGCGAACATCTACATGTGTTGCGGTG
This sequence comes from Dicrocoelium dendriticum, assembly GCA_944474145.2. Lineage (NCBI taxonomy): Eukaryota > Metazoa > Platyhelminthes > Trematoda > Plagiorchiida > Dicrocoeliidae > Dicrocoelium > Dicrocoelium dendriticum. The sequence continues at coordinate 28,090,123 of OX104061.1, forward strand.
CGTCCCCGAAAAAGTAGCACTGCACTACCTGCCCCATCGGTTCAGCATTACTATCAAGCTTTCCTAACTGATACATTCAGCTGAGACCCACCACAAACACTGGACGTTCATGCAGAGGACCATGATCGCTTCAGAACAGTCCGTCTGCGGTCTTACCGAACAACATATGAAGGTCCGGATCTCCGCGCGCTCCCTGGATCTATTTGACCGCCGCAGAAATATTCCTACGGAGTCCCATCATAACGAAATGCGCCGTGTTGTCAATCGGCAACTCAAACAAAGCATACGCAGTGACTGCGAAGCCTGGTGGTCTCACCGTACTTCCGCAATGGAGGAAGCTGTCCTGTTTGGCAATACTCGCAAGCTCGTCCAGCTCATTCGTCCCACTTAACACAGGAAGCACGGTGCCAATGAGATTATTTACGAAGCTGACGGTTCGCCAGTTGCCAACCTACATAGATTCTGGGATCGATGGGCCGAAAACCTTCATTCGCAATTCAGTTAGCCCTCACTGACCACTTTTCTACCCTGCGAACGCAGCTGCTCGCCCAGTAAAGCAGTAGTTTGTCTTGCGTTTGGAGCGATTCAATGCTGCCAACTCACTGATCTCCTTTGGAGCTGTTTAAATACGGTGACGCAGTTACCACCAGTCAGCTAACCTCATTGTTTTCATAAATCTGGCACAAAGAAAAGGTACCTTCTTGCTGAGGCTAGTCAGTTAGCCGCCGTTTTTAAGATGGGTGCCTGCACTTTATGCCCTAATCACAGGGGTATCAGTCTCATTTCGGATGTCTGCACCAGGAAGAACAGGCTGGCTTCCGTCCTGGCCGTGGGTGTGGATCAAATATTCACGTCTCGCCAAATCCTCGAACACTGCCGCCTCTACTAGAGGCATACCATTGTTGCATTCCTGGACATCCGTGCCGCATTCTATTCGGTTGATCGACCTGGTCCCAGCAAAGTACAAAACCATCCTGCGCGCACACTACCTCCACGTCTCAGGCAGAGTGAGGGTCTATGACAAGCTTTCTTCGTCCTTCGTTGTCACTAGCGGTGTATGACAAGAGCTGCCCTATGTCCCCGTTCCTCTTCAGTTTCGTGATTGAAGACGTACTGTCGAAAGCTCTGGAGGGTTGCCAGCATTTTGGTATGAAACTACTACCGTGTAAGCGAACAACCGACTTAGATTATGCCGATGATATCGCGCTACTTGGTGACAACTCGCAGAGTAGCAAACTATTTTAAACCGTTAGGCGATTGAGGCATCTAAGTACGGAATGTGCTCCGCCCTGGTTAAATACAAAGTGTTGCTCCAGGATTGTCGCTATCCCGTTCCCGTACTCACGCCTGAAGGCCTGCGGCTAGAACATGTTGACAGCTTTGTACACTTGGGCAGCTGCTTGTCTGCTGGTGGCGCTATCAGCAAAGAAATTTCTCTCCGTACTGCCAAGGCCCGGTCTGCGCTTGTCAACGCGCAACACCTGTAGCGTCGTCGGTATGTCTCCCTCTTGGTTAAGGGTCGTGTTTACAATGCTACAGTTCAGGCGGTATTGCTATACGGCAGCGAGTCATGGGCAGTTCGCGTAGGTGACATGCGCAGGTTCTCGGCCTTCGATAATGGGTGCTTAAGGAGAATTGCTTGTGGGTGATGGCAACAGCGTATCTGCAAAGATGAAGTCAGACGTCGTGTTTTAGGGAATGCTGTGCCAGTTAAGATGGTTCGGCCATGTCCTGCGTATGTCAGCTGAGCGTTTGCTCTATCACGCTGTGTTTACTCGTGCAGGACTCGACTGGAAGAGGCCACGTGGTGTTCAACCATCCACATGACGATAGCATATGAAATCAGTGACTTCACGTCGTACTGCCCTTGGATCCACACGCCTCCTTGGTTGGGCACCTCGGTATGAATAGTGCCGATGGCTGGAAACAATTCAGGATATGGCTCGCAACAGAAACCAGTGGAATATCTGTGTGCATACTTGCTTAGATTCAGATACTTAACTCCTAACAATTGAAAAATGAAAAACAAAGATGGCGTGTGAAAATTAACAAAAATGCTTCCGTTTTTCTTTATTGCGGCACAGTAGCTTAAGTGTGTCGCTCACCCGCAACTAACGTGCTATACTGATGATACTGCGGCGACTCCACCCGTAATCCACTGAATTTTATGGTTTTGTCTTGCTCTATGTCTATTTCTTGAACCGTTGATTCTACTACTACTGCGGCTTAAAATTTCAGGCATTTTCTACAGAAGTTCTCCGTCCTACGTGAACGAAAACAGTTCGTAGCCTACATGGTTCTCTTACAAGGACTACATATGTTTCCTTCCCTAATGGCTGCTCGAAACACGTATGTAATCTATCATCTATTCAGTTCACACGCACGCAGTTGGGATCTCTTTCGCTTGGAATGAAATATCGTTTGCACCAAGGAGGAAAGACAAGCTTAACACACAGGACCACTTTGAGTATCTGCATGACCAACTCAGTGATCTTTCATCGATCCAGGGAACATGCGGCTTGGTTTCGGGCAAAGTTGGTGGATATCGCGAACCAATTTCCGAATACTCTAATAAGTCAGAGATGTTACCTTAAGGCTGAACACTATGCAGCGATCAGAGAGTTGAAAGAAATGGCACACGTAACCTTCTTTTAGCCGGATAAAAGATTGGGCATTGTAATAATGAACAAGGATGATTACGTTTCAAGAAATGGCCTATTTTGGTGAACACACCTAACTTTCTGGTAGACAGGACACCGGAAAATAACATAATGATAGAGAAGCAGGTGGCAAGAAAACTTCAGGTCCTCTTACTACATGGTTACACCACTGAGTCGCAGTACATGCAGCTGAGACCGATTGGGACGCAGACACCAAGAATGAGGGGCGCGCCCAAGTTACAAAAGCCAGGTAACCCACTGCGTCTGATTATCTGCATGAACAACTCGCCCTATTACAATGTTGCTCGGTGGCTGGCGGAACTCACCCCATGCGTAAACTTCTGGCTACGCCCTGCCTGAAAAAATAGGAGAAGAAGAAGAAGATATCAGCAGTACGCTGGTACTCAGTACCAATGCTTAGCTGCCGCGCAACCAGCACCAGTCGCACTTGGGTTAAGGATACTGTGAGGGTTGGCTGGATCCTTACACAGGCTGGAACCCGCTCCTTCGGATTACAAGTCAGGTTTGTGATCCTTAAGACTACGGGTCGGCACTGCCTGAAAGACACCTTTTAACTAACGGATACGCTGGAACAATCCTCATTGGGCTCGGAGTTCATGCGCTTTATAGGCGTGGCCTCTATTTACAAAAGTGTCTATTCAGGAAACCGTTGACGCGTTGGGCCATTTCATCCTGAGCCAAAACATGTATGTGGATCTCCCTGCGAAATATTTGAAGGATATGCTTCTACTACTCACAGAAAATGTATGTTTTTTGTAGGGATGGTATACAAACGGGTCGACGGAACCGTCATGGTCAGTCCTCTGGAGCCGATTCTAGGAGATATCTTTCTCGGCTTGATCGAAAGGCAAGCTGCTACCAGTATTGATGAAGCGAAACTGTACGTGGATGATATTCCGGTATTCAGCAGCTAACATTTTACGCAGCTGCTAATCACTCTGAATTCGTCCTAACTTATCGGTGTCCCAAGAGATAGAACAACATGGTTGCTTGTCATTTTTTGGATATCATTAAGAGGACGGGACGGAGGTACACTGCAACGCATCATTTACCGCAAGGCGACCTGGAGTGGGCAGTATCTTCACCTTTCCAGTTGCGCCCCGGTTGCATACAAACGCGGCCCAGTAAAAATACTCGTCTACGGGACCAGACGGATTTACAGTCGGGAATTTTAACGTATTCATCCCAGTGGTTCCCTAGCTACATGGCACAGCCTAGTCCGGAAAAGCGCCAAACGCGTTTCGCCCTATTGAGGCTCGTCACTGCTACGCATTCCCTCGATCCCCCACTGGGGATCAAACCCATGACCGCTAGAGGCCGATGTCAACTAGCCAGCAGCTTAATCCACTGAGCCATGGGGGACGTTGGCTGGACTACATAATCCGCAAGCTAACTGGGATATAATACCACCTATCTTCCACTGTCACTGACAGTAGCTAGCCTGCGAGATGATGACGTCCTCTCGCTAGACGCTATATTCATAGCATTTGAAACTAGGAGAGGCTATTTATTTTATATTACTCTTGAATACGTTAAAAATTACAACTAAAGTCCGTAATTGTTGGAAGCTGAAGAGCTTCTGTAGAGCACCATAATGTCGAATGGTTATCCCGAGTGCACAACAGACTCCCCAAAAAGAAACTGTCGGTACTGATGACAGAAGAAAGCTATTTATTTGGTTTTGCCGTTCAAGGGGGACTACATGGCAAAACGATATCGGACACAAGTACAAGTCCACCCTAACGCGCACGTACACGACTGCCCAGTTGCGCTTCATGCACACCACCCGGAACTTGTTCTGTGTGATCGTCAGAGCAGCATTTCGGCTAGTTCGGCCTCTCATGTCGTTTATCAGTTCACCTGCAGTTGCGGCGACGTTTACATAGGTAGAACTAACTGTCGGTTGGCTCAGAGGGTGTTTGAACACTCGCCAAAGTGGGTGGAACAAATGATGACGAAACAAAACAGAGCACCCCCAGAATGGACCGGAGTCCGTCACCGTCTATCACCAAGTACCTCATGACAACTGGTGATCATACGAATCCGAAGACTGCGGTCAAGGTACTATTACGCAACAGGAACCTGATAATGTTGGCAAAAGGTAAAGCGTTACTGATGAGGGCCTATCAACCTGTGCTATGCGCACAGAAACATTTGAGGCAATCAATTATCTTGCCCTGGTCAAGCCTAAAACATGTCGATTGGTGTGCTAATTTTCCCTTTTATACATTTGTGTACTGCTCGTAGTGTGTATGCAACGGACGAAAACAATCGAAAGACTGACATATCATTATTTCCTATCACCAAGTTAATAGTCTTAGTGACAACCATAGTCATAACCTAGGGGAAATGAGAAGGGAATAAAGTCGTTAGGTGGAAAAGTTAAAGCTCAGAGATGCGTGGGTTCCGCCGACTTCGTGACCATGCTTTACACTGTGTCAAGCCATTAGTACGACGGATCAGCTAGACCTTAATGTAAAAGGCCAACGCACTTGAGCCTTTTGATGAGTTTCTTTATATATTTTTGCTATCTGACGAGAACGATAACAGCGACTTTCAGAATTGACAGCGTCAGCAGGATGAAATGCACTGTGCTTAAAATCAATGGCAACTAAGCCAAGCTGCAACTGGACACCGATCCAGAGATCATCTTGATTTCCCGCAAAATATGGCGTTTGCCCGTTTGCTCGTTCACATCAGCCACACAGCATGGAATGCATCTGGGGATACCTTGAAATTGTTTGGGGAATTAGATTGCCCAGTTAGTTTCTGTTATCACTAAATTCACACAGACTGTTTCGTGACAGATCATCTGGGATCTGATTGGATGGGCGAGTTAGACTTGAGTGATCAGTCAGTCAGCAACCGCGGTCAAGCAGCTAGTGCAATCACTGGTATTGTACTCGGAGTCTCCCATTAAAATTGCAGAATTAAGGTACCTGAAACACAGGCAACTTCAAAGCCCTCACTATCCATGATCACTGCAGTAGGATGTAATGTTAGATAATTTAGGTTTGGAAGATAATAGTGATCATGGCTTTAGCCGTCGATCACTGTTTGCGGAGCGTCATTCCTAGCTCAAGATATCCCTACTTGACCAGTCCAAACAAAAACGAAACGGTAATCCGTGGGTCCGGGGTTCGATTCCCCGTCGAGGCAGTTATTTTGCGTAATCGTGGCTTCTACTTTCTACGAAAATTACACTACTCACAAAAATCCAAAGTAAAAACGAAACCGTTGATCGTGCTGTCAGTGTTGGAAGAGAGCGACATCGAAATAACCCAATTTCGGAACGATCCTTTCGATCGGAATGATCGAGGTCTACATCAGAATGAAAAGTTTCAACGGATTGATTGTCACAATCCAATCACACGGTGGCTACTCAAAATTTAACTTTGAATTCTTTGCCGCTGTGCCAAGCGTCGCTCGCGGATCTCAGTGGTATAGTGATCATGGCGTCAGCCGTTAACCATTAGGCCCCGAGTCCCACTCCCAGATCAGGCTACCTCTACCTGCTGTGTCTAAACAAGGACGGATCTGCTCTAGGGGTGCAGTAACGTCTCTGTTATTCTCACTCAGTTCTCCCACCAAATCTCGTTCGTCGCTTCACTCCGGAACGGGAATCCCGGATTAGGAAGAGCTGGCAGGCCTCTGCTCTAGACGGGGCTGTATAGACCGTATACTCACTTTGCGGCAGGTACTAGAGCAGCGCCATGTATACCGCAGACCGACAATAGCTGTGTTCTTCGACTTCAAGAGTGCGTTTGCATCAGTCGATCGATGCATTCTGTATGAAATATATGCGCAGTAAGATTTTCCCATAAAATGTGTGAATATTTTACGTGCCCTGTACTCGAACACTACAGGCCGCGTCAGGGTTTATGATGACTTATCAGATATCGTCTCGACAACAAGTGACGCTCGTCAGGATTGCCAAATTTCCCCATTTTTGTTCGACCCTGTCGTGAACTACCTGGTGGAGTGTTTTCTTGCGGAGTCTTACGATGCAGGCGTTGAGGTGCTGCCTGGTGAAAGACTAGCCGATCTTGATTATGTGGCAGGCAGGCGGGTATCATCAGTATGCTTCGCTGCCGCGTGACTACCACCAGTCACACGTAGGCTAAGGATACTGCGAGGGTCGCCCTGTTCCTACCCAGGCTCAAACCCGCACCGTCAGATAACAAGACAGGCTTGTTACAATTAGGCTACGGACGATATCGTCTCACTGTTAAACGATGTTGGGGCGGCGCAATTAACCCTGAATAATCCCACTAGAGTAGTCACATTATTTGGTATGCGCTTCACACCTTCAAAGTGCAAAGTGTTGTTGCAGAATCGCTAGCCATTTGATGATACCTTGACCCTAGGTTGCGAGAAACTCGAGGTAGTTGATCAATCAACTTACCTCGGCAGCTGCATTAGCAGCGATACACACCTAGAAACTTAAGTCAGTTCACACATTGCAAAAGGCACAACTGCCTTTTTGAATCTGCGGCATCTTTGGCGACAGAAAGGAGTTTCCCTCCGTCTGAAAAACCGTGTTTATAAGGCCACAGTGAGGGCGGTCCTACTCTGTGAGAGACGGCTCCTTCGGTCTGAAGATCTGAGATGCCTTCAAGTCCTCGATCATCCTTGTCTGGGAAGCATTGCTGGTGTCGGGTGGCACCAGCGTGTCCGCAACGATGATATGCATAGGCGAGCACTAGGCAGTGATAATCAAGCTAGTTCCTTAAAGTAGCAGATAACACTGAATAGTTTGCGTTGACTTGGGCATATACTACGTATGCCTGATCACCGCTTTGCTAGGAGGGCATTGTTTAGTCTGCCAGATGTAGGGCGGCGCAAGGCTCGTGGTGGACAAAAGTTGACTTGGCATCGGGAAATGAAGTCACTGACGATCAAACTTGGTGCCGTCGGTCCGTCTCGCTTTCCAGACGAGTCCACATGATTTGCCTTGTGCTTAGCTCGTGACTTTACAGGACATTGCTCACAGTCGATACCTTTGGCGTGTCTGCTGTCGTCTTGTAGTCGGACTGCTTGTTCAGAGTGTGTACGGTGCTACGAGGTAATGGCTGATTATGACGCGGGGCAGTGAATGCCGCAAAGAAGCTGTCTCGTTGATGCCGCTTTATCTTTGTGCGATAGCCAGCTGTTTTTGTCTGTATGTTGTTGGAATAAGGTGTATTCGTCTTCAACCTGAATGTTTGTTTAGGGCATTAAGATTTTCCGGTAAGACCCTCTTCTCTCCCCGTTATTTTTCTTCGTCGCAATGAGACTGGACCTTACCGTGGTGCGATGGTTTGCGTGCCTCAGAGATCCATTGAGCTATGCTGGGTGGTGCTTTTTTGCACCTTCAGAGCCACTGATACCAGATTGGTCAATGGTTAGCGGCCAGACAAATTCAGTCTCCTGGTCCTCCAGGTTAGGGCTTGGAATGAGTGTGGCTCCTTATTTCATAAAACGGGCTCTCTGTAGTCCAGTGCCAAAACCCGCTGCCTTGCGGTAAGGTTTTTGAACCAAAGTCTTTGGTTGAGAACCCTAATCGTTCTCCTGTCTAGGCCTGGGCAACCTGACAGTATTCTGCCCACACAATACAGTGAACCCTTCGTCAAACAATTTCTTGATGCTCTGGCCGTCGCAGAGGATAATAAACGGCGCCCTATCTGCTGCATAGGGTGGATAGGGGTATGGATGCTACTGCTCAGGCCTCCCCGTTTTCTTATTCCCCTTCTTGCGTTTCTTCATCCTTATCGTCCCGCTCCAACTTTACTTTTATCCCCCCATTTTCAATCCCCCAATTCTGGGTCCTCTCCAGCTTGCTTCAGTAGTCGCTTGTCTTTCAGTTTCAAATCACAGTCGCTGGGCGTCGCTCTAATCCAGTCGACAAGTCCATATTCAACCAAGCGGACAACGTCAGTTCATCCGTTTCCCTTTGGAGTCCTCGCGTCTCGCTAAGACTGGCATGCCCCAACGTGCGCACTTTGCTACAGATTGGCCAACAGGCAGCAATTGCCCGCACACCAGAGACCCTATCGATCGATATTTGCTGTTTCTCAGAAACCCGCCTGCAAGATTCGAGCTCCGTGGTTACCCTGCGATCCCCCACATGCGACACTGGCGGCACATTCTCATTGCGCCTGTTTGGCGATGATGCAGCTTCAAATGCCGGTCAAGCTGGCATTGTTTTGAGTCCCCGCGCTGAAGCTGCCCTGATCGATTGGATCCCAGTAAACAGTAGGATGTACGCCGTTAGATTAGCTGATTCGTTCCGTGCTTCGAAGTCGCGCGGGGACAAACGGTGCCTGTTTGTCATTGTGGCCTACGCCCCCTACAAACTGTAGCACTGATTCGGTAAAAGATGATTTCTATCAGCAACTTCACGAGCACGGATACTGTGGTGTTTGCTGGCGATCTAAACGCCCAAGTCGGAAAATTGTCCTCTGATGAGCTTCATCTGGGCGGCCAACATGGGGTGGGCTCCAGTAATGATAATGGTGAACGATTGCTACAGCTGTGTGAAGATGCTCGCCTCTTTCTCGCGAGCACTAACCTTCTACACAGCACCCGCAGAAGCGTGACTTGGCAGCCACCAGCCTCGGGCCAGCCATGGACGCAAATCGATCATATCGCGATTAGTTACCGCTGGAGAGGCTGTGTCCAAAACTGTCGCTCGATTTGGAGCACGAGCGTGGACTCTGACCACGCACTTGTCTGCGTCGACCTCCGGTTGCGTTTCGGTGGACGTCCGCAACGTCGATGTGAACGGATTGACACCAGCCAGCTGGCGAAGCCAGGTGTTCTGAATGTGTATCAAGGTGCGCTGACATCTGGGCTGAGTAAGCGCCCACTAAACACCGTCGAAGATTACTGATCGCATATTCGTCAAACGTTACTGCTAGCAGGCATATCTTCATATCCGTCACATAAGACTGAACCCAAATTCATTGATGTGCTTGCACCAACTGATCCTAATTTTAATCGTCACCGCAAGTACGTAAACGCAAAAATAAGCGCAAAGATTGTTCTTTAGGTAACTGAGGCATTTATTTCCCGGTGAGATTTTCAACAAGAATGTTAGCATGATAGCACCGCACGATTTATATCCGGAAATATTCCCCTGCATAGTAGCAAGTGCGTACTGCAAATTGCGTGCAAACATATGTACATAGCATCATGAAGATCTGATATAGTTCGGATAGCAAATTCACTTAAGTACGTACACCGACACACACACATAGACAACCACTTACACTTGTTCATTTGTCAGCTGGCTTACTACCACGGCAGAGCCAATGTGACGAACGCATCCTTTTGTACACATAGGGTGAGGCCCAGTTGTTTGATGGCCACCGCTTCGCCATATCGTAAAACGTGGGTGTTATTTGACGCGAAGATCACCCGGAATGTGCGCGAAGGGTCCACGTTGTCTGTCTGTCATCAGGTGTCGGGCGATTGACGAGGCTGGGACTTTGTATGGCAAATCGTTAGCACTGGGGGTGATGATTGATGTCATTTGCGAGACGTGTCGTCTCACCCACTTCGGTAAATTTTCCGCAATTCTCACCTGCAGCTAACGCTCTGTCATTCCCACGTAGGTGGCCTTGCAACTACGTGTACTTTGGTGAAGGGCATGTGAACGGTTGGACAGAGGTACTGGTGGCTTAACCGAGGGAGTAGGAATGCGAGTCGTTGTGTACAGTAATACCGGTTGCGCCGCGGGGTACATACGTTCCACCATACCGAAATTGAAAGCAATGCTGCAACTACCATTTAAGGGGGACGATGTAAGCTAAGTATTTCAACGACGTCGGCAATCTTCAGTGGCACGTGTGTACCTCGACACGCAACCGGTATTACTGTACATAATAACACTCACGTTCTATGATATGGCGAAGCGGTGGCCATCAAACAACTGCCCTACCCTTTGTGTACAAAATGACGCGTTCGTCACATTAGCTCTGCCGTGGTAGTAAGCCAGCTGACAAATGAACAAGTGTAAGTGGTTGTCTATGTGTGTGTCGGTGTACGTACTTAAGTGAATTTGCTATCCCAACTATACCGGATCTTCATAATGCTATGTACACATGTTTGCACGCAATTTGCAGTACGCACTTGATAATATGCAGCGAAATGTTTCCGGATATAAATCGTGCGGTGCTATCATGCTAGCGTCCTTGTTGAAAAGACTGTTTGTTTGCAATTCGATACGGTGTCCGATATAAGGAAAGTGTCCAAAGGTTTCTGGAAGAAACAGCTCACCAATCTATCGGCAAACTAATAGTACTGCCAGAAATGCATTCAGCGGTTAAATACAATTTCTTAAAGAATTATACCGTAACCTGGAAATTTCAGGTAAGGGCAATCACGGTAGTCTACATGGTTGCTGATGAGTTCAGCCTTTTTGGTATTGACTGGATTGATCGTCTGCAACATTTCGGCATGTCGATCAACAAGCTATGTTCATCAACACCTATCAAGATCCGGAGATAATCGAATCTACCTGAGGCAAATGGAGACATTTTAGCCCTCTTTAGTAAATTGAGTACGGTTTTTACGGATACTCTTGGATGCCGCTCGAAAGTAAAGGCAATGTTTTGTTTCCTTGCAAATATCAAATCCATTTTCAAGTTGAAGAGACCAGTCCCGCATGCAGCTTTAACAATGGTCGACAATAAGCCTAAACACCTAAAAGAAATCGGTCCTAAAGCCGCCAAACTACTCTTCCTGAGCAGTGGCAATCGTCGCTGCCGACCACTCCATAGGACTGAATGATACCCTCGCTACATGACCATCATTACCCTCTACCATTACCGGAGGACATTTTTGCGAAAGTGAACGGGGTAGCACGCGTTTCGCTAAATTTGACCTATCGGATACTTACATACTGATTGAGGTTGCAGGAGAATCCAAAAGTCTGCTCACCATCAACAACCACCATAATCTGTTTCAATTCAACCGTTTACCCAAACATCTTTCAACAAAATATTTAGATCATACTTAGCAGATTGAAAGAAGTGGTTGTATACTTAGACAATATCACAATCATAGGACGAACTGAATAATGTATTGTGGAAGCAAGCAGAAATTTAAATATATACAATCCCATCGGAATTTGATCAAAAATGTTATAAAAATATATGCCAGCTGTTGAGATCCGTTGATACTAATCGTTCTTCGATCATGTAGCATTATATAATGTCTGACTTACAGTATCACTAGGCTCACAAATGTAAGATGTAGTTGCCACTGTGCAATCGTTCTCTGAATCGAATTGTAGTAAATGTAAATCCAAAAAGGTTTTAAACTGCTGCACAGCTTTGGCCTCTACGACTTGTCCTGACGGACTGTTGCAAACATTTACGCTCTCCGTTTGAACCACATGGGATGGGGAACTTGCTTCAGATCTAGAACCACATGCTTGTACTGGTGTCTGTGTGTGCTGCACTGTTTTCGCAAGTGAAGCAGTGGCCTCAACATGGGAAAGTCAGCTAGATGTAGAATGCGGTAGATCATGATGAGATCGACTCGCAATAGACCAGCGTGTATAGTTCCAGCTTCTTGCACATGTCCTCCTACAGTAAGCCCCACAAACTGGGGATGATCCTGGGAGCGACGTGTTGAACTCGTTCATTCTTCTGCACCTCGCCTCGAGTTGTCGGGCGAACCGTACTCTAAGGTTGGTGTGATAATGGGGAAAGGGGAGTGGCAACCACTTCAGACCAAATACAGAAACTGAGTATAAGCGCCTAGAACATGCACACTCCGTTCCGGTGTATCCTGATCGTGTTGTCCACGGATATCAAATCGCAACGTGAGGGTACGCGTAAGTCCTTCACGAAATGTGTGGGTTGTAGCAGTTGGCCGTCACGAATGTAGATTCGGTCGTCACGGCCTTTCTCCAAGCTCATGAATACTTATTTGGATGGGTTAACCGGGAAGCGGACTTTCGCAAGCCACATGGAAAGACGGTTGGTGTCTTGCTGAAGTGCTCCGCATTCGTCGGAATTGTTCATAACTCTCTAGATCTTCAGGCCGTTTACAAACTAGGTATAGGGCGACCGAAGAAGCTGAGGTAGAACGTTGGTGTAGATTAAGAACTGATTGGACCCTAGCCTTGGGATACGCCACTAGTAGAGCGATGGTGGTCAGTTAGATATCCGTCGACCTGTACTATTTACCTTCGTCCAACATGAAATTCCTGGACCATTGCAAATATTCCGCCGCGTCTTATATACTTCGTAGTCTAGAAAAACTGGAGAGGAGGAATCCAACACACAACATGCACTGCCGCCGAGCCAGTTTACCATACTCCTTGTCGAACCAATATGGCTGGAGTGGCCCAACTTTCCGGCACTCCAGTGGTACAACCCTAGAACACAGTAATGTCACTCCCTCTTCTTTAACAGTCCTATAATCATCCACAAATTCAGCTTGCAGCAGAGACCAGTCCATTTGGCTTGCTTCTCTAGTCAGACCGTTGAAGTCAGTTTCCGAGTAGTTGTAAGCTGGCTCCAGTGGACGGGAATGTGCTTATGAGCACTGGATGGTAGCCTGCTGCTAGGGTTACCAGGATCGGTAAGTCATACACATATTCACAGCTTGGTAACATCAAGTCTGGGCACGACGGAGTTAAGCGCGGCTTTATACTTGTCAGTTGGTGTATATGTGGTGCTGCTCCACTTTCGGAACTTTTCGTCCATATAGATGTCTTGGAACTTCTGGATACTCACCGACATACTCGGACTGGGAGCGAACATAATGAAACTCGCAGAAATCTCAGGGCAAAACTCCGTGCTAGCCTGGAAAGAGACCACGAGGCCTAGTGGTCTCATCGTGCGTCGGAGATAGAAAAGGCCGCTGCCGTTGGTAACCACTGTAAGTTATTCCGTTTGAATCGGGAAATGGGCAGCATGGGACCTTGCTTTGGCGGGACCTTACGCGATGAGAGAGAACAGCCGATCCACAGTTTCTTAAAGCGCTTGAAGTGTTGGGTCGAACACTTTTCGAAGCAGCTTAATCATAGTTGGCTGCTTCTCCAACGACCATTCGTCGTTCTTCTCTCAGGACCGTCCCCTTTGATTCGTCCTCACGCGCAGAAATTTAACTTGAATTCCGACTGTTATAATTGAACAAGACCGCTGGAGCATATGGACTTCATCCAGTTCTCTTCAAAATTAAGGAATTTGTTTTTTGACGATTTGAATAACTTAATAGTGAACGTACGGGAGCAGGAGAGTGTTTCAACAGACTGGAGCCGCCCAGTATAGTTCCAATTTTCTACGGATGTTTCCGTTCTGAATGAGGCAGTCATAGAGGAGTCAGTATGCTCTCAACGGCCTCTAAGTTACTTGCCTGTGTCATCCTCTATAGACTGACTGGCACCTGTGAAATCGAGATTCGCGAGGAACAATCCGGGTTTCGTTGAAACGAAGACTGCATTGACCACATCTTTATTTTACGTCAATTGTTGGAGTACCATCATGTTTATTGGTGACTCACTGTAGTCTTGTTCCTAGACATTAAAGGTGCCTTCGGTTCTGTTGATCGATGTACCACTTAGGACTGCCTACTGAGGGAAGGTGTGCCGGAGAAAAACGTAAACATTATCAGCACGCTGTACGCGCATAGTTTCAGCAGAGTGAGGGTTTACGGCAAAACTTCGCCGCCTTTCAATATCTTCAGCGGTGTGAGACATGGTTCCTCGCTGTCACCTTTCCTCTTTAACTTCGCCACTACGTTCACCGGGCACGACATAGGTGTGGAGCTGCTCACAGGTGACCAACTTCTTTATTTGGAGTATGCGGACGATATTGCCCTAATCCGTGACAGCTTCTCAACGTGTCAGACTGCAATGGATAAATTAGCTTTGGCTGTCAATCGTTTCGGGCTATACTTTACACCCAAGAAATGCATAACCCTTCTTCAAGGTTGGCAGGAATCAACCCCTGCGCTGACCCTTGGCGGTGATCGGCTAGAAATTGTCCTAAAATTCAAGTATCTGGGCAATTATATTAGCGCCAGTGGGATCGAGGATGAGGCGACGAACCGTATAGCAAAAGCTGGATTCGCTTTTTGTCAATCTCCGCCACTTTTGGCGCCAGCGTGACATCACTCTCGTCATGAAGGACAGAGTTTACAATGCAATCGCCCGTTCAACCTTCTGTGGCGAAACCTGACCCATTAGATGAGCCGACATAAATAGGCTAGTTGTTTGATCGTCGCTGCCTTCGAAGCTTAGTTCACGTCCTGTGGGAACACCGTATGAACCATGAGCGTGTTCAGCGTCGAGTATTTGGTGCAAGAAGAGCAAGTGAATCGCTCAGCACCATTATATCACGCACCGGACTCCGATGGCTCGGGCAAGTGTTGTGCTTGTCAGCACACCGACTCCCGCGTCGTGCGTTGTTTGCGCCCTGGGGGTGTGGATGGAAGAAGAGGAGGGGAGGCCAAGTGATGACTTGGTCAAGTGGAATTAAAATCCTCACTTCGAAGTTGGGGGCGGTTGTTGTCTCCCGACTGCCTGACTGGGGTCCGAAGGACGATGAACACGTTTGGGTGGATACACTAACTGACATGGCAGAGAGTCGACCTCAATGGCGTTAGCGTTGTGAGTTTCTTTGTCCCTCCCCTTTAGATCCCCCCTCCAACAACAATCTCAAACCCTATCAAAAATATGTTTTTTACTATTATGTTACTTTTTAGCTTTCATTTTCTGTATTATTTAATCCCCTATCTTTTTCTGTATTGCAGCACATTAACTGAGTCGTATTTCTCATCCTCGGTTAACGCGTATTGTTTTTGATGGTTTGAGCAATTGTATAGATACTTGAAGTCCGAAGCTCTGTCGACGAATTTTGTTACAATGCTTCCGATCGTACTAACAACTGACACATCACCTCGTGGAGTGGGAGTAGTCATAGCCCACGAATTTCCCGATGGAACGAAGCGGGCGATAGTTCATGTCGCTAGATCTCTAGTTCCACGGGAGCGCAAGTACAGGCCAATTGAGAAAGGCACTGGCTATCATCGTTGACGTAAAGAGTTTTAGGAGAGGCCCTCTGGGAGACATTTCACCATTGTCATTGACCAAAAGCCACTGTTGGCCATCTTGGCTCCAAGATTGGTATGCCAGTGTATACAACGAACTGATTACAGCGTTTGGCCACAATACCACTGAAATGTAACTGCAATACCAAGTACGTCTCCACAGATACTATCCAACAAGCAGACACTTTATCACGACTAACAAATGTTCACAGCCCGGAACCAGAGGAACTACTTATCTCGAACATCACCGTAGAACCCGAAGTCTGAGCCGTCGTTTTGGAGGCTATAAACTAACTATCGACGAGTTTTGATATGATCCGCAAGTTAACATTGGCCGCACTACCGATAGGTTTATATCCCATTAATTGCGTCAGTGATTGATGCTTTAGCAAACCACTGATACGTGTTCTAATGTCGGTGATGCGACAACCAGAAGTAATACAACCACTTAAAGAAGAAAGCCGATCAAACATCCCGAACAGTTGTTTCGCGGTTAGTGTGCTCTCACCAAATTCATGAAGCTTGTGTTTATTTTGTAGAGTAAATAAATAAACAAATAAATAAATGGTGTATTTCTCGATATTGGGAGGCACAGATCGATTACATGGTCTGATCATATTGTACAACATAATCACATAGTGAAGAACATTGTGTAACAATGTTTCCTCTGAAGTGTTGGGAGTTTGCTATCATTTAAAGGCAGTGCAAGAAAGAACCGATAGTAAGAATAATTGTAAGAATCACCATCAGTTCAAGTAAATAAAGAAAGCACTTGAAGTAAAGAACATTGTTCTCGTCGCCTGGATCACGAACACACTACAAAATTAACGATGTGTCCGCCCAGTCCTTCAGCAGTACTTTCACTTCGGAGATGCGAAATGTGCAGAAGTGCGCAGCGGTACCCGTCATCCTATCCAATAGCGCTTGTACAGTAGACGGGTCCGAAATCGGGACGGCTGTATGGTCCCTTATATAGTCATTAACCATAATTTCGATCCCAGCAGATTGGCGCGAGGTCATAACGCATAATCATTTCGTTCACAAGGTTGAGATGAAATGACGAGATAAATATGCTCTGTTGTATTCCGCTCGTCCAAGAGAGTTTCCTGTCGACTCACGGCCTTGAGTCTCAGAATAGAGGAAACTTCAGGTACGCCTTTTAGAGCGAGGCATCGTTACAGAGACACACAGTGAAAGGAATCACTGACAGTCTTCACGTCAGGAAAGACTACCATGATAAGTTATTTGTCAGTATGGCTATTTTCGGGTACTTTGGGAAGAGTAAGAATGCGATCGAGATGGAAATCTTCATGATCTTCGCCATTTCGTCTATTAAGAGGGACGACGATATGAGCTTAGTAGCTATGTTTTTTGCACAAATTTTACTGGTCCTACATAGAGATGATAATAACGGTTGGCAAGCAACAATCAGAAGGTGCTTACACTTTGTATCAAATAGTGTTGAACAGAGTGACTAAAGTAGCCATTAGCAAGTCACCATCGTCCTTCAACAATGATGGTAGATTGTGGACACCTTGTTCTGTTTCAGCGGTAGCACCTAATGTCGCATCATTTCGTTGATGGGTCGTGTCCACATCCCAGCTGGATGTAAGTGACCTAGTTAAAACCTGGTACACCGAGCCGACTGAATTGATCTTGAAGATGCTCATTTCAGCGTTCCAGTTGTAACAGAATGAATCGGTTATTCATCTTCTTTGGCTATTTTTCTCACCGACACCTTCAGACTGGTGCGTTGTGGCGATGCTCCAGCGTTCTCAAAAGCACCAGTGTTCTCTATCCAGCGAGCCATCAGCATCTGTCGTTGTCTCCAGTCGATTCTTAGCAATTTAATCAGGCGACATTTCAGAGTATTGCGAACACTCTGACACTTTTCGTGTCGAAGCCCAAGAATTCCATTTGGATGCTACGAAAAATAGACTTGCGAACTCGAATTCTTCTGTAAAGCTCATTGAAAGTGATTTCAGCCAACATTCGGTCCGTCCAACTCATTTGGAAGTGATAACTAATGTTGCGATCTAAACTGATGTTGCTTCTTCACAGTTTGCGAACGCACTACAAACAAGGGTATTCGAAGATGGAAAGTACTGGAACGGGAAGTGTGAATGTTATGCATGCACCCATGAGAGCCTAGTTAGCGTTGAGATAATTGATCCATACCGACCGGCGATCTTGCATGCATGTGCACCAACTATAACCGATGGCGATATGGTCAGTTTGATTATAGATCCGCCTGTCTTTCGATAGCCGCTATTTAACTGGATACGAGCGACTGTACCGGAGGTTGTGAGAAAAGCGATAACTGTGATCAGTCCAAAAATTATCGATCTCGGAATGGTCCATGAGGTGACAGATAATAGACCAAACTAAGCATTCTTATCACCCGCAGCAATCAAAATGTCCGTTTGACCACTCGGGTAAAAAGAGAGGAATGTAATCTGAGACAACAAAAGTGTGCAGTCTTTAATCACTGCCTGTCGAACACGTCGCTTCGGCATAGAGTGGTTCACATGCAGCTGGTCACTGGGAGCCATTGTAGAGAAGTCTCCACTTACCTATTGAGAGTGATTCCGATATCCTAAATACCGCGATCCATGAATTAGACGCTACTGGAGATGCCTGTTGTGTGTAAGTCATGTTATTAGAGCCCGAGTCGAACATTTGCAGATGAAACAGAACGCTGTTGTCCTGTGTGCATGTTTTGGAGGCACAGCGCACACCAAATTGCTTCACTTGATCTCTTTAGCGTTCTGTTGGCTGATTTTCCGCATTTGTTTAATCTTTCGGTGTTCCGCTGTTGGGAGCGACGAAGGGATCCATTCACATGGCATCATCGTATGAATGCTCTCATTTACTCGGACATACCTGTTCTGCAAGCGCTTCCGCAGAGGCTGATGCGTACCATGGCACATTTTCACTCGTGTTTCGCGCCTTCAAAGTGCAAAGTACTAGCTCGATATACCACCAGTTCTTAGCATCACTAAACAACCACTGGAAGTGGTTGAGAGATTCACTCACTGAGTTATCAGATTTAGTGGCCGCTTCGTCAAAGAGACCACTGTACTCATGGTCAGGGCTCGTGTGGCTTTACGGAGCTTCATTCACTCACGGAGACTGCGAGATGTGTGTTGGCCAGCGGATAGTGTTACGGTGTGCATGAGAGAGATGTAACCACTGCGCGCTGAGGGCATCAAATGATTGGCTTTCTGGTTAGTTGCCTACGAAACATTGCTCATGACTGGTGAGGGCATCCAACGTTTGGCAACAGACATTCCTGTGCCATGTTGACGCTTCTGTCGAGTCGGAGTCGATCCTGCTGGCTAGATCACTTCCTTTGCATATTCGTTAGCCGGTAACCCCGTCAAGTATCGTTTACCAATGTCGCACTTAGTTGAGTGAAACCTCGGAGCTGCAAGGAGCATAGAGTAGTCTGCCTTCAATCTGAGTCGGATTGGTGTGCGTTGTCTTCGTGGATGGGATGCTTGAGACCAATCGGAGTTTAGGCTTTAGTATTTGACATGATCATGAATTCAACGGCGCTCTTACATTCTTATTTCTGATCCTTAAGTGTTCCACCTAATGATCTTACTTGTCTATTCCTCTGAATTGGCAATACTAATGCTAATATTGTTATTTTTGAGGATTGTGCAAAGGCAACTGGACCCACCGTATCTCGGTGCATTTGTTAAATATCTGCTACATATCGAATTGCACCCATTTTGTGTGTGCACCTGTTACTGCTATGGAGGTCATGTATAAACGGGTTGATTCATTATTACGTGTTCAGCGGTATTTTGAGGGATCAGTATTTTTTGGTCTGTACCTGATACCAGCTCAACGGTTAGTATCTATGCAAAATGCAACATAGTTCAGTGCTATGCGTTCGAACCAGCTGCATTACGTACTTATTTAATTATTTAGACATAATCTTCTGAAGGTTTATTCTCTAGAATTTATTTTTCACTTACCTTATAACCGGTTTTTCTTGATACTTTTCAAGTTCACAACCGTTTTGGAAGTTCCTACGCCCTATCTTGTGTCCCCAAAACCCTGGAAAGTGAGTTTGAACATTTGATGACAACAAATTGTTGAAGTCCGGCGACGAGTATCCCCTCTGTGAGTTGGGGATCAAATCCATTGTACCTAGTTGGATCATTTTGGTCTTGTGACAACGGATCATCAGTCAGAACCTCCCTATGTACCGCTGGTTGTTTGTCCTCGTGCACCACCTTTCTCCAAACGCCAGTCTCCTTTCATACCTCATCATACCTTGGTTACTTCTGTATGGCTTTCGTAGTGGCTGAACGTGAGTGACGGATGGATCCAGTTCATAATTGCTGAAGTCGGTTTACTGCGCTTTGGATATCTGGCCGCAAAGCGATTACAAGAAGTCTGGCAGGTGCATGCATTTCGCGTCGTCCCGTCAGTGCCGATAACAATAACTGGCAAGTATATACAACGTTTTGAGTGTAAACATGCATACAGACAAACGAGAGGAAACGGCAGATGCCTTGATCCGACATCCAGAGCAGCTTGAGACTGACCGCTAATTGCTTTTGAACACAGAGCACCGGTTTAATCCGACTTATCAAAACAACCTCGGCGAACCGGAGGAGACGGGAATCAGTACGGCGCAGCATAGTAAGTGCCCTGCATGGCAGCGATCAGATGCCTTGATGGTAGAACGAGGCATATCCGATGAAACAGCGCAGTTACCCTACTACGTATACTGTGTGGTCGATATCCCTGGCGTTTTGTTCATCAGGGACGCAGATCACAGCTCGTATCGCGTTGAAATGCCTCACATATTATTTGAGAGTTTATTGTGAAGTTGAACAACGGAAATGTCATCTTTATTTATATGTTCTCATTAGACGCGGAGAGGACGGACAGGTAAAACGGCTAGTATTTGTATTTTACCAGATTCGCGTCAATGCAGTACAAGTGGACGCTTGTGAAGACCTTATTTAAATAAATAAATAAATCTTTTATTTCTCGACGATGCGTGCGACTATTCCCACATAGAGGAAAATCAAAATATTTAGATTTTTTCAATTAGTCCCCTCTACATATTAGATGGGAATATGCACTGTTATATCCATGTCCGTTTCACACATGCACTTTGTTCAGGGTGAAGTGCAAAAGATTGTGCTGGGTTTATATCCTCCTTTAACGGATGTCCCGTCGATCTCGACCAGCGCAGTCTGATCAGAAGGTGGAAATGGGACTTTCGTGGATGAGCCATTCTTTCAAACCGGCTGACGCGCAATCTCACTTCATCGATCGATTAAAACATCTTCAGAAGTGTCAGACGAATACGTTCGACCGATTGTCTGGCAGGTGAACTAAAGCTGATCACTAACACGGTAGTTGCGAACGGCTTTCCTCGGAGATTCACCGAGAAGCGCAGCAAAATAAGCGGAACGGGACATCCGGGGCTCACTGTACTTAAGAAATAAGTATTCTTGGAGTTGCCCTTTAAGGGTGACAGTGTCACACTGAGGACTACAAGGCAACTGATCTCTGCCGAAGTTGCCACCATCGACCGAACTCACAAGGTGCCGCTGCCTCCACTGAGGGAAACTTAGCATATCGTGAACAACTCACATATCAGCCTGTATGTAAGAGCGGAGCCAGTTACCTAGGCAGAACCGCTAGGACCCTGAGTTCCAGAATGAACATGTGCCGAAATAGGTTCAGTACGAGGCTGCCCAAGTCAGACGTGTTCGCACAAGGCGCCAGCATCTTCGGCAGACCCTTGTTGACCTTGGGTCATCCGACCTAGGTCAACGCGGCGTTCAGGATCCTGTTGCGCCATACTGATTCCCGTCTCCTCCGGTTCGCCGAGGCTGTTTTGATAAGCCGGATCAAACCGGTGCTCTGCGTTCAAAAGCAATTAGCGGTCAGCCTCAAGCTGCCTTGGATTTAGGATCAGGGCATTCGTTGTTTGTATGCATGTTTGCACTCCAAAACGCTTGTGCATAATTACCACTGACGTGACGACGCGAAATGCATGTACCTGCCGGACTTCGTCTATTAAGAGGAGATAATGGTTTTGAGACATGAAATGAAGCAAAGTACGATTAAAGCACCGAAGTGCGGTAGGTACATCGTCACATATCATGATGTTAAAGCGAAAATAGGGTCAAGGTGACACTTATCTCAATCAAATTAGTGTTTGGAATGCGTCAAGAATTTTCGTTACAGAAACAACCACATGGTGACCTTGACTTCTGCACTGCGCCACGTCGGGCAGGGTTTCCCACCGGAAATAGGAGTTTAGTAAATCCGTGAGTAGTATCGTTCTTACCCTTGTCAGGTATTCGTTATTCTCAGAAACACCATCACATGTCAAATAAATTAGTCCTAACAAACCTACCCGTGAGAATATGCTCGATGGGGAGTTTCCGGTAGATCATTACATGGCTACGAAAAAATATTGTATGATGATCAAGGGAAAGAGATGGGCTCTACTTGTGTACCTTTTATAGCTATATGCAGTACCACAAATTATGCGACCACCTGCATCATGCTTTATATATATATATATATATATATATATATATATATATATATATATATATATATATATATATATATATGGCCGGGCGTATCTGTGTACATGTGACTTCAAATTCCTTGCGCTCTCTTTTTGGTGTACAGTGGTACCTGCCGTTTACGTGAATAACCGTGTTACCACACAGCTCTGTGTTTAGACTTCGTCTTGGCGTAACAAACTGGCGCCAGAGATGGGATCACTCATGACGAATGTAATTACCTCACCTCAGCCGTTTTGGAATTCTTCCACGGAAAGGCCTACTACGCAACAATGGCTGCAGTGGAAAACTACCTTTACTAATTACGTGGATCAAGTTGTTCTGCTTGGTGACAACGGTACGATGAATGATGCATCAAAAATTAAATTACTGCGTCACCTCTTGGGCAACGAGGGGCAGCGACATTTCGATAGCCTACAGGTACATACGAAACAAAATTGACAAGCTAGTTTCCACTCTTGATCGCCTGTGGGGTGAAAAGCCACATGTGTTTACAGAACATTTCAAATTTAACACAGCAGCAGAACGAAACTGTAAATGAGTTTATTTCCCCCTCTGCTGCTCTTCCTGACTGTGCCTATAACCAGATCAAGCCAACCCAGTTCGAAGAATCAATGCTTTTACCAGCATTAATTGTTGGTGTTCTTGACAATAGGCACGAGAGCGCCTGTTATCGGAAGACGATAAGACATTGACTTGGGAAAGAGACAAGAACATAGTTCGGAAATGTGCCAGTCTCGTTCAGGAACTAACGGCATTCTCCTCGCCTAAGCTGACAATTTCGCAAGATGTACATAAAGTCTCTCAGACTAAACCTGGTAACACATTATCTCACTCGGTACAACGCAGAGAATTCCGCTGTTATCGCTGTGGTAAACAGCATTCAACACCAGCTGATTGTCAGCATCTTCATTCGATATGCAGATTTTGTGGGAAGTGAGGACACATCCAGAAAATTTGTCTTTCCAAATGAAATTCCGTTGCGCAGGGAAACCTTACAACTACAAATCGAATCACCGAGGAGTTAAACCGGAATTGGATAAACACAACGACCGTTTTTAATCACAATATCACCGCGGAGAAACCATTTTGTCTTGTCTATCCAAGTTAATGAGCAACCTATAGATTCCGAAATTGGTACCAGCTTCGCAATTACGTTGATACGACCTGATGCCATATCGCAACTTGCAATATACAACTGACAGTGCCACAACACAGGGTTACCAACAACAATTAGGAAAAACAGGTAGTCAGTGGGAGGGTTAACAAGGTTCAGAAAGTTTGTGTTGTGTGAGCAGAGATCTTCCTGGTTGCCGAGGAAAGGAGTTAACTTAAGGGACCCCACTCCGAGCCTTTGGTCATAAAGATTTGACCCACAAGGCAGCGGGGCGATTCACGACGACCATTTACACGCTGGTGGCTCATTCGCCTTCTATGTGTTCTTTAGCATTCCACACAAAAGCCGGTGGCAAACAAGGTTGTTCATCCGCTCTCCATTAGATAACACCTCTGGGTACAGGAGTGCGTGGTCAGTGACCCTATAGCCGCTAACGTTGGCGTTGACACAGTGCCATACTGGCTCTTGTGATATTTGATGGAGGACCAGGTGACCAACCAAGAACTCCCTACGCTCCGATACGCTGCCGCTGATTGTTCGCGACTGCCTATTCATCTCGCCTGCAAGGCAGACGAGACTTATTTGCAGTTACCTCCACAAGGAAGCCATTCCCCAATCTGCAACCTGGGGACGCGCCCGATAGCATACTGCTCTGCCAATCCAACTGACTCTGACCGATGGAATCGCGCTTTTACCAAACATTGTAACTACAACGGTGGTTACAATGGATGGCGCTCCAAGATGCAATGTTGTAGACATGTACTCAGTGCTTTTTCCACCAGCGCTTCCAGAGACCCTGGGACGCCTTCTTGAAAATGTTATCGGACACTCGACCCTGGTTCTATTCACATTATACATGACCAGTAGCGTTTCGGAATATCTTGTGACTCACCGTTATTGGGTGTTGTAAATCACGCGAAGCAATGCAATCAGGCGAGCGTTTTTAGTTTCTTCACAAGAAACATAAGAGATAACAGTCCCGCAATACGTTTTTGTACCAAAGTCGTTAACTGATTCTGCCTGCGATGGAAAGTTAGCACGAAACGTGGTGATTTTAGCCAGAGTCGCATAGATAAGTTAGTGAACTTGACCGCTGCACTCCTAGCAAATGAGCGATGGTGTGCACGCAATAACAGAATACATCTAACCACCCTGTCCGTCAATCAAAGTATTCAGGTTTACATCACATATTCCGCTTTTCACGATGAGATAGCCTCAGTGATGCCACAATTGAGATGAACTAGGAGACACTTTCGGGAAATGAAATGAAACTAACACCAACCAGTTTGGTTATAGCACAGAAGTGCACTGGGTACCTCGTCACACATCATGATGGTAAAAAGAGGGCATCAGCATTACGCCGGTACGCAGTGCCGACGCATCGTTGCTGCGCAACCACCACCGTTCGCACGTGGGCTAAAATTACTGCGAGGGTCGCCCTGCCCCTATGTAGACTCAAACCTGTACCGTCAGATTACAAGGCAAATTTGTGACCTTTAGGGCTACGGGCCGGTATGATGGTAAAATGAAAATAGGGTCAAAATAACACTTAGCTAGATAAAAATAAAATTTTTGTAATGTGTCGGAATCGTGGCCTTGATCCTTTACTGCAGCCTAAAGCGAAAGCTTGCTGATTTCCTTCCAAATAATTCCTGACAGCGTTCAAAAGACGATTTTGCGGTCAAACAGAACGACAGGCAATCGAAATAAGCTTTAAATATCCGTTCTATCAAGGAAGCTTACTCTTAACATGAATTACTGTGAAAGCAAGTTGACGGACAGTTTTCCGGTATGCTGTGTAAATGCAATAGTATGCAATAATGGGTTAAGAATCGTAGGTATACCTTGTAATCCTGAGGTCGCGGGTTCCAGTTTGCATAAGGGACCGGGCGACCTACGCGCGACTAGTGGTGGTTGCACGGCAGCAAAACGCCGGTACTTCGTACCGGCATACTGCTTTTGCCTTTTTCGTTTCCCTAGTAGTCTCTAATTCAATGTTTTGTTTCTTCTACTAACTACGGCAGCTTTCTGTGCATACGCTTTGTTTCATAAATGCTACCAGTTAATTTTTATTGGCCACATTTAATTCTCGCATTTTTGTTTTGTTGGCGAGCATCTTAACATTTGCGAATTGCCCCATCTTGTGATCTATTTCAGCGATATTGTCAGCCTTACTTGGCATTGGCATCAGTCTTTCAGAAACAAGATCCTGCGGCATTGGCCTCTTTAGTGGCAGCACACCGCGATGTGTTCGTCGAGGTAAGGCTTTCGTCTTGATCCTTTAATCTACCAATTGCATGGTTCATCGAGAATCGTTGTTACCAAGCTTTAAACACCTTTTTGGATTAACGACATTTTCAGACTCGGTGGTACGATTGCACATTGCAACTAAACGGTTCACTAACAATTTGCAGCTATCAAATGATTTTTCCAATCTGTACGCGATTCGCGGCCGTTGCACACTTGCCATCACTGGTCAACGCGACTCCTAGAGTTTATGTCACAATTGCCAAAATAATTTTTATCAACTCTATTTTATAGGATCACAACTTTGGCCTGGTTAAACAAGTTTTGAAAAGCCACATAAAACTTCGAATCCACAGTCTGACGAAGGTGAGTTCAAAACCAAGCGATACCGGCCTCCTAGTGTCATTCATTGAGATCTGCTTCTCGCCAATAAAAATAAAATCTATTATTAATCTTGCACAAAATGCACTTGTTAAAGTGTTGCTGCTGTTTCGCTGCATCCTGTTTGCTCCGACTGATAAACATCATTGCTGTGAAACAGTCAGAAAATGATAATATCGTAATCTGAAAACTTTTAGTTGCGGTGACGAACAAGCTTGCTAGCGTTTACACGAATCCTTACGGGATAACAGCCGGGCCTAAGGATCACAAACCTGGTTTGTAATCTGAGGACGCGGGTTCGAGTCTACGTAGGGACCGGGCGCCTCTCGCAGTATCCTTAGCTCACGTGCGATTGGTGGCAGTTGCGCGACAACGAAGCGTCGGTACTGTGCACCGGCGTACTGCTGATGCCTTGACGAGAAAACAAACCCAGCGACCACCAAGTTTTCCCTCTCCTCACTCAAAAATCCATCGTCGTCGTGCATAAACTAATTTCAGGAGAGTAGTAGCGAGCTGAAAATTATTCCGAGGTGACATCTAGATTCTGTTAGACATTGCCACATACAGAAAGGCGTATTGACTCAGCTAGGATTCGTAACCCTTACGTACCTTCCCCATATGCTGTGGGAGCAGTAGTAGTAATAGTATAGTCAGCAGCCTATCAAATAGTTATAAAGCCAAACATAACCATGGAAATCACTAAAAGAAGATAGGTTGAACACCGTATCAGCATCATGGCACATTAACTAAAGGTGAGCAACACACTTCAGCTATTATGCCGCAATAAAAGACGAAAAGGAAGCATTTTTTGTTATTTTGCGCAAGCCGTCTTTTTAAATTTTTTTGTCCTTAGTCGGTAAGCATTAAGCATCCAAATCTAAACAATTATGTACACAGATCCTCTGTTGGTTCCGATTATTAGCCATATCCTGAATTGTTTCCAACCATCGGCACTCCTCGTCCTTTGATTCCCAACCAGGCAGACGTGTGGATCCAATGGTGGCAAGACGTGAAATCAACAATTTCATTTGCTATAGCTTAGTGGATGGTGGACCACCGCGTAGTCTCTTCCAGCTGAGTCCTGCACGAGTAAACAGAGCGCGATAGGGCAAATGCTCAGCTGACATACGCAGGACCTGACCGAGCCATCTTAACCGGCGCAGGAAAACCAGCTTGTTGAGGGGAATACTCGCTTTCCCTAAGACACGTGTGACTTCACTGTTGTAGTTGTGTCATTGCCACCACACGCGAGCAATCCTTCTCAATCACCTGTTGTCGAGAGCTGCCGCATATCGTCTACGCGAACTGACCATGACTCGCTTCCATATAGCAACACCGCCCGAACGGTGGCATTGTAAACACGACCCTTTACCAAGAGGGAGACATCCCGATGACGCCACAAGTGCTGCAGGTTGACAAATGCCAACCGAGCTTTGGCGATGCGAAGAGAAACTTCCTTACCAATGGTACCACCAGCAGACACAGCTGCCCAGGCAGACAAAGCTATCCACTTGTTCAAACTGTGTACCTTAAATATTGAGCGAAATATTGAGTACCAATCCTGAAGCAGCACTTTACACATTGACGGGGCAAAACACATTCCGTACCTAGATGCCTCAATCGCCAAACGGTCTAGGATGGTTTGCATGCTCTGTAAGACGATATCATCGGCATAATCTAAGTCGGTTGCTCGCTTGCCCGGTAATAGCTGTATACCAAAATTTTGGCAACCGTCTAGAGCTCTCGACAGGATGTCTTCAATCGCAAAATTGAAGAGGAACGGGGACATAGGGCAGCCTTGTCGTACACCGCTATTGACAGCGAAGGACGACGAAAGCTTGCCATACACCCTCACTCTACTAGGGATGTGGAAATACAGTGCGCGTAGGATAGCAGTGTACTTTTCCGAGAGATCGTTCCTTAGCACACAACGCCATAGTGCAGGTCGATCAACCGAGTCGAATGCGGCACGGATGTCCAGGAATGCAACGATGGTAGGACTCTGGTAAAGGTGGCGGTGTTCCAGGATTTGACGGAGTGTGAATATGTGATCCACACACCCGCGGCCAGGTCGGAAGCCAGCTTGTTCTTCCCGGTACTGCGATTCGCGAATGGGAGATAGTCTACGGAGTAGAATGGATGCCGATAGCTCGGAGGCAACCGAAATGAAGTGCGAGCACCTTCTTAAAAACCGGGACAATAATTGACTCGCCTCGGGAAGAAGGCACCTTTTCTTCATGCCAGATTTTGGAAGACAATGAGGTTAGCTGGCTAATGATAACTGAGCCTCCATATTTGAACAGCTCCGCAGAGAGTTCGTCTGAGCCGGTATCCTTGAATCGTCTTACGTGTCGAGTCGCAAGACAAACTTCCGCTTCGCTGAGTGGGCGGGCAGCTGGGTTCCCAGGGGATATAAGTGGACAGTGAGGGCCAATTGAACTGGAAATGAAAATGTTCGGCCCATCGGTCCAAGCGTCGCTGTAAGTTGGCAATCGGCGAACCATCCGCTTCGTATATAGTCTCACTGACACCAGGCTTTCTGGGGCCAATGGATCGAATAAGCTGGAAGAGCTGTGAGATCCGAACTCATAACGGTCTCTTTACAAGGCTACGACTCGAGCCACTGCACTGTGTGCGTCACAGTGTCCGAGCCGTAATTTAACTTAGCATATCGATATGTTTGGCTGATTTGTGTGACCTAGTTGTGCAACTCCTTGTTGTACCTCAACCGCTTAGCTAACAACTAGAACGGCGAGACGCATACGACTGTCAAGAGCATCTTTTGATTACCAAAATGTCCACCATGGTGCGAATAGTGGATAACTTGTACGATTCTTCATAAATATCACCCGAAGTACACGATCATTTTATGGGCGTTTTTGGGGCCACACTCACTCTACAAGATATATATGATTGTTGTTTATTTGTTCGCTGAGCATGGCAGGTGTCTTGTCAACGTTTCACCACCATGCGAGAGAGTGAAACGTCAGCAACAACCTGCCAAGTTCGGCGAACAAATGAACGACTGAATCGTCAACCCGAGCTAGGTATGACACAGGAAAAAAAAACATTAAAAATGGGATAGGCTAAAAATCCAACATGCGAAGCCATTGATGTTTGTTACATCATCGTGTTTCAACCCCACCCTATTCTACGCAAAAGGCTGATCATAATCAGCATTATACAAGTCGGCTGATGGCCGAAGGGATGAAGCGGCTGCCTTGTTGTAACGCGAACGTTATCGGCTCGAATCTACGTAGGCCTCGCAGTATCTCTAGCCAGCGCGCGGCTATAATGGTGGTGGTCGCGTTGCAACGAAGCATCGGTGCGGCATACTGCTGATGGCTTACCATCAAAGTACGAGGAATGGCCCTACCTATAAACCGAGCATTGACACTCTAATGAAACATCTGCGCTCACGGCGCCCACACCTTGCCATCACAACACGGTCACAGACAGCTGGTTATCGCATACATACAAGGTGACATCAGTAAAGCAGCCCCGTTGGGGCTTTCACTTCGTCGCGGCTAAAATCCACTCTCTGTAAACAAATCGAGTTCGTTACCAGTCTTCCCCTGCCTTGTTGAGGTGTGATCTCTAAGCGTAATGCCGGCTAGCGTCTGACGAATTTCGATCGCCATCGATTTACCGATGACGTTAGACCTTGTTTGTCCTACCATTCCACGAATTGTATGTAAACAGATGACGAGAAATAGCTGAATTCAGATTATCTTGTAGAACTGTTGTTCTTTCTTGCCATATTGAAATAAACTGCTGTGCCCAACAAATAATACAGCACCTTGCACTAAACAAACAGTTCGGCCAAAAGACGATCACAAACGCGTCACTAGTGCCTGTTGCGAGCCATATCCTCTAGTGCTTTGAGACAAACATAAAGTGGGTCATCTGGATCCCTCTTTGGAAAGTAAGACAAAGCAACAGAACCCAATCAGAGACATCAGCTCCCCCTCTCATTACCCAACATCGGGTAATCCGAACATATTCTCCTCGAGTTATGTTCCCTGGGCAGCATCTATTTATCGGTTGTTGTGCGATGACCAAGATACTGTAGCCGCATTCGCCTCGTGGTATTTTTCAAAATATCTGATGCCATTAAGTGTTAGAAAGGGATAACGAAAAGAACATGTGTTAATAAATGATCGATACACACAGCAATTGTTGGCTAAATGGATTATCAGTTAGAAGTTGGGGGTACGACCGACTTCTCAATCGAGCCTTAATGGATAGCTTTCAAATGCAAATGCAGCTGCGCCAGTGCTTCAGGTTCCCTCCTAGCCTCTATCCTTTTAGACACAGTACTGACAACCAACCTTAATTACCTCCAAAACCTGAAATCATGACCCATCGATCGGTTCAAAGAGTTCAAATAAGTCTAGGTTGTCATACATGCGAGGAATGTGATCTAACGAGAGTAAACGACTCAAATTCAATACGGTGCTATATGATTTGGTACCAAACATCGGCTTGCAGTGCCATTCTTTGAAGCTCTTACCCGAACAAACAATGCGGAGGTGGTTAGATGCTTCCCATTTGCGCAGCACTAGCTGGTCCAATCGACAAGCTGATATTCCAATGTCTGTAGGCGGCTTATATGTTGAAAAACGTCACGGACATTAGAAACAGGACCCAGAATATTCGCTCAGTTTATATGATCAACCATGCGGAAAATGCAGTTTCCTTCACTCACGCCGTCTATGGGGCGGAGCTGAGGGAGGGTCAAAATATGGACGAGCATAAGACGAAAAGTATCAAGGGGATCAGAAATATGCAGTCGTTTAACGAGTTGAGCCATACGCAAGTGAACGAATGCAAAAGCAGAGTTGAATTCGCGACTGAATCATACAGATTAGGGTATCACCCTACTGATCCCGAGGTTCTCTACCAGGAAACCAGCATTTCCAACGACCCTTAGTGCTGCAGTCAGCTTTCTTCTAATCATTGAAAATCCCGGTGTGCATATCCATTGCGTCGAAGGACGCCCTATTCTACCGTTATTGTAAGTGGTAAAGTTGAGGGTATTTTTCCATCGGTAATCACGGAGACGCAATGGCCTGCAAATCCTCATCAATGAGTTTATATGAGTCGGTGATACTCAAAGACTTTTTATTTCGAGCTAGAATTTCGTTCACTGCTTCCGTCCCCATGCCTAACATGTACTCCAAAAACAGCAAGATAATTAAGGTTGCTTTGGGCCACCGTGTCCTCATTCTTGAAATCAACTGTCTGCGGCGATATACCGATATATCCCAAGAACTATGATCTCAATCCGGCTAAGATCTCCTGAAAGCCGTTAACATTCATCCTTGGTTTATCTTCTAACGATTGATGTTGCGCTGTGTAATGAACCTGTGGAAATGTAGACGGTTTTGCTATGGTTGTTACGGCTTCTAGTTGGTGGTAGAGTAGCAAGCAGCGGATAGCTCTGATATAGAGGCAATTGTCGGTAGTCCAACCGAACTCATTGACGAAACATTTGCAGCAAAAATGTCAGGTTCAGCGAACAGTGTAGAGACGGATAGCACTTATCGAGTCCGATGCGATGTTAGACACTAAGTCGGAAACGGGTCAGCCTGTTGGCAATCTTCGAATCGATGGGCTAACAGCTTCTCAGCGTTGCAACTTATCTGCCGATCGAGGTGCACATACGTTATCGGTCAGCATGCGTCGTTCTTACACCGTTGAAAATCGCTTGGCTTCCACATTTTTACACCATAAAAGTGAAACCGCCACTTCCTCCTTGGACTGGGTGTAGCCATATTAAATCGTCCATAACGAGGCTACCATAGAAGATACTCGTGAACATTTGCTTCCGAAGGTGAGCCCCTTGGTTGAACAATGGAGCTTTTTGCCTTTGAGCTACATACGTGTCAAGTGTACCTGATGCATGTTTTCTTCCTTTTCGCTCGTCAGACCTTCATGACCATGTCTCTATCCGATGTTGCCAATCGCGTGAAGCTATCAGGCCCTCAAGAAGCAGAACGATATCTGGTTGAAATGGTTAGTGATTATATCGGCTATATTCGGTTCCACTTTTGCTAATACTGTAAAGCCCAAAACTTTTAACTCCATGTGAATGTCCGATCTAACCCTATCAAGTTCGTTTTATTTTTGCACAGATCGCATCCAAGGCCATTTTCGCTCGAATTGATCAACGAGATGGAACGGTTTACTTCTTAGATGATACCGAGCAATACTGTTCGATGGAAATGTTTCTGAATCTGCAAAAAAAGGTATGTGATTCTCTTCTTAGCTCCGTTTATTAACACCCCAGATTCACAGACGTGATCTGATCTATACATTGAACTACGTTTGCGACGGGCTTACCTTCTGCCTTGGCATCCATTCCTCACACTCACAAGCATCACAATTAGCGCTTTGGTCAGATGGATAGACGAATTTCACCCGTCGAAATAGTGGCTGGATCGGCCTAAGCTAGAATCCCATTGGTTAGGACGTCCTAGCACCCGCGACAAAGTTGAATCTCTAAGCTAGTTTACTACATAGAAGCCACTTATTTGAAACAGATTCGCCATTTTGATCGTGTCATGGGATACGTTCATCGCCCACTTCAGATGGGAGTAATCATAATTGTAAACAGAGCTTGACTTAGTTTGTGCCCTCTTGGTGGGTAGTTTTGCAATTGTTTCCCTATCATACGTTTTCATACGGTTTATCAACGATTCTTCCAACAAATCAGATGGAGGAGTGTGTGGCTCTTGAGAAGCACTTGATGGAGGTATCCGATCAACTGGTCGAAAGCCCGGGTTATGCAAAGCGGGTAAGTTCACGAGGTGATATTATAGTATTTGGTGCACTAAATAATTGCATGTGGTCAATGCTTTAGTTGGGCAAAAGGAATCTTCACCTCGCATTTCGATTTTGTTTCAGATGTTGGAACTGGAGACAAAAACCTCCAAGACCTCGGGATGTTACTGAATCAACCCAAATGAGCCCCTTAGTACTGCGAGAATATAATCATGAGCACACATTTATTGTTCTAAATTGATACATGTTATATACATAGGAACGGCTCCACGAAACTACCGGGCTTTCCTGAAAAGGAAGAAATATTTTGTTTATCTCGACGTTTAGCAGTGCGATGTGCGTTAACATTGTAACGTGCAATGTCAGTCGAGAATCAGGCTAGCGTGGATAAAGCTAAAGTGACACCGCCGATTCACAAATCCAATCCTCTTAAGATCGCCATCAAGCAGCAAACGGACTGATAGTTAGTCAATTTGCGCACTATTCATTAAATGGACCTAAAATAAACTAGACTACAGATGGCCCCCAACAACTTAACCTGACTAATTTTAATTGAGAGGGATAGAGAATAAATAACTCTAAATTTTAACTCACCAAATTGTTTTCTTGCGAGCTTTTTTCTGTCCGGGGTTTTTTCTCTCGGCAAACCTTTCATCTTGAGTCAACAGACCTGCGACACGTAGTCGCTGCCTGCCCTGTTGCTCGGGCAACAGTGATGCCAGACATCGAGATATAGCAAGACGAAGAGAATTAGCTGCTGAACTTGGTCCTGTCGCAGTTACTTCGGCGATAACATCTACCTTACCCAGAGCGCCTGTATGATAAAAGTAAAGACGTACAAACCGCTCAAATGTATTTCTGCACTCTGCGGCAGAATGAAGGTGACTCATTGTATGCACACATTGATCCATATTTGCTGGTGACTTACTAGGGAACTCTTTTAATACCATTACATCATTAGATAGCTTTCTGAGGACCTTCATCCTCACGTTGCATTAGTCAATGCCGCTGTGGTGCAAGAAGTCTAACGGGCCGAAATCGGCGTGCACAATGCGTCATAGACCACGTATGGTTGAAGCATGTGCAACATCAGATACCATACACTATGCGTGTGCATTGACAAAAACGGTAAAAGTAGTTTGTCGGTACTAATGAAGAAGGCCTACTGCACGGTATAAATGTCCTAAGCGAACACGTGATCAGAGCGTCCACACCTAAGCGATATACATGGACTGCACCCATTTTAACGCTTGGATGCGACTCAACCACTCGCTTTCCTGTCTCGGATTCCTAATTTCTCAATTTGACAACTTTAGTCCTCGCTCATCTCTCTGCAATTATTTTGTCGACGTGAGCCACAGCGTACTTTGACGCGCGGTTGATTACCTGAACTGGACTTAATAATGTGCCCTTGTCCGTGGTGTATTGGTTCGTTTCCCTGTTTGTTTGGTCGCATGAGTACCATTTGTTGTCGCGATGCAGGGTGTGATCAGAGCCATAACGGTCCTGGATCGATAAGTACGATAACTTGCAACGTTTTGGTTTTATAGAAGCTGGACTGCCCATCGAAAAATGTCTGCTCACTTTCGTTAGTGGATAGTGAAAGCTAATGAGTCAGGCAACTGGTTACCAGCATTAATTGCGATGTTGTCGAACCTGCGAGCGGGGTGACGCAGGTTGGTGCAATCTACTCGTGAAGAACCTGGTGCATAGAGGAATCGCAATGCCATCAAGTTCCTAAAAAGTCTCCAGTTAGCTATTGCGTGTGGGTATGCGATACAAGCGGATGAGATTGAGGGAATGATAAATTCACCTGTTAGTTGTAATGGAAACATGATTTGCTCTCGGTTACTCAGATCGGGAAAAGCCTCTAACAGTCGCTTGTCACCCACACGGAATTCGCCGTGACCAGGAAGGTACACGGTGGCTTCGGCAAATGAATGTCTCTTCTGTCCATAAGATTTGATAAACTGCCGACCGGTGTCTGGATCTAACGAGGGCTGAGAAACAGTTCGGCTATCAGAATCGAGTTTACCTCTGGGTAAATTTCCTTGACATCTGTAATGTACTGTCCAACACGAAAACGGAAAATGAATTCTTTTGCCAGGCTGTTGAGGGGATGGGATGCAATCCGATTCATCAGTAAAAGCCATTGTTCAAACTGAAATTGCGTCGACTTAAGAAGCGGAGCGCGTTCACCTTCTCATTTGTTACGCCTTCTTCTATGGAATCTTCAAATTGCTTTTTGGTAAACCAGTCTGTTGAGGCCAAGACACTGAAAAGGATTTCAATAAAAATAAGAAGCAGTTTTTCCGTAATTAGGCGGTGTGGTTTGCGCATCCTTTCATATTTTCCATCTTTGGTGAGGTGTAAAGCACCACTCTTCCGAGATATATGTGCTCATTAATTACCGGAGAGCGTCGTGTATAGCGAACAAAGTTGGATCTATCCAACCGTTACCACCATAGTCATGCTATGCAACACGGCGATTTTTTGCGCGTACGCTACGGTAATATACAGATATAGCGAATGAAAAACCAGACTATACACTGTACTATGCACATTTGTAGTCAAGAGAACAAGGCCTTGCGGAGACCGTACGGTCAAAACAAGCCGTCGATATATGAAGTGTCATAAGCAACCTTAATAACAGATAACTTAGCACCCTACACAAGTTCAATAGATAATCCTGCCTAGGGCCAACAGCAGGCAGACTGACGACGGTTGCTTATCATGTGCAGTTGATGCCTCGAGTAAGTCAGACTGGGCCGCGCGAGCTCCATCGTACAAAGCGAGACTGACCAACAGCACCGAGTATGTTGGTCAATGGTCTCATTTTCAGCCATCTTTCTCGAAGTGTCCTGTATTCAGTGAACTAACCACGGCGAACTTCGGAGCACCACAAGTGGTTCGAAGTTATTCAGTCTTACTTGTTGATCTGACGCAATAAACCGATCGGCACCGCTCGATATGAGCATTGCCCCGCAGAGACATGAGCTCAAACAATGCATGCACCTACGCGAGCTCAATACTTAGGATGTGGTTGCAGTGAAGCTGCTGAGGACTCAAGGAGCGTAGTCGTGAACATAGATGAATGGATAAAGAAAAGGGGCATTATATTTGATGACAATAACAAAATTCTGTGACGTGAGAAAGTGAGGTTAATCATGTTCGAACCTCGCATACTCCATAACTTAGAAACGCTCCATTATCGCGTGATCGACAGTGAAACGTAGAACAGTTTGAAGCTGAGGCTCCGCTTTGTTGCAGCTTTACGTGTTACTAAGGGCGCAGCTCATGCCGTAGGTGGGACCTTTAAATCGGTCGTGCCGTTTTCACTGAACATCGTTTTTACAATACCGCTATGGACACATTAGTTTTATCGGAATACTTCAACTTTGACTTTTGTTAAACTGTTTCCAAGGTTGACAATGCTGTCCTTCATCTACTTTTTGTGAAAAAAAACTCAAGAAACTGCGCAGTTGAAGATAGACCGTCTCAATTGGAAATCTAACTTGCAACACTAGCCTCCCAAGAGAAAGCAGCTTTAGATTATTCTATCCGGAAATGTTTAATTGTTGCTCGTTTATATTGACCGTATACTCAACCGACACATGTACACAGTGTACTTTTTCCATTCATACAAATCTAAAGTTCTGATAATGTAATTTCAGCCCATCCGTAGTCGATACTGTAAATTGCTGAAAATGTACCCATCTTATTTTGAGACTTGACTTGATGACGCTCCCCAACACAATCTGGGTTACTAGTAGTTGAAGAGACTTTTCTGGTGAGGGCGGACATATACACACTAGAACGTCCGAAGTTGACCACCTCTATAGGTTGGCCTTTTTTCCCTAGCTTGAATGGTCACCATGTAAACCTTATGGAAGCAGATCCCTGTAAATTGTATGTTGACTATTTGGGTATTGCTCCTCCCAACACTGGCACACCACGACCGCGGTTTCGTCCTGGTTTGGACTCCTCAGGTGGAGATAGCCTGAGTTGGGGTGGAACTCAGAGCCTAGTAGTTCACGGCTGACGCTCTGAACACTATGCTACTGAGATCCGCGAGCAACACTTGGCACAGCGAAAAGCAATACAAAGTTGAATTTAGCGCACACACGATCGGAATGACCGAGGTTTACCTCAAAGTGAACCGAGGTCTCAATGGTGGTTGCGAGTCGCAACCCAACCACACAGCGTGTTCGCTAAATTCAACTTTGTATGTTGACTACTTTGACTATAACGGTCATTATTAATGTAACCTCTATAAGTTGACCGTAAGGTTTACTGTGCAGTAGTCACCGAACGACCCTTTGTTCAAATAATAATGTGTATGTAAAAGGGGTTTCGCAATGTGCCAGTTCCCCCAAAATGCAATCACCGCTTTACGGCTCCGCATAGGTTTGACGATACAGCATTTTCTCTGTCCGTGTATGTGCTTGCGTACTTTTGTCCCGCCTCTCAGTGCTCATGCGCGTCGATGTTTACCTCGTACACCACCACAGATCCGTGTCCACAAATTGACCTGGACCGCTTTTGTGGGAAATCTTTCTTCACACAAGCACGCATCACGCCTAGCCTTTGGGACATGTTCCCACGCATCACACAGGTCGTAGTCAGGTGTTTGAGTGCCTATCTAATGGGAGCGCCCAAAAGGCAGTCGTCAACACCCGTTATCCGAACTTCCGCCCACCACTGATATAAAACCCAATACTACCAATTTACTGGAAAACAAACGGCCATCCGAATCACTGCTGTTAAACACATTTTCCGTATTATCGTTCGACTCAGACAGTAGAGGCCAAACAAAACAACCAAACTAAATGTACCCAGTGTACCGCACCCCAAACATTTACTGAGGCTAGACCGATGGATGACAGTCCACCTAACATGGCCTCCGTTACAACCACGATTAAATTGGTTAACCCTGCCCAGAGTTCGCAGGACGCCGAGGAATTGCTCCAGGAATGTAGCGCCTTCCACAACCTAGTAACGAATCACAGATTTCCTTACCGCCTCTCACTCCAGCCGTGGAGTGGGGCCTATGAACAGCCCGCTGCGCATGTCTCGGCCTGTCTCCGCTTTGTGTTCTGTATCGCCAGGACAGCGGACCTGTTGGTTCTGATACATAGCAAGCGAACGGATCGGCCTCTGCCGTTTCCAGTTCCAGCCTGCTTGACCGCACTCCCAGTAACTCGCCGCTCTACAGCACACCATCAGCCGCCACAAACTAAATACGACACAGCATTCCCGCCAGAACCATCCACCTCGCTTTAGCATTCGCCTACTATCCAATTGACTCTAAACTCACTAACACCGGCAGACAGTTTCTAAATCATAAACAGTCGTCCCTGGGATGTCCCCAATGTTTGTCAATTGTGAATCACTAGATAGGGCGCAGAATCCTACATCAGCGTCGCTTGCTTCACAGCGAGTCCATAGCATGTCCAAGCAGTTTACTAGACGAGGCGTCAAACGACACCTCGAGGCACGCAAGCGAAGTCCGGCTGGATTCATGGCGGTAAGCTAATAATGATCCCTTATATAATTGTCGCACCTGTAGAAGAACGTTTACGGTACAACGAGGAGTTTTACAAAATATCGTAGACTTTGTCGACCCACCGAGTACAATGCAGAGTACCTGAAGCATTTGCCGGCTCACCCGTTTAATTTGACGGTCTTGGAGGATGCGAACCTGCTTAATAACGCCGATGATCAGGTCGAGTGCCAGTTGTCTCAACGACTTAGCCAATCGCCTACAACGGTACTTCCCTGCCTGATTTGCGAAGAGTATTAGAAAACGCCTAAGTTCTACACTCGGAACTCCATGAAACCGGATCTGCGCCTACAACGCAGACCATACCTAGCCATGATCCACATGCCTCCACAACCACGGGACAAGGCGCACTATCCCTTGACCATCAGATGCCCAGACGCGTCACCACATTGCCAACATTGTCGTTATCATCATCGTCTGAGAACTTAACAACCTATTTCCGTCAGCGCCTCGAAGTTGATTTGGACGCGTCCGACAGAAGCTCACTTGATCACGCCTCCAGGACGAGAGCCGCGTGCACCACGACTACTCGAATCGTACCAACTTCACTCACTCACGGAGAATCTACCAAGCCTGTCAAGGGTGACTCAGATATCAGCACCTGGACGATCCACAACGCCTACTCTTGCTATGTGCAGATTTAACACAAGCACGGGTCACTGAGCTTCGAAATCTCTTAGAAAACTCTCACCGACCGTTCTCGACACAAATTCAGTACGCGCCTCGACAAACTTTGTCAGACGTGGTTTCCTCATACTTGGAAGCCACTCAAACCGCCCAATCACCCCAAAAACGTTCAGAACGACGTAAACCCCAGTCCGGTCACATCCAACGTTTTTATTATCTTAGACGTCGGGACGCGGCGGCAACGGTGCTCGATGGCAGACCTCCTATCTACAAGATGAACGAATCCCTGGCTACATCGAATATTGGACAGCGGTATTCTCACAGCCACCAGCGCCTGACTGTCGATCCGTACGCGTGGCCGTCTCGTCTAACCTTGATTTTGTTGCACCCATCTCGGTATCGGAATTTCGCTCATCGCTACATTAGATGGTTGTTTCAGCGTCTGGCATCGACGTCAGCACACCGAAAAACGTTGAACGCATGGATCCCCACTTCGTTACGTCTTTTCCGAACTGCATTCTTGCCTCTTACCCATACCCTCACATTTTGATGTGGCTAGTTATCTTCACCTAAAAGATCCCGTCTCCTCATGCTTCCCGAACATTTCCGCCCAATATCTGTGACCTCCGTTTTCACTCGCCTTATGTAGCGAATTCATTCTGAGCACTGGATCTCCTCCTTTCCATCCGACCGCCTACAATTCGGTTTTCTCCGGAAAGATGGATGCTTTGAGGCTCTATTCCACGATTCGCTCCCCTCATTCCCACTGCTCCCCCTCTCTCTCTCGCCTCTGTGGACATTTCAAAGGCCTTTGATTTCATCTCTTACGACTCCCTAAATAGAGCTACATTCACGTTTGGAGCCCCTAACTTTTTTATTGATTACCTGTCTTCTTACTATTTCTCGGGGATATCAACGTCCCAGGAGGCGCGAATATAACCAGAGCGATGCGTTAGAGAAGGGGACCCACTTTCATCCCTAAATTTCATCACGACGCTCGATAAAACCCTTCAAAAGCCTGCCTTCTGTCGCCGGACGTGCATCGCAGGCTCGGTCGATTGTATTGCATACGCGGACGACGTGATCATCGTAGCGGAAAACAAGGACGCGCTACAGGAACGACTCCTGACTTTTAACAACGACCTCCAGCTTATTGGCTTTCCTATAAACCAAATGAAAACGGAAACCATAAATATCGTCATCGACAGATCCAAGAAGCAAGCGTTACTGTATACCTCAAATCTTCAAGTAGGGTCGATGAACCAACTAACAATACAATCGACGGAATCATTTAAATTTCTGGGGTTGGCTTTTAACTGGCAAGGCAAGCTAACACCTCCCTACCTGAGACTGTATTTAAGAGCAAGTAGAAAGGTTTTTGTACAACTCTATCGAATTACGAAAGAATGAGTTGCGCCAACACCTCACCAAGGGATTGAGATTCTCAGGATTTTCATCATCCCACGACACATCAACAGCTTCTCGGTGGCAGTAACACATCGATATACCTTCAAAACGATGGACAAGTTAATCAGGACCAACGTTTGCAAATGGCTAAGATCACCCAAGGATACAGCCGTTGCCTTTTTCCACGCATCCATCAATGACCACGCCTTAGGCATTCAGTCTCTTTACCATGTTGCCGTCACTTCGGAAAGATAGATCGGAGCGACACCTAACCCGAATGCCATTCTGAGCTGGGCTAATCGTAACTCCTACAATTCAGAGATACATCGGCTAGCTAATTCGCCACTCATCGTGGGTGGGCAAACTATGATGGATAAAGCCAAGGCAGAAGAGGTATGGAAGACACAGCTACTTACTACTCTTGACGGATCACCCTCTAGGTCAAGCTGCAACGCATCTGGTTGCTCATAAATGGCTCCGGCGACCTGCACGCGTCTTCCCGCGCCTATTTATGGGGTAAACTCAATTACGCGCAGGTGTCCTTCCTATAAAAGTCAGACGCGCCAAAAGTAGACCACTGCGTTCCCCATCCGATCACAATTGCAGCGGTTCATGTGAGCAACACGAGTCCATCTCGCACGTGCTACAATCTTGCAGCGTAGCCCATAACACACGCTGCAAACGACACAATGACATTGCCAATCAAGTTGCAACAATGCTATGTCAGAACCACGCAACCCCACGCTAACAACCTATATCAAGTCAGATCTCCTCGTCAACTGGGACGCTACTATCTTTGTGATGGATATTGCTGTCTGTGACGCACACCGGATGGCAGTCTTACCAAAACAAATTTGATGAATATGACGTCCGTTATCACGCAGTAGGCATCAGGAACTACGCACAAACAGCACTCTCGGCAACCTCCTCTATTGTGCATTGCCCGCTCATATTAAAAATAGAAGATATATCCATTCTGCGTCAGCCAAACATATGTTATTATTGAGTCTCTCAACCTTGGATATTTCCAATCTGTGCATCTCCACCATCAGAAGAACCATACGTGGGCATGATGTTTATATGCGAGGTGCAGCCCACCAAACACAATCATTATGAAAACACAATCACAGACAGGTACTGGGTGTGCGACCCTTGACCGAGTTCCTCGAGCTTTTATTGAGCCATTGTCCTAATATTATGCCGAGGCATTTGTCCTATCTTAGCAATTGCTGTACCGCTCATTTCTCGAGCCATACATGCCTTTGCCAAAAATAAATGTTCCTCCATTAACCGGTTCAGCAAACCTGTTCAACACGCGTTCATTAGCCTCTTGGATTGTGGGGATACTGACGTCTATGTCCACACTGATCGTTGAGCGCCTATCCTGCGATATTTATCTTCTACCTGAGAGTGCAAACAACCAAGGTTTGCTACTGTATGTAATAAATGTTCTGTATATAGCACCCTAGGTCTTGGATTCTGTGCTTTGAACAATTTGTGATCGGCTGTTACGCGTATCGCAGTGGAAAGTTTACATTGAAGGAGAACATCAATCTGCTACATTTTATGAATAGCAGCTGCCAAAGAAAGACGACAGAATATTTAGCTGTTAGTAAGACAACAGTTAGAAACATCAAACAGCATAACCGTGAGTACTTGGAGAGATATGATGATGAAAGAGATTTAGATGACATGGAAACCACAAAACTCAAAAAGAGGATGATGTATCAGGCACCTTTTAATGTAAATGAAGTCATTTTCTGTGGAAAAGTGACCAATCATGGTTAGTAGTGTAACTTGTGCTGAGACAGATTTCTTCAGTTAAGTTTGTGATAAGAGGGACAAAGATGGACTTTTTCTTTTAAAAAACTATTTAACTTAGGAACACATACTGCGTTTTGATTTAATTTAACACTGTATGAATGAACTCTATTTGCCTTTATGTAAGAGCTCATCTAATATATTCAACACGTTGTAGGTGAAAATAAATTTTATAGAATACTACTCACAACGAGAAAGTAAGGTACGCTAAGTTTTTGTGTAGGACCTCCATATGTTGACCACTTTGGTCCAGTCCCTTGAGAGATTTTACTGTAGCTCTTATACACTGCACTCGTTTTGATGAGCCCGAGGATGTTCCTATGGACTCTCGCACGGCCCCGACAGTCGTGATATAGAGATTGAAGGATAGAACGAAATTTCTTGTGCGTGACCTTCAAAGCCAACGCCTATCACAAAGTGACGAGTGCAACCGAATCAAAGACGGAGTTCAATTGAAGGAAGACTACGTTGACGAACCGTCTGTAAATATAGCGATGTGGAAGCACCGGGCGAACATTAAAATGAGACCAACGCATCCTCTATTAGGGTGAAAGTGAGCTTGCTATTAACTGATTCATTCAACTGTATCGCCTATGTGGCTTTAACACCTTGACGAAACATCAGTCATGGACTGCATCACCCTGTTTTGGTGCGTGACAAAGACCTTAGCTAAGTACTACTCTGTTACGACTGTAGCGGACAAAAGGCGGCAAACAACAAGGACAGTAGTCTGTTGGTAAATTTGACAAGGTGGTCAGAATGGTATATCAAAGGCCGGTAAAAGCGAACGTAATGGAAGTGTAACAAAAGCACGCAAAGCCGAGTGCACTCACAGCGGTGTAAGTCCTTTGTAGGGATTAGCATCTTTAGTGATGTACAGGCGATCGTGTTCACGCTTCAGGGATTCCAACTGGTACGCTGCCTCCTTACATACGAAACAACACAGTAACACTAAAAGACTTACGTTCATTACAGTGTAGAAGTTAGGGCTTGTCGTGTAAAACAATGTATGCAGAGGTCTTCCAGTGGAATCGCATTGTAACTCTGAGAAGGGTCCTTTGGACAGGTAAGAAACTTACGTCTTTTCTTAGGAAATATTTCTTCGGGAGGCTAAAAAAGATAGTGAACGATGTAGGAAGCCCACTTTTAGCTTAGGTCTCGCTTTTGGGCTGAAGAGAGCAGATGGGAACAAGTATTTGATAGCGTCATCGATCTTCTCTTGGTCGAACGTCGATGGATCTTCCCCAATAATTTGAGCTAAGTATTTACGTCCCCTTTCAAACTCTTCTCTTTCAGATTCAACCAGGCATTCTACAACGTTTTCGGTTTATTTGCCCTCGAATTACCGTGTGCATGCGCACGCTTCAGGTACAATTTAATGGAGGATTCTATCCTTGCGCTTTTGCTTCGAGTGTCAAGGGCTGTCAAGATGCCAGCATCAGTTGCGATCCACGACTTCGAGAAAAATAAAGCCAGAATATTTCTGCCCGCTTTTGGGAGATGGGT
Organism: Dicrocoelium dendriticum; assembly: GCA_944474145.2. Lineage (NCBI taxonomy): Eukaryota > Metazoa > Platyhelminthes > Trematoda > Plagiorchiida > Dicrocoeliidae > Dicrocoelium > Dicrocoelium dendriticum. The sequence goes on from OX104061.1 coordinate 28,133,881, forward strand.
TATTCTTTGTGAAAGCAAAAATATGGGGGAAAGGGCCATTCCTCCACGCTAAAAATGGCATGATAATTTTGAACACGAAATTTCAAAAGGCTTATGGTAAACAATGATAAACTCCCCAGATTCCACGTATATACTCGACTATATTCACATTATGAGTCAAAACAAAGACGAAAGTGTTGTTGCTACATAAATTAAATCCAGGAGAACAGTTACGGCTTCAATTTGCCGCATTTAGCGTGGATCTCAAGCCATATACATAAATATGATCTCTTTACTACATTCATACGGGTGGATCCAACGTGTCAGATCTCCAACTAGAAAGGAACATAGACCTAATGTTCACCATTGGCATATTCTCAGCATCCTCCGAAGTTCTAGAGCACTTTCCTGGTAGTGATCACAGAGTAGAATCATTTTTATTCACATGATACTAAACATCGGCTGTGCCTAAATTTCGAACACATACCAGGAAATATAAAGCCGTTAGTGGGAGAGCTTTTTCCTCACTGGAGACTCACAAGCAGTAGTAAATATTCTTTACAACAACATTGATATATGTATTGATACATTCGCTTTCACTGTGCATTGACATTTTCCCCAAAAGAACAAAACGCATACGTCAAGTAAGATAACCATAAATCGCAAAAAGTCGGTAATGGCATATCGTAAAACAAATGACTTCTTGGTACAACACCAACAGCTGACCACGGCTCTACAGATGGCATAGCACAACAAAAAGATCGCTGATAGAAAACGAGCCCTCTACACCCAATATAAAAACCGTGAACTAATCAGCTTTTTCAAGTTCAGGAATACCAAACAGAATCAATACACGATCTCACTAGTTGCAACAGATGGTTGGCGGCATCCGGTTTCGGATTTGCCTGTCACTGTGGCCAGCCACAGGACGCCTGCGCCTACAGAGGGACCATAGGTGGCTTGCGCTGCACCACCCACAGCTCCAACCACACCCCATATCCAGTGTAAACCCGAAGGAATAAGACCGGGAGGCATGTGGATGGGAACCACGTTTCATCAACGTAGCCGGCCCACACTCCTTCACAGGCAAACACAAGCACGCTGTATTTGGGAATCAAGCGCACACAAGGCGGTGGCTGGACCGTAGTCCGCTCCACACTGAGTGCAGGGAACCACTCTTTGATCCTAACACGGCCACAAGAACCGTGCACCCCGTCCCCTCCAGCAACGACCAACTGTCTCCTAGAGCCAGTATGGACGAGTTAGTGGGTAATAGACAGGTAGGCACCTTGTCAATATGCACATCAAGCGCAGCCACACCGGGGATATCAAACAACAGCCAATCACTTGAGATAGGAAAAAGAAAATAACCCGATTAATGCGTAAGGAAACGGTGACATAAACCTTAAGTTAATGAGCATATGAAGTAAGTTGTTCAAAAACCAATCCTAGATAAGTTCACGAGGTCAGAAAGTATACATTACGGAAATGCCACGAACACAAAAATGCTATGGAAATCGAATACAATTGGCTTAAGCGAGGTGTGCAAGTCAATGGAATAGAGTGCAGACAGACATTTATATGGGAAAGAAAAGCATTAAGACAAAATTGAAAACCCACCACCTGAAATAAAGAGACTTAGCATCCAAGCACACGCTTAGTAAATCGAATGCAGCGTACTTACAAACGCTGGGCCGGTTCTGGCTACGTTCTCTGCAGGACCCGTCGTCGCTTCGGTAGTAGTCCCGAGTGGCCTCGCTCATGGCTCACTAAGCCTGCCTGACTAAGGTACTCGCGACCGCATGTTTTACAGCACCATGCGCTTGATGTCGATGGAGAACAACCCATCGGTGCTTGCCGCTTCTTCTCTGCATGCATGAGGGCTTTCTCCTGCACCTCGCGCCATGCACGCCGATCAACCGCCTTCGATTCCCATGATCTGCAATCAAGATTAGAACGTGTGAGGCTCACTTTAATCATGTCCTGGTATCGTAAATTTGGTTTCCTCACGTGCCGCTTCCCAATACTCAGCTGACCATATAATAGCTGCTTCGGTATCCGCGTCGAATCCATACGGCTCACATGACCGATCCACCTCAGGTGTCTCAGTAAAATTATGCAGTCCACTGCATACATTCCACTTTCTCGCAACACTTCTGTGTCAGCAACTCTGTCGCCCAAACCGATGCGCAAAATCCGTCGCAAACACTGCTAATGGAACAGTTTGAGATATCGCACATCCCGACGGTACATCGTCCACGTTTCACTGCCGTATAGAAGAAGGGACATCACCATGGATTTGTACACCATCAGCTTCGTGCCAATGGTTGTTCCACACTCGGTACTCAAGCTCCCCGAATGCCGCCGCTGCCTTCGACACGCGAATACGCAGCTCACTGTGTAGCTGCTGGTCAGTCGACATCACACTCCAAAAATAGCAGAAGCCGGAGGTGGTTTCCAATACTTCAGCACCAATGCTGATTCGCGGCAATATTGAAGATTGCACCTCCGGTGAAGGCTGAAAGAGACGGACAGTTTTGCTTGTGTTGATGGTGAGCCCGAATTTGGCCGCTGTCGAAGCCACAGCACTAGTCATGTGCTGCAACTCATCCGCGTTGTGTGAAAACAACGCACAGTCGTCAGCAAACAGCAACATACGGATAGTTGTCTCACAGACTAGAGTTCTCGCACCGAAACGACGGATGTTCAGCAACCCACCATCAATACGGTGCTCCAAACGAACACCGTAAGCACAAGCGGCATCAAAAACACAGGACAACATTGCATGAAGATATATATTAAACAGGGCAGGAGCAAAGACACAGCCTTGCTTCACACCAGTGACAACTGCAAAGTCATCCGAGGTCTCTCCACTCAGCTGCACCCTCGCTCGCATACCACTGTGCAGACATTCAATTAAACTTATAAACTTACGCGAACAACCAAACTTACCCAACACCAGCCACAATGCCTCGCGGTTCACCGTATCAAATGCCTTGGTGAAATCAACAAACAGCGAGTACAATGGCTGGTGTCGTTCTCTGCACTTCTCCTGCAACTGACGAGCCGCAAACATCATATCTATAGTGTTGCGACCCGAACGGAATCCACATTGCTCTTCCGCCACGTTCGGTTCCACAAGCTGACTGACGACGCGGTTGAGCAGGATTCGGGCAATCACCTTGCCCACACAACTCAGCAAGTTGATGCCACGATAGTTCGTGCAACAGTGCTTGCTCCCTTTACCCTTGTACAGTGGTAGCACAAGGGCATCCTTCAGCTCAGGAGGCACCTCTTCAAACGAGAGACGTTGCACCAAGTGGTGCAGCGCAGTCAACAACGCGGGTCCGCCGTGTTTCAATACTTCAGGCGGGATCCCGTCGGCTCCAGCACATTTGTCGTTTCGCAGCTGAGCAAGTGCTCTCTGCGTCTCATCCAGTGTCGGCGTGTCCGCCGTTCAATGTAGGCCAGTCGATCTCTGAACGGTTGTTCAAGAGACAGTCAAAGTGTTTTCGCCAGATCTGCATTATGTCTGCAGTCTGTGTGCAGGTAGCGCCTGAACTACCATCGATCAGCGTCCTCAGCGGCTCTAATCTCGGTCCATACACCGCCTTCAAGGAGTCAAAGAATTCCTTGTGTTGGCGGCGTTCGGCGTAGCATTCCAACTGCTTCGCCTTCTCCGTCCACCATGTACTTTTTATGCGACGGAGCTCTCGGGTCAGTCGCCGTCGAAGTTTGCGAAACTGACTCTTCTTCCCCAAGTCACTGGGGTCTGCGACACGTGCTGCAAATGCTGCATTCTTCTCCGACACCAGTGCGCCAATCGTCGCATTGTTGTCATCAACCCAATCAGGCCGCTTACAGTTTGCGCGCCCGATGGCCTCCTCGGCAGCAGCTGTCACCTGGTCGCGAATGTGGTGCCACAGGTCGCCCACTGTGGCTATGCCTTCCACATCACACAGGCGTGTTAAATTTAAGCCGATTCACGGCGGGAGTGCAATACATAGATTTACGAAAATATATGTACAGTTTGGTTCTCACCAATTTGTGATCAGTGCCACACTCAGCTCCACGCAGTACACGTGTCATGCGCATTTCACGCATATCACGCTGACGTACGATGACATAGTCGAGCAGGTGAGCGTGACCACTCCGTGGTCCAAGTTGCTATATCACTCGCACTCAGTGCAAACCGAGTGTTTGTGATCGTCAGGCCGTGAGTGGCACCCAGTGAGAGTAGCCTGTCACCGTTCGCATTTGCTGAATCAATCCCATGCGGACCGATAACATCTGTCCACACCGATGCATCACGCCCAACGCGCGCATTGAAATCACCCAGCAGGAATAGTCGGTTGCTCCTCGGCATAGACAGTATCACGGAGGATAACTAAGGGAGAATTGATCACGCTTCATCAGGATAACACATGGTCGGACCGTACGTGCTTATAAAAGTGGCAAACGTACCTCTTTCGAGTCCTAGGCGAACAGTCATCAGTCGCGCGCTGATGGCCGTTTTTTCACCCACCAGAGGGATCAGTCTGATTTCGAATGCTTCTAAATTGCTTGCCTCTGTCATTCTCCACAGACTGACTGACACTCGTGAAAGCCAGATTCGTGAAGAGCAAGCCGAATTTCGTCGAGGTCGGGGCTGCATCGACCACATCTTCACCTTGCGTCAATCGTTAGAGCACCGCCATGTCTATTGGCGTCACACTGTGGTCCTGTTTCTTGACATAAAAGGTACCTTCGACTCAGTCGATCGATGTGCCCTTTGGGACTGTCTGCTGAGGAAAGGTGTGCCTGATAAATATGTAAACATTATCAAAGCACTGTACGCGCATAGTTCGGGCAGGGTGAGGGTTTATGGCAAACTGTCGCCACCCTTCAGTATCACCAGCGGTGTGAGACAAGGATGCCCGCTGTCACCTTTCCTCTTCAACTTCGCTATTGATGAAGTCATGGAAACAGCGTTCGCTGGACACGACGTAGAAGGTGTGGAGCTACTTCCTGGTGAGCGACTTCTTGACTTGGAGTATGCGGACGATATTGCCCTAATCTGTGACAGCTCCCAAACATGCCAAACAGCACTGGACCGATTAGCACTGGCTGTCAATCGTTTTGGACTATGCTTTGCTCCATCGAAATGCAAAGTACTTCTCCAAGATTGGTAGGGACCCAACCCTGCGCTAGCGCTTGGTGTTGATCTGCTAGAAGTCGCTCAGGAATTCAAGTACCTGGGCAGCTATATTAGCACCCGTGGGATTGAAGATGAGGTTACGAACCGTATAGCAAAAGCTCGAGGTGCTTTTGCCAATCTCCGCCACCTGTGGCGCAGACGCGACATCACTGTCGCCCTGAAGGGCAGATTTTATAGCACAGCCGTCCGTTCAACTCTCCTATATAGTTGTGAAACCTGGCCCATCAGGTCGACAGACATGAAGAGGCTCGTCATATTCGATCATCGCTGCCTTCGCAGCTTAGCTCATGCCTGGTGGGAGCACCGCGTGAGCAATGAGCGTGTTCGACGTCACGTATTTGGTGCAGGAAGAGCGAATGAACCGCTCAGCACCATTATATCACGCACCAGGCTCCGATGGCTGGGCCACGTTTTGCGCATGCCAGCACATCGACTCCCGCGACGTGCGTTGTTTGCGCGTTGTGGGTGCGGTTGGAAGAGGAGGAGGGGAGGCCAAGCGATGACTTGGTCGAGAGAAATGAAAACCCTCACTTCGAAGTTGGCGTTGGTTGGTGCATCCCGACTGCCTGGCTGGGGTCCTAAGGACGGTGAACATGTTTGGTTGGACACACTCGCTGATATGGCTAGGAGCCGGCCCCAATGGCGTTCGTGTTGCGAGTTCCTTTGTCCATCCCCCTCCTGTTTAGCATCCCCTCCAATCACGATCTTACTTGTTAGGCATAATATGACTCTCTTTTACGGCAGCCAGCTGTTAGCTCTCCGGAACGATGTCCATCCGTTACTGGGGACTCAGCGGGCGTGCCACCGTTTGTTTTCCTTTTCTTATCTTTTGTATTGCGGCACAATAGCTGAGGTGTTTTCCACCTCCAGCTAATGTGTAATGATGATGATGATGATGTTTGTCCTCGATTCGCTTAACTTACTCACTTCTATTTAGCACTTGTTGACCTACCATATCTTGCATTTGATTGGTTGCAATGCGAACCTCTCTCGATTTACTTGTACTGCGCATGTGTGCGACAGTTTCCTCCATACATACGTTCCGGTGCTACGCTGGTCTGCTGCTTTTTCGGAATACAACAGTGAGAAACACACTTCAACCATTCGATTGGCCAGTCTCTGCCCATTCTTAAAAAATGATCTATCTGCAGGTAGGATGACCAGGTGTGAACAGCTTCTACAAACCCAGAGATTTGCTTCTACGTCAAATGACGAAACCATATGAATCCATTCACCTCGATGTTGCACGGACTGGATAAGACTATAGCGCACATTGACTACTACAAGGCCTGTTTGCTTGGTGAATAGTATGCGAGAACGTTTGCATTAGTCTTTATGCCAGCTGTTGATTTAGAAAAATTCCAGTATACTCCTTTCTGACAGCTATCTCCGTGTCAGAGACCCAGGTACTTTCAATGTTACGGGGGCTAAATTCTAGGAAAGCTTCTGGCGTCAATGTTATTCATTTCAAGTTGCTACATGAACTAGAAAATGAAATTCGCGAACCCTTAATACGCTTGTTTAAAAAGTCTAGCAAGTTGCGCTGTACCTGTTGAATGAAAGGGGGCTGCTGCAGGTCGTTTTTAAAAAGGGTGATAAGCACCTACCTGTGAAACACAGGGCAATTGGTTTAACGAGCGTGCTGGCCAAACTACTGGGGAAGTTGGTGCCAGCACAACACAAGTGACAGAAAAACGTCCGCCGGAGTGGTTGCATTTTATGACCCTAGGGGCAAGTGGCCGTCTCAACTGGACACATTTGGGACGAACTTCGGTCACTCAAATTCACGTGGGAATGGAACAGTAGGATTAACTCCTGTGAATGTTCTTTCAGGGGCGAGTCGTTGATCCAGCATATCATTCGTCTCCTGGTAACATCAGTGTCCGTTTCATGACCGATTTCAATCTGGTGACTGTCCGATATCTGTTTGAAAAAACTGCGACGGAACAAATTTCCGAAAGAAATCGGAATCAAAACAAAAGATAGCAGCACTTCCTGACGCAGTTCTCCATCAATTCTCAATCTCTATTCCTATTGATTGCCACCTGTTTGCGATTATTCAGACAACATTTAATATTGAAGAAACCTACGGAATCCTTTTGCAGTGCCCCAAAACACCATTTTAGGTAGGAAGCTGCCCGAAAAGGATAATGAATGTGATTTAAAAAAATGCTAGGCACAGTTTTCGCACCTGCATAGTACCTTTTTCTCCGACTTCAAGGCCCTCGTTTTCCACACCGATTTTACTCTGATGTCGGACGGAAATCGGACATTGAAAAACTAATAGAACCGATACAGGGCAGGACAGGATCCAGGAACAAAGCAAGTTTTCGCTTAACAAGTGTCCCGTTTCGTATGCTAGTAAATGAACATAGTTCTCAGCATTACGACTTTATAGTAGATTCTTGCGTTTATACTGGAGAAAGAGGATAGTAAGAGCAAAAGAGTTAATAACTACACGAAGTTGCATAAGCTACTTACACGTGGCCAGAGGCCGCTATTTCTCGCAGGAATTCTGGGAACAAGATCAACCAAATCTTGTACAGACATCGCCTAAAGTCCTCTACCGTCTTACATTCCAATAACGCAGAGGGAAGTTTATGCCACCTAAGCATTACCCCATTTGAAAAGAAATTAGCTTTATATCTTATTTTTTATCTTTGCTGTTTTAACTTTAGCCATTTACCCCGCAAGTGGTCCCCGGTTCAAAAAAATCATCATCATCATTATACACGCCAGTTAGAAGTGGGAAACACTTCAGCTACTGTGCAGCAATACCTAAAAGAAAAAATGGGAAAATACAACAGATGCAACCCAGCTGAGCTACCGATAACGGATGGGCATCATTCCGGCTACTATACAGCAAAAAAATTTAATACGCAAAATTATATTAGGCTAAGTAGTGAGATCATGATGGGAGGCAGGAAGCTAAGAGGGATGGGGTGGCGCCTCCCTTCTTTCTTTTCCCCCTTTTTCTCTTACTTCCATCCCGACCCCCATTAGTAACCTTCCTTCTATAATTCCCAGCTTAATTGACAGCAACCGAAGTGCCACTGGAGTAGAACTATCTGCAGCCACCATCCCACCGCAACTATCGGCAAAAGTCCCTTATAAGACCACGCTATCCCGTGTCCATGGCGACATTCAACGTTCGCACTCTAAGACAAACAGGTCAACAGGCTGCACTCGCACGCACCTTGGACACACTGGGTATTGATGTGTGTTGTGTGTCCGAAACTAGGATCAATGACCCTAACGGGGTTATTGAATTAACTGCACCCGGCTTATCCTCTCGTTATTGGTTGCACGCATCCGGAGACGCCGATGCGGCACTCACGGGTCAAGCTGGTGTAGGTATCATTCTAAGCTCCAACGCTGTGCCATCGTTGGTTGATTGGATTCCGGTGAACAGCCGTTTATGTGCAGCCCGTTTGACGACATCAGCTAAGGTTGAATCACGAAGTAGTACAAAACGCTGTTTGTTTGTGATTTCCGCTTATGCTCCCACGGACTGCAGTTCAAATGCTGTCAAGGACACATTCTATCACGAACTGAACGCGCTACTACGCAGTGCTACTATTTCAGATATTATAGTACTTGCAGGGGATATGAACGCACAAGTAGGGCGTCTGAGCTCTTCAGAAGCTCAGCTGGGTGGTAATTGTGAGCTTAACTCTGAAAGCACTGACAACGGTAAGCGTCTTCTGCAACTGTGTGCGGAGCACCAGTTGTTTCTTAGTAGCACTGCTTTTAAACAGTGCGCGCCCAAGTGTCACTTGGCGTCCTCCTGTAGCTGGCCAGCGATGGACCCAAATTGACCACATAACCATAAGTTACAGATGGCGTGGTTCCATCCTGGATTGCCGCTCGTACTGGAGTACCTGTGTCGACTCTGATCATGCCTTGGTACACTGTCGTTTCTCCATGAACTTTACCGAGAGGCGCACCAAGCGTCTCCTCCGATTGGCAAATGAGAAATTGTCGCAGTCCTCGGTCAGGCAAGCCTATTAAGACACACTGCATACCGACCTTCCGCTGTCTTGTCCTAATGACACTGAGCTTCAGTGGAATAGGATCACGGCCGCCATGCACGACGCAGGAGCATCTGCTTGTGGCACTATCCATCGTCACCGCACCAGTCACTGGATATCCGAGAGGACTGTGAAACAGTTGGAAC
>OX104061.1:28143445-28170274 GCA_944474145.2 Dicrocoelium dendriticum
AATGCAGTCAAGGACACTTTCTATCACGAACTGAACGGGCTACTACGCAGTGCTACTAGTTCAGATATTATAGTACTTGCAGGGGATATGAACGCACAAGTAGGGCGTCTGGGCTCTTCAGAAGCTCAGCTGGGTGGTAAGTATGGACTTAACTCTGAACGTGGCGTTGTGTGATAACTGAGATCGACACTGTTCACATAGCCTGGGAAAAGCTTAAGGCTCACCTCGTCGACTTTTCCGCACCTCACATCCCACTGGTAAAAAGAACGGAATCGAGAGCGCAGCCTCCGTGGATAGATTGCGCGGGGAAGGGCCTGCTAAAGAAGCGATCTAGATGCTGGCGAGCGTATCGAACAGCACATTTGACAAGTATCGGTTGGTTCGAAATGAGTGCAAGCTACATCTTAGATTGGCCCGGCTTCAGTATGAAATGGGCTTAGTTAATACTGCCTCGAAAAATTCCAAGAAATTCGTCGCTTACGTTAAACGACGCTGTGGTGCAAACTCGCCCATACCACCATTGCTTCGAGGAGATGCGACCCATGCATATAGCGACTATGACAAGGCATGCGTGCTTGCTGAGCAGTACTCAAGCGTTTTGTCCACGAACCATATGCCATGCAGAGAACCAGCTTCAAGCGTCTCTGAGGACTCTTGTCTGGATAAAATTCCTGTAATTGAGTCTCAAGTTCTCCGGTTGCTGAGAGAGGTTAACCCAACTAAGGCTTCCAGGCCAGATTCTGTTCGTCCAAAATTGTTGCACAAATTGGCAGTGGAACTTAGTGACTTGTGTGTTTCAGAAGTCACTCAACAGCTGTCTTACATACCAAATGGATGGAGGCTGTTATCTGCCCGATTTCCAAGTGCGGTGACAGACCTACCGGCTAATTACAGGCCTGTCAGCTTGACTAGCGTGGTCGTTAAGTTACTTGAAAAATTAGTACGAGATACAGTGGAGAACCATTTAAATAGGTTTAAACTGCTTAGCGTCGAGTAACATGGTTTTCGCAAAGGATTTTTGTGTCAGACGAACTTGCTGGTAGCTCGTGAGTGCTGGGCTGAAGCCGTAGACAGTGGATATGCGGTGGATGTGGTGTTCATTGACTTCGCCAAGGCCTTTGGCACTGTCCCCCATTCGCGACTCTCACTAAAGTTGAGGTCTTATGGAATATCTGGTGACGCTCTCCAGTGGGTGTCAGCTTTTCTGCATAGACGGGAAGTGTATTCGTGTGGGAAGCAGTCTTTCGTTTCGACAGGCTGTACTTAGCGGCGTTCCGCAAGCCTCTGTCCTAGGTCCGCTGCTGTTCTCAGTCTACGTGAATGACTTACCGGGGGAGCTTGAGGTACCATCGCTCTTATTTGCCGATGGCCTGAAACTCGGGAATATTGTTTATATCCCTGGAAGTTCTGTGGCTCTTCAACGAGCTCTGGGAATGGTCTGTCTTGTGGTTGCTGCCCATAAACCGGGCAAAGTGTTCAGTGCTGCGTATCGGAGCGTCTGATTCCTCGATGGGAGTGAACTTCCTCACGTGACTCATCAGGTTGATCTAGGTGTTGTCCACTGTTCCACACTACACTCTGGAGACAACTGGAAGAAGATGGCTTACTGGTTCCGGATGTAGTGGTTTATCCGTCGTTCTTTTGGGACCCTAACCGCTGATGTGTTTGTGAAGCTTTTCTCAGCGTTTGTGCGACCCCACCTTGAATATTGCGTCTAGGTCTCTCTACCATGCGTTGTCCGGGACAAAATGGCACTGCAAAGGGCGTTGCATGTCGGTACTAGGTTTGCCGAGGGGTTACGAGGACAAACGTATCCCGAACGCCTACTTGGTTTGGGGATGCATTAAATGCACTGTCAAAGGATTAGTGGGGACCTAATCCTAACCTACCATATTTTGACTGGGAAGGTTGGCCCTGATTTGCCTTGGCTATTTAGTCCTGCTAAATTATCTGGTCTCCGCCGGCATTGTATGAAGCTGGACAAACCGCGGTCCGATCGAGTTAGAGCGGAGACACGGTTATCGCGTCGAGTCATCGAGCGCTGGAACTTGCTTCCAGAAAATGTTGTCAAGAAAGCTACGGTTAAGGGGTTTGAGCGTCAACCAGATGCTCTTGGGTGGCAACACGAAACCTTTCCTTTTTCCTGACTTATTCCCATCTTCATACTTCGATTCTATTTTCTGTATTATTATTGTTATTATTCTCCCTTTTAACTGCTTTCCCTTACTCTTTCCCTTCGATTTTTCTTCCTCTCTTACTTCACATAACTGGCCTAGCGTGGACAGCGAATGTAAGGAACGTGGGCATTAACTTGGTGGACCAGGGTGTTTTCGTTTTAGATCCATCAAGAAGTCGGAGCACTATCAACTCCTGGATCAACGACCCGCTCAAGAAGGAACACTTACAGGATTCATCCTATCGTTCCAGTTTCACCTGAACTTGAGCTTGTCGGGGGTTTCGTATGATGTGGTTTATCCACCGCTCTTTCGGAATCCTAACGGCCAGTTTGTTTGTGAAGCTATTCTCGGCATTTGTCCGTCCCCACCTGGAATATTGTATCCAGGCTTGTCCACCGAGACAAAATGGACTCGGAGAGGGTGTTACGAGTCGGCACTCGGTTAGTACAGGGTCTATGGGGACAGACGTATCCTGAACACTTGCTCAGTTTGAGGATGTACTCAATGCACTACCGAAGGATAAGAGGGGACCTGATTCTCACTTATCATATTTTGACGGGTAAGATTTGCCCGGACTTGTCAGGGCTATTTGGTCTCGCTACGTTACTTAATCTCCGCGGTCACCCACTGAAACTGTATAAACCACGGTCTGATAGGATTAGGATGGAAACTCGTCTGTCGCGCCGTGTTACAGGTGGCTGGAATTCGCTTCCAGATCATGTGGTTAGGGAACCTACGGTTAAGAGTTTTGCACGTCTGCTCAATGCTCTTGGGTGGCAACACCAAATCTTTCCTTTTTCCCAACTGACTTACCTTCACTTTTCAATTCTTTTTTAATGAATCAAATATCTTGGTATTCTACTTGCTTAGCTCTTTCCTAGTTTTTGCCTTCTGAGTTTACTTTTTTCTCTTTTTACTTCACGTAACCGACTCAGCAGGGACTGCTAGGGCAGGATACGTGGGCATTAATTGGTTGGACAGGGTGTGATGCGGTCTTTGTTATAGGTTTATCAGTATTTCACAGTCTGCCAACTGTTGGTTCAATGACCCGCTGAAGTAGGAGCAATCACGGGATAATCCAATCTTTCTAGTCCCGCTTGAACTTGAACAACCGGCTCGCCACTCGACCGTCTTGTAAGTTCCCGCGCTAACGTGTTTCTCCTGTTTTGCTTCACCCATCCTCGTCTTCTTGTAGCCCATCGAATACAGTCCGCTGTGTCCGACTCCATTTGTCTTCTGATATCCGCGCTTAATTTCGCGCACCGTCTCGGACTAGTATTTACTAGTCCTACAAATTGGTGACCCCGATTCGCACGCGCGAATCTAACCTTTTTGTCGTTTGTATTTTTTGGTGAGTTCGTTCCTTGTTCTCGCCTATATACGTGTATTCATTTGTTTATTGCTTAATTTTGATATTTTCTTCGTGTTTTTATTCGTCCTTGATCTTTTCGATTCATTTTTCGAAAGTGGCTTCTGAGTCACTTCGCAGCATAAACATGCTTACTTTGGCTGCTCCAAGTTTCATGGAACAGCCCAGAGGTTTGGTTTGCGATATTCGAGATTGAACTGGAAAATAAGGGCATTAGGACTGACCGTCCAAAATACAATCAGCTCGTCCCACGCCTTCCTTCGTCGGTTGTGACGCTGGTTGAGGACACTACTCTGTCCATCGAATGAGGCAAGTTATGAAACGATGAATCAAGTGATTCTAAATAAATAAATAAATTTGTATATTTACCGGCGGATGGTACACGGCCCCATAAGTGGGAGCGATCAGAGTTACAGCCCAGCGTACGAGCTCGATTTGAGCAACTCAATGGTCTCAAGCTGAGAGATCGCAAGCTATCGGCGTTGTTCCGCGAAATCCAGCGCATCGCTGGTCCCTTATTCTTTTGCGAAGAAAGGATAAAGGAGCTGTGATTTGCAAGTCTCCCAAAGCCTTTGTCGGTAATAGTCTCCATGTTTCTGGATACGCACCTGAAAGAACTAACTACCAAGGCAGACGCTGTCTTCGATCATCTTCCGCAGCGGACGATCTGTAACTCCGATGACGTATTCTCACCGATGAAAACCGAGTTTTATAATTGCTCCAAGTCGTCAGGCCGATCTGACCCTAAAGACGAGGAAATTGCTATATTTCGCAGCAGGTTACCAGCAATAAAGGCTTCGAAACAGCGTATGCCACAGTCAGACGCAGACCACGTTTTGACTACTGTTCATTGCGGCTCGTCTGTGCCTGCACCGAGTACGTCTCGTTCGACGAAAAAGCGCATCATTTTCTTTGCATGTTTTCAGTCTGACAATACTAGTTCCGTCGAAGAACTACGTTGGTATCACCGCCAATCTGGTGGAAGAGCTAGACGTTGTCCGGCTCTCTGCATTAGGCACGACAGCCGCTTCAGGGAAAGCGAATATCCCGCATACTAGCGCGACCAACGTATCTGTCCATAACCAAACAAATCGCCTGTTTTACGTTAAGGATCCACGTTCTTCCATCACGTTTCTCATCGACACGGGAGCCGAACGCGAACGACGAGCACTTAAAGCCGACGTACAACCTGCATGCGGCCAACGGTTCTCCGGTAGCTTCATTCGGTCAGTGCATGATGAACATGGACCTCCCTCTGCCGAGATTTTCAGTGTCTTCATTTTTGCGTCTGCACCCTCCGCAATTATCGGTATCGACTTCCTCCGACATTTTGGTTTGCTATTTGATGCTGGTCACCACAGACTTTTAGACGACCGTACTAAACTAGGGGTTGAAGGCGTTCTTACGGACGCCCTGATAATCAGTCCCGTTTTCCGAATCACCGATGTACTTTCAGCTTATGCGAACCTACTTTCTGAATACCCGCGACTGGTACGACCAGCTGCAGTGCTTCCGCCAGTCACGACAGAGGTCGCTCACTACATTGTCACGCGTGGTCAGCCAGTTAGCGCACGACCAAGACGGCTTACCCCAGACAAACTACGTGCAGCACGTGCTAAATTCGACCACATATTTCACCTCGGTATTGTCTGACCGTCCAACATCCCATGGGCGTCGCCTCTCCACATGGTCCCGGAGGTCAGTGGGGGACTGGCGTTCTTGCGGCGACAATCGCACCTTGAATACAGTAACCACGCCCGATCACTATCCGATCCCACAGATCGGGGATCTAACCGCCATTCTGGCGGTGTTTACAAGTCTCGTGATAAAAAAAGTTGACTTCTGTCAAATTTCACTTAATCCAAATAATTTTGTATCATCATTTTCCCCGGATTACGTCGTACCCGTTCTCGGGTTCAAGTTCAGTTGGGACCGGAACGAAGGGATAATCTCATGAATGTTCTTTCATTTTTGTATCGTTGAATCGGGAATTGATAGGCTAGCTTGAGATGCTGTAATGTCTAAAACAAAGATCGCAGCACACCCTGTCCAACTAATTACCTCTCACATTTCCAGTCTAGCTCTCCCTGCCAGGCCCGTTTATATGAAGTATGAAAGAGTGAAGAGTAAGCTAGGAAAACAAGAGGAATTTCAGCTAAATAATGATAATACCAAGATATGAGAAGAACTAGAAAAACTAACAGCTGCAGATACAAGTCGGTTAGGAGAAGGGGAAGGTTTAGTACTACCATCCAAGAGCATCTAACTGAGACTCGAAACGCTCAACTGGATATTCCCTAACGACGTGCTCCGGAAGCGAGTTCCAACCTTCAATAACCCGGCGCGACAAGCGACTTTCCGTCTTTACCCGGTCAGAACGCAGTTTTTGCAGTTTCAACTCTGAACCGATCTTACCCGTTAGGATACGGTAAGTGAGGATCAAGTCTCCTCTAATTCTTCAGTAGTGCATTGAGTACATACCCAAGCTAAGCAAACGTTCGGGATACCTCTGCCCTCGTAATTCCTTCATTAACCTTGTATCCACTCGCAAAGCTCTCTCCAGTTCCATTTTTTCCATTACAAGACTAGGTGGACAAGCCTGGATACAGTATTCTAAGTGGAATCGCACAAAAGCTGAGACAGCTTCACAAAGATATTGGCCGTTAGGACACCGAAGAAGCGGCGAATAAACCACATCATACTGAACCCTCTACAAGCAGCCTTCCTCCAATTGTCTCCAGAGTGAAGCACTGAGATGTGACGATACCTAGATCAACCTGTTGAATGACAACAGATATTCCACTTCTACCAACTACATAGCGCGTGGGGAGACTAGCATCTCCAACGCAGAGGACCGAACATTTCGCCTGATTTATAGGCATCAATCATAAGGTTAACTAATCCCAGAGCCTATCCAAAGCACTTTGAATTGCCTCAGAGCCCCCAGGGATATCCACAATATTCCAGAGCAAACCATAGCGATGGTACTTCAAGCTTCTGGGGTAGGTCATTGAAATTTAATTGCGAAAAGCAACGGCCCTAGAACTGAGCCCTGCGGAACGCCACTAAGAACAGCTTGTCTAAGCGAAAGGCTGCGTCCCACTCTTATACCCGGGTGCTTTCTAAGCGTCGTCCATCTTTTCCGGGTTCAGTCTCGCTGTTTTTCTGGTATCTTTGTGTTACGTAATCCGTTTTGCACCCTGTTTAAACCCGTAACTTCTGTTGAGTGCCCTGCATGTGACAGTTTGTCGGTTTTACGTTTTGATACTTGTTTCACACTCTTTGAAAGCGTCATGTCGGATTCACTGAATACCGGCGCTAATGTGTCTTCGGCTGCGTTAATCAGCGAATCTAGTGCTGTATGCGGCAGCGTGAGCTGCTCAAAGCGCGTGACGAACGAGTCTGGTGGCATGCAGTGCTATGTATGCAATTGCTGGTACCATGAGACCTGTACCGATTTGGGCCCTGATCAGTACGCAATGCTTTCGACTAGCGATAGCATGCTGTTCAATTGTCTTCTATACCGTAGCCGTCGATCTACGCGTCTTGAGGTCACTGAGGAGACATCGAGCAACATCGGGTTGGGTAACCAGCAGATGTGCTCTTTCCTCACATCTCTTGATCGTAAAGTGAGTTACTGATGAGGAAAATAGGAGTCTCTATTGATGTCAGCTCATTGGAGGAAGCCACGCAACTAACCTCAACTGCTGTCGAAGAAAATCTGACTGAGGTGATGGCTACCGTGCCGTGTGTCCCAGCAGTCCAGAATGCCTCTGATGTCGTACTGGACGTCGTCCAAGGCAAGACCGACTTTCTATCCTTTGTGCCCAATAAAAGCAAGAGGAAGATGGCTAAGAAAGTCCCTAAGGCTCCCTCAAGGCCTGAAGGTACTGAACCCATATAGATATTGGAAGTGGAGCACAAAGCTCCAACTCCAATCACCCCAGTTTCATTGGCGAAGAAACGCGCCGTGTCACCTGCCAAAGCGGTCGAAACTGGAATCGAATCGAAGACTCATGGAGTGAATACACCTCATTGAGGCGATTCTTTAACTGATAGTAGCGTTATCTTTCGTAATGTTGCTGAATCCGCGGCAGCTCTTCCCAAGAAACACAGGCTGGATGACCAGTGGTTCAAGCTCTGCGTCAACTGGATGCTTCCTCCTGGTTTCCCCGGTGTCACTATCAGGAAGCTAACCAGATTGAGGAACGTTCCTGTAGATACGCCAAATCCGCGACCCCGACTACTTCGTGTAGTCCTCTCAACCCCGGAGGAACGCAAAGCGTTACTGCGCTTTGCATTCAAACTCAAAGGTAGTAATGTCAGCGTTCAGCCGGACCTCCCACTGGCAGATCGACTGAAGTTAAAGGAAGCCATCAAAAGCCTCAAGAGCAGGCGGGCGGCTGGTGAGCAAGGCCTCCGTCTTGTGGGTTTTCAGGTGGTCAGCCGGAAGTCAAATTCTGCCCTACCAGAACCCCTCCTGGTAGCGTACGACCCAGGGCTGGTCGTGCCGAGTTCCTTCGGGTAGTGCTTAGTAATGTGCGTAGCCTAAGGAACAAGGTACACGAGGTGGGTCTACTTGTAGACAAATCTCGTCCCGACATACTTGCTTTCACTGAAACGTGGTTGTCCCCGGATATCACAGACGGTGAAGTATGTTTACCTGGCTACGCACTGCTTAGATGTGATCGCTCCGTTGGCCGCCAAGGTGGGGGCGTCGCTCTTTATGTGAGTTGTAAACTTGATGTGTTGAGGACCTGTGTTTTCCAGTCGCCGGATCAAACTGTTGAAGCCCTGTCGACTATTGTGTGCACTTCCTCTGCTCAGTTTACAGTTGTAGTGGTATATCGAAGTCCTGGAAGTATCTCCAGGGAGGTTATTGAATTTATTCGTACTCAGGCTGCCAATAGGTGTCTAATACTGGGTGACTTCAACCTCCCTGAAGTCTGCTGGGCTGATCTGTCTTGCAGTTCGGCGGTGGGCACTTTCGGTTCGGATCTCCTCGAGCTAACGTTGCAACTGCCTTTGCATCAGTTCGTGGACCTCCCGACTAGATATATGAGCAACCAACTTCCGTCTACCTTGGATCTCATTTTTGCGAAGTCACACGATTTCGTAAGTGATATTACCTACGGCTGTCCTCTAGGAGCCAGTGACCATGTCTGCATATCCTTTCGATGTGCTCTAACTGTCATCAAGCTACCGCTGAGGCATGTCCAAATATTTGGCGGGCAGACTTTAACGCAATGCGAGACAAAGCTTCAGTTCTGCGTTGCGCGATCACCGTGGCTGACACCGTTGAGACAGCCTGGGAGAAATTTAAGGCATACCTCACCGAGATCTCTGCTCCCCACATCCCACTCATTAAGAGACGGGTGACACGGGCGCAGCCTCCTTGGATAGATCATACAGGTAAATACCTGCTCAGGAAGCGCTCTAAGTGCTGGCGAACTTACCAAGCGGCTTCATCAACCAGCACCTACGAAAGCTATCGAGCGGTTAGAAATAAATGTAAGCAACATCTTAGAACTCTTCGTCTTCAGTACGAGGAGGATTTGGCTGACGCAGCCGTAACAAATCCAAAGTTCTTTGCTTACGTAAAGAGCAGCGGTACAAACTCGTCTATACCGGCTTTACTACGAGCGGACGGGACCCGTGGGCATACCGACTATGATAAGGCTTGTATACTTAGCGAACAGTATACTGGTGTCTTTTCTCGTGAGGCCTCTCTACCTCAGGTTGAGCTGGTCACAAAGTCCCGGAGGATTCTTGCCTAACTGAAATCAGCATAACGGAGACACAAGTCTTCGGGCTATTGCAAGGGCTAAATCCTTCCAAAGCTTCTGGCCCTGATTCAATTCATCCGAAGCTGATGCATGAATTGGCCGCTGAGCTAAGTGGCCCTCTGACATGCGTGTTTACAATATCGCTCGACAGCTGTGCCTTACCTTCGGAATGGAAGGAGGCAATCATCTGTCCGATTTTTAAGGGCGGTGACAGAGCTCTGCCCGCGAACTACCGGCCTGTCAGCTTGACAAGCGTAGTAGTTAAGTTGTTTGAAAAATTGGTCAGGGATTCGGTGGAGAATCACCTGATTAAGTTTAACCTTCTCAGTGCGGCACAGCACGGATTCCGTAAGGGATTTTCATGTCTGACAAATTTACTTGTAGCCCGTGAAAGCTGGGCTGAGGCAGTAGACAACGGTCACGCTATCGACGTGCTTTTCGTTGACTTCTCGAAAGCCTTTGATACTGTCCCACATCAACGACTCATTGAAGTTGAGATCGTATGGGATATCTGGAGCCGCCCTTAAATGGGTGTCTGCTTTCCTAGAGGGGAGAGAACAGTGTGTACGCGTGGGGCGTAGCCTTTCGCTTAGACAAGCTGTTCTTAGTGGCGTTCCGCAGGGCTCGGTTCTAGGGCCGTTGCTTTTCGCAATTTATGTCAATGACCTACCCCAGGAGCTTGAAGTACCGTCGCTATTGTTTGCTGATGACCTCAAGCTCTGGAATATTGTGGATATCCCTGGTGGCTCTGAGGCAATTCAGAGTGCCTTGGATAGGCTCTGGGATTGGTCAACCTTATGGTTGATGCCTATAAATCAGGCGAAATGTTCTGTCCTCCGCATTGGAGGTGCTAGTCCCCCCACGCGCTATGTAGTTGGTGGAAGTGAAATCCCTGTTGTCACTCAGCAGGTTGATCTAGGTATCATCACACCTCAGTGCTTCACTCTGGGGACAATTGGAGGAAGGCTGCTTGTAGAGGGTTCCGTATGATGTGGTTTATTCGCCGCTCCTTCGGTGTCCTAACGGCCAATATCTTTGTGAAGCTGTTCTCAGCTTTTGTGCGACCCCACTTAGAATACTGTATCCAGGCTTGTCCACTTTGTCTTGTAAGGGACAAAATGGAACTGGAGAGGGTTTTGCGAGTGGGTACAAGGTTAGTGCAGGGATTACGAGGGCAAACGTATCCCGAACGTTTGCTTAGCTTGGGTATGTACTCAATGCACTACCGCAGAATTAGAGGAGACTTGATCCTCACTTACCATATCCTAACGGGTAAGATCGGTCCGGACTTGTTCTGGCTATTCAGTCCTGGCAAGCTGCCTAGTCTCCGAGGTCACCCGTTGAAGCTGCACAAACTGCGTTCTGACCGGGTAAGGACGGAAAGTCGCTTGTCGCGCCGGGTTATTGAACGTTGGAACTCGCTTCCGGAGCACATCATTATGTAGTCTACGGTTGCGGTTTCTACTGTCAGTTAGGTGGTTGGTAGTACCACACCTTCCTCTTCTCCTAACCGACTTGTATCTTCAACTGTTGGTTTTTTTTCTAGTTCTTCTAATATCTTGGTATTATCATTATTTAGCTGACATTCCTCTTGTTTTCTTATTTTCCTCTTCACTCTTACTTCACATAAACCGGCCTGGCAGGTACTGCTGGGCAGTAATTAGTTGAACAGGGTGTGCTGTGGTCCTTGTTTTAGGCTTTTCAACATCTCAAACTAGCCTGTCAGTTCCCGATCCAGCGGAACGCAAAAAAGAAACATTCACGCGACTGTTCTATCGTTTCGGTCCCAACTGAACTTGAACATGAAGTTTGTCTTCCTTGGCAGTAAATTGCATTTTCTGAGAGTGCTGTCTTTTTGACGTTTTACTTTCTATAGGACAGTTTCGGAATAGTGTTTACAAGTGTCGTGCAAAAAGTTTTCCTTTTTCAAATTTGCTTGATCCGAATAATTTTGAATCGCGGTTTTTCTTGCCTTACGTTATACCCGTTCTCTTATACTTACCTAACGTATGTTAGGTTCAGCCTCTGGCTATTTTTCTAGTACTTTAGTATTTTTTAATCCGTTTCGCACCTTGTTCTAATCCGTAACTGTTTCTGTTGACCGCCCTGCAAGTAACAGCTTGTCGGTTTTACGTTTTGATTCTTGTTTAACACTGTATTTGAAAGCGTCATGTCGGATTCACTGAATACCGGCAGTAATGCGTCTTCGGCTGCATTGATCAGCGAACCTAATGCTGTATGTGACAGTATAAGCTGCTCATAGCCAGTTACAGACGAGTCTGGTGGCATGTTGTGCTATGTATGCAATTGCTGGTACTATGCAACCTGTACCTCTTTAAGCGCTGACCAGTACGCAATGCTCGACTAGCGATAGCATGCTGTTCAGTTGCCTTGTATGCTATAGTTGTCGTTCTACGCGTCACAGAGGAGGTAACGAACAACATCCTGCTGGGCAGCCAGCAGATGTGATCTTTCCTCGCTTCTCTTGGCCGTAAAGGAAGTTGCTTATGAAGAAACTGGTAGTCTTTATAGTTGTCGACTCATTGGAGGAAGCCACGCAGCCAACCTCACCTGCTGTCCATGAGTATCCCATTGAGTTGACGGCTACTGTGTCGTGTGCCCCAGAATGCCCCTAACGAGGCCTCTGATGTCGTACTGGACGGTGTCCAAGGCGCGACCGATCTTATACTCCCCTGTGCCCACTAAAAGCAAGAGGAAGAGGCTAAGAAAGTCCGCAAGATCCGCACACTGAGGCGACTAAACCCATGAAGATGTTTTAAATAGAGCACAAAACTCCAAATCCAATCCCCCCAGTTTCTTTGGCGAACAAATGCGCCCTGTCATCTACCAAACCCGCAAATCTTGAAAAGATTAGACCCATTAGGGATTTAAAGGTAGAACATAAAGCCTCAACCTCAAATGCTCCAGCTCCTT
Source organism: Dicrocoelium dendriticum (assembly GCA_944474145.2). Lineage (NCBI taxonomy): Eukaryota > Metazoa > Platyhelminthes > Trematoda > Plagiorchiida > Dicrocoeliidae > Dicrocoelium > Dicrocoelium dendriticum. The sequence goes on from OX104061.1 coordinate 28,155,712, forward strand.
TGGCGAAGGAACACGCTGTCACCTGCTAAACCGATCGTAACTGAGGTCGAGTCGAAGACTCATGGAGTTAATACCTTTCGTCGAGGTGATTATTTTACTGATAGCGGCGTTATCTTTCGTAACACTGCTGAATCCGCGGCAGCTCTTCCAAACTTGCTTCCACTTGTTTTCCCTGGTGTCACTATCAGAAAGCTACCCAGACTACATAACATCCATAACTGTACGCCACATCTGCGATCCCGACTACTTCGTCTAGTTCTCGCAACCCCGGAGGAACGCAAGGCGTTACTGCGCTTTGCATTCAAACTCAAGGGAAGCAATGTCCGCTTTCAGCCGGACCTCCCACTGGCAGATCGACTGAAGTTACAGGGAGCCATCACGAGCAAGAACAGGCGAGCGGCTAATAAGCAAGGCCTCTACCTGGTGGCCTTTCAGGTGGTCAGCTGGAGGTCAATTTCTACCCCACAAGAACCCCTGGTAGCGTACGACCCAGGGCCGGTCATGCCGAGTTCTTCCGGGTACTGCTTAGCAGTGTGCGTAGCTTAAGGAACATGTTACACGAGTTTGGTTTACGTATGGACAAATCTCGTCTCGACATACTCGCGTTCACTGAAACGTGGTCGTCCTCGGCTATCACAAACAGTGATGTTTACCTGGCTACGCGCTGCTTACATGTACTCGCTCCGTTGTCCTCCAAGTTAAGTGTGTCGCTCTTTATGTGGGCTGTAAACTGGATGTTAAGGACCATTTTTTTAATTACGGGATCAAACCGTTGAAGCTCTGTCGACTATTGTGTGCTCTTTTTTGTCCAGTTTACAATTGTGATGGTATACAGAAGTCCTGGGAGTATCTCCAAGGTTATTGGGTTTATTCCTACTCAGATTGCAAATAGTTGTCTGATACTGGGAGATTTCAACCTTTTTGTGATCTATTTTGCTGATCTGTCTTGCAGTTCGGCGGTGGACTCTTTCGGTTCGGATTTCTTCGAGCTAACGTTGCAACTGTCTTTGCATCAGTTCTTGGATTTCCCGACTAAATACATGAGCAACCAGCTGATCGCGACGAGACTGGACCTTAACGTGGTGCGATGGTTTGTAAGCCTCAGTGATCCATTGAGCTATGCTGGATGGTGCTTTTTTGCACCTTCAGAGCCACTCATACCAGATTGGTCAATGGTTAAAGACCAGACATACTCAGTCTTCTGGCCCTCCAAGTTGGGGGTTGAACTGAGGGTGGCTCCTTACTCCATAAAACGGGCTCTCTGTAGTCCAGTGCCAAAACCCCACTGCCTTGCGGTAAGGCTTTTGAACCAAAGGCTTTGATTGAGAACCCTATTGTTCTCCTGTTTAGGCCTGGGCAACCTGACAGTATTCTGACCACGCAATACAATGAACCTTTCCTCTAACAATTTCTTGATGATCTGGTTGTCGTTGAGGATAATCAACGGTGCCTTATCTGCTGCATCGAGCAGGGTGGATAGGGGGTTTGATGCTACTACTCAGGCCGTCCCGTCTTCTTATCCCCCTTCTTGCGCTTTTTCATCCTTATCGTCCCGCTCCAACTTTACTTTTATCCCTCCAATTTCAATCCCTCAATTCTTGGCTCTCCCCCACCTTGCTTCAATAGTCGCTTATCTTCTAGTTTCAACTCAGTCTCAGGGCGTCGCTCTAATCCAGTCGACAAGTCCATGTTCAACCAAGCTGACAACGTCAGTTCATCTGTTTCCCTTTGGAGTCTTCGAGTCTCTAAAACTGGCATGCCTCAACGTGCGCGCTTTGCTACAGATTGGCCAACAGGCAGCACTTGCTCGCACACTAGAGACCGTATCGATCAATATTTGATGTTTCTCAGAAACCTGCCTGCAAGATTCTAGCTCCATGCGTACTCTGCGATCCCCCACCTGCGACACTGGCGGCACATTCTCACTGCGCCTGTCTGGCGATGACGCAGCTTTAAATGCCGGTCAAGCTGGCGTCGGCATTGTTTTGAGTCCCCGAGCTGAAGCTGCCCTGATTGTTTGGACCCCAGTCAACAGTCGGATGTGCGCCGTTAGATTAGCTGGTTCGTTCCATGCTACGAAGTCGCGCGGGAACAAACGGTGCCTGTTTGTCATTGCGGCCTACACCCCTACAAACTGTAGCACTGATTCGGTGAAAGATGATTTCTATCAGCAACTTAACCATCTCCTTCGTTACAGAAAAAGCACGGATACTGTGGTCTTGGCTGGCGATCTAAACATCCAAGTCGGAAAATTGTCCTCTGATGAGCTTCATCTGGGCGGCCAACATGGTGTAGACTCCCATAATGCTAACGGTAGGTGTTTGCTACAGCTGTGTGAGGATGCTCGTCTCTTTCTCGCGAGCACAAACTTTCGACACAGCACCCGCAAAAGCGTGACTTGGCGCCCACTAGCCATGAACGCAAATCGGTCAGTTACCGCTGGAGTGGCTTTGTCCCAAACTGTCGCTCGATTATGAGCACGAGCGTGGACTCTTACCACGCGCTTGTTTGCGCAGACCTTCTGGTGCGTTTCGGCGGACCGGCCATGTGAGCGCATAGATACTTGCCATCTGGCGAAGTCAGATGTTCTGGATGCGTATTAAACTACGCTGACATCCGAGATCATTGCACACAGTTGAGGATAGCTGGTCGCGTATCCGCCAGGCGTTATTAGCAACAGGCATGTCTTCATATGACAATTCAAACCGCCAACCTTGACATTGCGTCTCTATGCAGTCTCTGGAACTTCTGGTTGCTCGGCGACGTGTTCCGGTTGGAAGCGAATACAGTGAGATTTACAAAGATCTCAGGGCGAAACTGCCTGCTACCCTGAAGGGATACCACGAGGCGTGGTGGTCTCATCGTGCCTCGGAGATGGAGACAGCTGCTGCACTTGGGAACCATCAGAAGAGAAACTTGCAGCAGGAGACCTTTTATTAGTGACACCATATGCGACGAGAGTGTGCAGCCTATCCACAGCTTGTCAAAGCGCTTGGAGCGTTCGGCTGAACACTGAGTATTAGTCTAATCAGTCTGAGTTGCTAGCTTCTCCATCGGCCAATGATCGCCCTACTGCTTGGGCCGTTTCCCTGGACACGTTCTTTCGCTCAGAAGTCGAACGTGAGATCAGACGACTGAAATGAGCAAGGCTGCCGGAGCAGATGAACTTCATACAGATCTCTTCAAATTCGGGGGCTCTGCTCTTTTGGGTAATTTACATAACTTCCTGGTGAATATGTGGGAGCAGGAGTTAGTCCCAACAGACTGGAGCCGCTCCGTTATAGTCCCGGTTTTCAAGGGAGGTTGTCGTTCGGAATGCGGTATCCTTAGGGGAATCAGTCTGTTATAATCTTCTCACTAGACGTGATTCCAAAATTGGCACTTTACTGCTCCACAAAACTTCTAGCCCAACCGAATGAAACCGCATAACACCAGTGACCTTGACAAAATAACGTATTAACCGCCGTCAACAAACACTACAACTACCGCGGACCTTGATTGTATTTATAGGTCTCTTACTGACCTTCGACTTCTGGAATTGCAAGGTCAACTACCAAGGTTAGCGGTTCCTCATAGCTTTGGCCAAGATGTCAGGTGGTTGGTAGTCACGTGCAGAACTTAGTCAAGAACGTACGAAATCAATGCGCTAATCATTCATTATTGATTACTCGCTAACATGGTGGTTTTTCCCTGACACCCCTCCTGAGATATCGTCTGAGGTATACGATGAAAGCCTAGGATTAATTTGCAGTCTATGTATGTATGTAATCTCAACTGTCTAGCAACTAGACATAGAGCAAATAAAAACCATGGAGATCAGCGGATAAGATGAGGTCCTCGCATTACACTCATTGTGACATAGTAGTTGTAAGTGAGCAACATACTTCAGCTACTATACCGCAGGAAGAAAGGACCATTATGACAAAAAGTATAACAAAACATTTTAGTTTGTTTTTTACACGCCGATTTTTCTCTGTCATTTTTACTGTTTGAAGTATTAAACATGTGAATCAAGACAATTCTGGGCACAATTTTTCCAATGATTCCGGTTGCGCGCCATGGCTTCAGGGGTGTTAACCCGTTGGCACTCCTCATCTTTGGGTCCCCATCCTGGAAGACCTACGGGTCCAACAGCGGCTAGACACGTCAGCGATTTCATGTGCTGTCGCCAGGTAGAAGGCTAATCACCACGCGGTCGCCTCCAGCCAGGTCCTTGACGAGCGAATAGAGCGCGATGCGGTAGACGCTCAGGTGCCATGCGTAGGACGTGACCGATCCATCTCAGCTGGCGCAACAAAACCAGTTTGTTGAAGGGAATACTCGCATTCCCCAAGATGCGACGTCGAACGTCATTACTGTTAGCTCGATGTTGCCACCAAACACGAGTAATCCTCCTTAAACAACCGTTATCGAAGGCCGCAAGACGACGCAAGTCTTCCACGCGAATCGGCTAGGACTCGCTCCCGTATATCCCTCTACGAACAGATGAGCCGTTAACGCGACCCTTTAGCGAGAATGAGACGTCGCGACGACGCCACAAGTGCCTCAGGTTGGCAAATGCTGATCGGCCTGTAGCGATACGAAGAGAAACTTCGTTGCTGATAGTGCCGTCAGTAGAAACACAGTTCCCAAACTAGACGTAACTATCTACCTGTTCAAGTTGTGCACCTTCTAGAGTGAGCACGGGAGCAGGTGAATTCCAATCCTTGAGCAGTACTTTACACTTCGATGAAGCGAAGCTCATGCCATACTTAGATGCTTCAACCGTCAAACGATTTAGAATGAGTTGCATACCCTGAGGATCGTCACCGAGTAAAGCGGTCATCAGCATAATCTAAGTCGGTCGCGCGCTCACCCGATAGAAGCTCTAAGCCAAAATGTTGAAAACCTTCTAGAGCACTAGACAGAACGTCTTCGATTGCGAACTTGAAGAGGAATGGGGACAAAGGGCAGCCCTGTCGCACACCGCTATTGACAGCGAATTGCGAAGAAAGCTTGCCATAGACCCTCACTCTGCCGGATGTATGAAGGTAAAGTGCTCGTAAGTTGGCGGTATATTTCTCTGGCACCCAGTTCTTTAGCAAGCAGCACCATAAAGCAGGTCGATCAACGGAATCAAAAGCAACACGTATCTTTAGGAATGCAACGTAGTGCGAATGTGATAAATGTGGCGATGTTCAAGGAGATGGCGGAGCGTGAAGATTTGATCCACGCATCCGCGGCCGGGACGGAAACCAACTTGTTCTTCACGTACTGGGGATAGTCTACGGAGCAGAATGGATGCCAATAGCTTGGAAGCAACCGAAATAAGACTAGTCCCGCGATGATTTACACATGAAGTGCAGGCGGCTTTCTTGAAAATCGGGGTAATGACTGATTCGCCCCAAGAGGAAGGCACTTTCTCTTCATGCCAGATTTTTGCGAACAGCAAGGTCAGCTGGTTAATGATCGCCACGCCGCCGTACTTGAACAGCTCCGGAGGAAGTCCGTCTGAGCCGACAGCCTTGAACCGCTTCAAGCGTCGAATCTCGAGGCGGACTTCCGCTTCGCTGGGTGGATTCATTGGGACGAGCCAGGGTGGACAACTAGGTGTACTGCATGTACTGATGGACGGTGGAGGCCAGTTAAACTGCGAGTGAAAGTGCTCTGCCCGGCGATCCATACATCTCTGTTGGTTGGTGATCGGAGACTATCCACCACTCAAATAATCTCACTGACACCAGGCTTCCTGAGGCCAGTGGACCGAATGAGTTGAAAAAGCTTGCAAGTGTTGCCAGAGAGGGTAGCGGTCTCCATCTCTAAAACACGCTCAGACCACCATGCCTCGCGATCCTTGCGTAGGCTTTGCTTGAGCATCCGGTTGGCAGGACGGCGCCGCTAGTTGCAATCTGATTCCGCGGGGATATCTTTGAGACGTTCGAACAGCTCCAGAGAACGAGCAGAGATCCAAGCCTTTAAGCACCTTCGAGCCAGGCCGCAGCTGGACTGTCCGGAAATGGCCATGGCTTTCTGCATACAAGTCCAGTGTTTCAATTGAGAAATAATTCCCGCGGATGACATCAGAAACAGAAAGTAGCGAACAAGCTTGTTTTCATGGCTTCATCATCAGGCTAATACAACCACAATAAAGCAAGTTAGAATAGACACGATGGTTTAAATTGAGTCACTGAAACAAAGTAACTAATCGATAAGTCTACGTGTTTGGTCTGATTGGTCAAGTGAATTGGCGTGACTGCCATTGTTAGTCGCGTTGATCACAGGCCAAGGCAAGGCTAAAGTGTGGACGAGCTTTTTCTGTGCACATAGGTCCGGGTTATGGAGCCGAATTGCGATCGCCTCTGCTGTCGACAGCAGGCGACATCTGACTGCCCGTGTGAAACGTCCAGGGACACAGTAAATCGGTGTGAATGCGTCACACGAATCGATTTGATGGTCGGAGTCAACTAGGTGCGACAACACTGCACTCGTTATATTCTTCCTCACGCCGCTGTAGAGCCAAGCTGGGCAATGCTCTCGAGCCCTAACGGACAGTCGCCTGGTCGTTTTCCCGATATACCTTGCTCGACACGAGCAAGAGAAATTGTACACACAAAAGGAGGTCTGCGACCGAGGTATCCTGTCTTTAAGTTGTTGGCACACGAGCGGTGTTGAAGTGAAGCTTACGCGGAGATTAGCGGCAAAATACGTTCTTTCTGTTGCTAAGGAAAGTCTTCGGGTGGTCCGTTCCGCTATCGCGTCACCCTTAAATGGCAACGATAAGTATACCATCCGCTTCTCCACTGAAACGGGTTTGGGCTTTTGTACTCGTGGTTCCATGTGCCTCTGGATGAATTTCTCAGGGTACCCATTGCGCTCGAGTACGTTTCGTATAAAACTCAGCTCATCTGAAAGCGTATCATCTGTACATATTCTCCTCGCTCTCTCCGTTAGGCAACGGACGAGGTTCCTTTTTTGACTTATCGGAACAAAGCTAGCGAAATGGATGTACTGCCCATTCCAGGTTGCTTTTCTGTGCACCCTCCTTCGCATTGACCCATCTGATGCCCTTTTGATTTGGACATCTAAAAATGCCAACGTGTCGTTACGTTCTAGCTCGATAGTGAAAGTTATATTGCTATGTGCAGTGTTAAACTGGGCCAATAGGTCATCGACGCACATTCCATTATTCGCGATACAAAATATGTCGACTTCGTATCGACCGTAATAAACCAAGCTGTTGATGGATTCGTTCAGCTGGTTGCACTCCAATTTGCTCATGAAGACGTCCGCGAGCAACGGTCCTAATGGTGAACCCATTGCCACCCCGTCTATTTGTCGATATAGCGTTCCAGTGTTGCTCCACGTCTTGCGGTGGATTGCAACTGAGTGCATATGTCAGTGAAGACTGATAGCTCGCCTGGACAGAGGAATCAGTTAATCTGTTTACATCAATCTTGGATTGGCTTCGTGTTTCGGGGCCCCCAAAACACATGCAGATTTTTGCGCAGACCAGTGCATGATCTGAGTCAACGAAGGTGGACCAAAAGGATCTGCAGTCCAGTACGCTGCCCCGCCATCTGAAGCTAATTGCAATGTGATCAATTTGAGACCACGGTTGTGTTGGCGAAGGGGACGCCACGTTGCGGAACGCTTCTTCGTACGCTTGAAGTTAATGCTCAAGAGAAATATATGGATGTCTTCGCACAATGTGCGAAGCCTCTCTCCGTTATCAGGTTGGTTTTCTACGAGCGCGTGGTGACCACCAAGGTGACGTTCGTATGGTAACAGGCGGTCAACCCATGCATTAAAATCCCCCGCAAGGACAACGATATCCGACTTTTTAGCGTTAGTCAAGAGCTGATGTAGATCTCGGTAGAATTCGTCCTTGACCGAGCCGCCACTGCAGTCATTTGGAGTGTGCACGGACATCACAAACAAGTTGTGTCTCTCTTCGTGGCGTTTGTTGATTCTCCATGAACACCGAAGCCTAACTGCACATTGTCGGCTGTTAATGGGGAACCAGTCCAATAGTGCCGCCTCGGCCTTGCCACTCAGAGCTATACCTACACCAGCCAAACCCGCTGAGGCTGCTTCTGGATCTCCAGAAAGACGCAGGTGATATCTGACTTCGTGGTCGGTGGGGGTGTCAATGTAAGCGCAGTGCTGGGATCTTGCAATCGGGTTTCTGAAAGGCAGCAGACATCAATGTCTAGGGAATCTAGGGTGTGCGCTAGACCGGCTTGCTGTCCAATCTGCGTGAATGTCCGAATGTTGAAGCACGCCAGACGGAAGCAGGATCAGGGACGAAGAAAAACCATAGGTTGAACTCCGTGGTTCGCTGCGCAACCGGGATCGCAGTTATTGTTGAACACATGAATCGGGTAACGGGAAGTAAGAATCGTTAGCAACTAAACAATTGGCGTCTGGTGAAGTCGCGTGAATGTGAGAAGCAGAAACAGCAGCTGCTGGGCACGTTGTAGTACGGTTCATGGTTTTGTGAGAGGGCATGCTACTACCTGGTTGCCCAAGCCAAAGTAGGGAGTTGACTTAAAGGACCATACGCCGAACATTTGGCTAAAGAATCCATCCGCAAGGCAGCGGGGCGAATTCAGGGAATCGCGCCCATAGGGAGACGCTGACTGGATGTTCAGTTCATGCATCTTTCGTTTGGTAGATCACTAAACAGGGACCCAATACTCCCCATGGAATCAGCACCATTGCTGGACTACAATGCCCTACCGAGGTGGAACACTGTCGCCGAACACTTCGCTGGAACGGGGTACACCCGAACCACTCAGCTGGCACCATGAGGAGGTAGTTCGGCAAGCCATCCAATTTGCAGTCTTCGGTACGGTGTTCTTTGCCTGTCGGTCCATCTTCTTGGCAGAAGTGCCTGAGAACTGGGTTTCGATGTCCGTGGTCTGGATTCCTTTTTCGACTAAGCAGTCATCCATGGCTTCCTACGGCAAGTTAAAGCTTTCCACCAATTAGTCGAACAAGAGGTCGATAAGCCTTACTTGTTCTGGTTGGCACAATGTTGGCTGTAACTGGTTTGCATGCCGTGCCCACATCTGTGCGCCCACGATCACGTCATACATGACATTTCCGCGCTTGTTTCTGACCGTCTCTAGCGTCCACTTCGCTTGGCCTTTCCGATAATCACGTACTAGCACTTTCTATCCAAGTGTAAACGATCCTTTCTCTGCTCCATGCCGCCGCTTAAAATCCTGCTCCATTCTGCGGTTTCTTTCACCAACAGAGGATTCCGAGCGCGGTCGGATGGCGTCGAAAGGCATGCGGAGCTTCCGGTTCATCATAGCTTGTGCTGGAGAAACTCCGTCCGGTGCTTGTGCATTCGGTGTTGATCGGTAGAATAAATGGAACCGATCAATCAACTCTATACGTTCCTCCCCTTTTGATTTGTGGAGAGCTCGCTTGAACGTATCGACAAAACTTTCCGCTCGGCCATTTGACTGTGGGTGCAACGACGGCGAGCGAATGTGCTAGACGGCGCATTGCTTGCAGAACTCCGTAAAAGTTTCCGAAGTGAATTGTGTGCCATTGTCAGTTACAATTGTCTCTGGACAGCCGAATCTGCTGAAGGTTTGGCGCAGTTTTAAGACATGGTTGTGATATCCATGAGAAATACTTCAGGCCACTTGCTGTATGAGTCGACTATAATGAGGAAACTTCGGCCGTTGATCGGTCCTGCGAGAATGGCTGCGGCGCCATGGTTTAGTAGCTTTTGGCCATGAATAGAGATATGCTTTTTTGTGGCGCTTTCAAGACATCGGCGCACTTTTGTCATCGTTTAGCTATTTCTTCTAGCTGTTTGTCCACGAAGAGCCAGTATACATAACTGCGGGCAAGCGCCTTCATCCGGTTGATCCCAGGTTGCTCTGCGTGGAACTGCCGAATAAGGCGCTCCTGTAGTGTCTTGGGGATGACCACTCTGAAAATAGTATGCAGTCGTTCACAGTAGAATGCGAATGTCTCCTCTGGACGTACTGTTGCAACTCTACAGATGGACATGAACGTGGCCAACTTGTTTTGTGAAACTGTGTGAGTGCTGCCTCCCGAGGCGTTTTGGTTGGTGCAGCTTCTGCGGTAACTGGTAGACCGTGCAAGGCATCAGTTGCCAGAAAGTTGATGTCAGGTTCCATCTCGACCGGTGCAATGATTCTGTCCTCATGTTCTTGCTGGTGTGCATCAATTAAGTGTGACAGTACATCCTCTTAGCCAATGAAAATTGTCGACTGATAGTGCATCTCGAAATCATACCCCATTAAGGTAAGCGCCCAACGTTGTAGCCGGTTGGCTGTGTAGGCTGGGATGTCCTTTTTCAAACCAAACATAGCCAGCAAGGGCTTGTGATCTGTCAGAAGCTTGAAGCGGCGGCCGTATAGCATTTTGTGGAATTTCTTGACCGCGTACACTATGGCCAATGCTTCTTTCTCAATCTGGCTGTAATTCCTCTCGGCCTTCGTAAGTGTTCTGGCGGCATGTGCGATCGATTTCTGAGATCCATCGGTGGACGTTTGGAATTACTGTGCCAATACCATGGCTTGATGCATCTGTGGGTAGGACAATCTCTTTGGAGGGATCAACATGAGTCAAAAGCAAGTTTGAGGACAGCAATGTCATGACCCGTTCGAAGGCATTCTGGCATTCCGGTAACCAATGCCAAGTTTAGCCTTTGGCTAGTAGCTTGTTTAACGGGACACGCAGGCGGTGCATCTCAGGCAAGAATGCGCTGTAGTGGCTGATGAGCCCAGGGAAGGAACGCAAAGACTGTAGATCTGTTGGGGGAGGCATTTTTATGATGGCTTCTACGTTTTTCGGATCTGTTCGAGGTCCATCCTTTTTGAGGATAAAACCGAGGTATTTGATGATCGGGGTAAAAAATGTGCATTTATCCTCGCGGATCCAGAGCCCGAACGACTGTATACAACCAAGCACTTCATCCAGGCGGTTAAATAGTTCTTCCGGTCTTCGACCCATCACTACGAAATCATCCAGATATGCAACGGTTCCAGAAACGCCCGCTAGCATGGTATCCATCAACTGCTGGAAAATGGCTGGCGCCGTTTTTACACCGCATAGCAAGCGGTTGTATTGGAATAGCCTGCGATGAGTGTTGCTCGTCAGCAACTCCCTCGAGACATCGTCAACATCCACTTGAAGGTAGGCATCGGATAGATCAAGTTTAGCAAATTACTTACTACCATTCAGTTTTGCAAAGATATCTTCCGATACAGGTAATGGGTACTAGTGGTCATCCAGCGCGGCGTTGAGGCCAGTTGAGAAGTCAGCGCAGACGTGTATCTTGCCATTTGCCTTCTTCCCTGCGACAATAGGTGCGGCTCATGATGAGTAAGTTGATGGCTTTGATGAATCCGGCACGTTCCAATCGATGGAGTTCTTGATCAACGGTTGACATGGCTGCATATGGTACCGCTCTTTTAGCCTTGAACACTGGTTTAGCACCTGGTCACAAAATCAAGGTTACCTTAAATTTCCTACAATAGACCAAGCCATCCTGAAAGACAGAGGCAAATTTTCGTTTCAGGGTACATGTCATATCTTCGACGGACTTTGATGATGGGTCTGGACTTGCTCGAACTCGGTTACAGATCTGATTCAATGGAACATCGAGGAGTTGCAACTTTTTAATCCAGTCGAGACCAAGAAGATTCAAATTCGGCAGGTCTGAAATGTAGCACGTTCCCGACTTCTCAACAACATTGAGAGCAATCTTGCAATTAAGTTCGCTCACTAAGTTTAACACATCGTCGGATGCATTATGTACAACTTTCTTAGACTCGACCATCGTCGGCCTCTTTACGTGATTCCATGTGCTCCTGGAAATAATCGTAATGTCTGAGGCCGTGTCAATTTGCAGTTTAGTTGGGATCCCATTGATCAACACAGTGATGAATTGTCGTCTTGGTTTACACTCACTTTGGAACGCGGCAGCTATTGACAGAGACTCTGCGCCATCCTTCCTAGAATTCCCCTTCCGATATGACTTCTTCACTTTCTTCGACCGGACCTGACTGCAGAATTCCTCCTTATGGCCACTCTTATGGCACGCTTGACAAATATGACTTATGAACGGACATAAGCGCGCAAAATGCCATTCACCGCATGACCAGCATACTGTGGGCGGTTTGTTCGTAGACCTCTTGAAGGGTGTGCCTTAGTTGACGGTCCTGGCGTTCTTCACGAGTTGCATGGTATCTGGTGGTGCGAAACCACTTTGTTCGACCATGGCAGTGTCGTGCTTTAGAGTGAGCAGCCGTTTGCATTCGCTTACGAGGGCCTTCGGTGTCAGATCAGGATTCTGACCCAGATTAGCTAAAAGCAGCGTGCGGATCTCAGCATCACTGGGCGATTGTAGAGCGCTGACGAAAACGAGACATACACTGATCGTCCGTTAAAGAGCGTAGTTTGAAACGCCCATACTCTGCTGGGGCCCCAAAGTCGTCCGATTCCCGTTTGACAATTTTCAGGTATTGATAGCGACTGACTCACCAAAAATTTCTTTCAGCTGCGGCACTACTTCGTCAAACGTCAGCCCCTTCGGCTGTTTGGGCAGAATGTGCTCTATGAACCTTGAATGTTCACTTGTTCCGAGCTTGCGGAGTAGCAGTCGCATCTTCCAGGGGTCCTCCTGACGAATGAGGTCCATCCGGAACATATCTTCCCAGCGCTTGAACCACGCTTCGAATGTGCATCCAGAATCCGCATCATAATTGAATTCAGTGATTGCATTCGTGAGCAGCTCAACAGAACCCGCCTGCATTTCCTGCGTCGTTGCTCCTTTTGTCTGCAAACTCAAGCCTTGGGTCAGCTTTTCTATCGTTTTCCTTTGTGCCTCTATTTGAGATTGCTATTCAGAAAGCAGCTTTTGAAATTGTTCAGCAGAAAAATTCATCATATTTCCAATTTTCTCCATCACCATTTGTTTATAATTTTCACACTAGACGCGATTACGAAATTGGCACTTTACTGCTCCACAAAACTTATAGCCAAATCGAAGGAAAAGCAGAACACCAATGATCTTGGCAAAATAACGTATTAACCGCCGTCAACAAATACTGTGCAACTACCGCGGACCTTGATTGTATTTATAGGTCTCTTACTGACCTTCGACTTCTATAATTGAAAGGTTAACTACCAAAGTTAGCGGCTCCCCTTAGCTTTGGCCGTGATGTCAGGTGGTTGGTAGTCATGTGCAAAACTTAGAATATTCGAGAACGTACGAAATCAATGCGCTAATCGTTAATTAATTGTAAAAACAAAAAAATAAATCATGAAACAGTCCATTCTCAATTGCCTCTAAGTTACTTGCCTCTGTCGTTTCCCGTAGATTGACTGCCTTCCGTGAAAGCCAGATTCACGAGGAACAGTCCAGGTTTCGTCAAAATCGGGACTACATTGACCACATCTTCGCATTATGTCAATTTTTGGAGCACCGCTATGCTTATTGGCGACCCACCATAGTCCTCGTCCTGGACATCGAAGGGGTTTTCTTTTCGGTTGGTCGGTGTGCCCTTTAGCACTGTCTAATGGGGAACGATGTGCTCGAGAAATATGTAAATGTCATAGGAGCATTGTACGCGCAGAGTGAGGGTTTACGGCAAACTCGCGTCGACCTTCCTTATCTCCAGCGGTGCAAAACAAGATTGCGCGCTGTCACCTTTTCTATAACTTCGCTATTGACAAAGTCATGGGAATGGCGTTCACCGGACACAACTTAGAAGATGTGGAGCTGCTCCCAGGTGACCAACTTTTTTTTACTTTGAGTACGCTGACTGCATTGTGCTCATCCGTGACAGTTACCGAACGTGCCAGTCTGCGCTGGATGAATTAGCTCTGGCTGTCAGTCGTTTCTGGTTATGCTTTGCACCCTCGAGATGCAAAGTTCTCCAAGATTGGTAAGGACCCACTCCTGTGCTAACCCTTGGTGGTGATCATCTAGAACTCGTCCAGAAATTTAAGCATCTGGACAAATATATTGACACCCATGGGATTGAAGTTGAGGTCACGAACTGGATAGCGAAAGCTCGAACCGCTTTTGCCTATCTTCGCTACCTGTGGCGCCGGCGTGGCAAGACTCTCGGTCTGAAGAGCAGAGTTTACAATGCAGCCGTCCGTTCAACCCTCATGCACGGTTGCGAAACCTGACCCACCAAGTTGACAGACATAAAGAGACTTGTTACGTTCGATCATCGCTGCCTTCACAGCCTAGCTCATATCTATTGGGAACATCGATTGAACAATGAGCGTGTTCGGCATCGCGTATTTGGTGCAGGAATAGCGATTGAATCGCTCAGCGCCAATATATCACGCACCAGGCTTCGATGGCTGGGTCACATATTGCGCATGCCAGCACACCGACTCCCGTGTCGTGCGCTTTCACAACTGGGATGTGAATTGAAAAGGATGGAGGCCCATCGACGACTTGGTCAAGAAAAATGAAGTCTCACTTCCAGCTTAGTGTCGGCTGGTTTCTCCCGATCGCCGGGCTGGGATCCGAAGGATGATAAACATGTTCGGTTGGTTACACTGGCTTATCTGG
>OX104061.1:28170773-28500505 GCA_944474145.2 Dicrocoelium dendriticum
TGTCGTGAAAAGGTACTCGCTGGCGGTCGCCGTGCACGGCGTGCTAGGTCGACGTAAACACGTAACCACAACCCAAAGGCGAGTAAGTATTCACCTCCCGCGCTGACCTTGAATATCACAAAAAATCAATCCTAAAAATAAACCGCCGGCGCGTATCCAATACACGCCAGCACGGAGGCTGGGGGGGGGGGGGGGGGGTGGGGGCTTTGGGGGGTTGTGTGGGGTTGTGAGGTTTGGTAGATTAGATGGGTTATGATTTTTGTAAAGTATAGTATTTGGATTGTAACGCAAGGACTTGCTTTAGTACCGAAACGCGAGTGGTAAAAGCAGTAACCTGAGGCATCAGGTTTTGTGCGACGGTGCGATGATCCAGAGCGGTTGCGGTGCTTACGTTTTAAGGTGAGTTCTTTGATCTGGCGCTGAAGCGACGCTATCTGCAATGATAATGCGTCTATTGCCGACGGAGGGCTAGTCGCGCCTGTCGTGGTTGCGCCAGCGCAAAGCTGCTTAAGTGCTTTGGTTTCAGTCTCTGGCTGGTGCCGTTCGATGACGCGGTCTGCTAGATCTGCAATTGCTGTGATGGGCAAGTCACTTGCTACTGCAAGGATAGCCTGTGTGCTTTTCAGGAAGGCGTTGCATCCACAGCTCGCGGAGAAGCCCTACGTCCATGTTGGACGTGCCGATGAGCTGTTGCATTTCGCGCAACAAGGCTGAGGGCATCCTATCTCCTAGCTGCAGATCACTAAATAGTTGCTGCAGACGGACCTTGTCAGAAGGCGTGATTCGCTGAATAATAGCCTGTTTAAGTGTCTCGTATTTCATTACTAGAGGGGGGCAAAGTATGATGTCTCTCACCTGCGAGGATATACTATAAGGAAGGCAAGATATTAGCTGATTATACATGGCGAAATCAGAAGAAAGCTTACGAATATAAAATACGGATTCTAAATGTAAAAACCATAATAAAGGATCATTCTCCCAAAAAGGGGGAGGGGCCAATGCAACCGAATTGACCATGGCAGGCTGAACGGCGTTAACCGCGCATGGAGACGGCTTATCCTCTAGATTATCCATTGCAAAAAGCAGATAAAAATGTGGTAGGTGAGAAAACAATATGATCACAAGTAATGAATCACAAAATCACTGGAACGAGCTCACCAGAATGAAAATGCAAAATGGCGGGCAGCGTGTTCCTGACAGGGGGTCACCAATTGTTGGGCGGAACCTGGGATACTAGTCGGTAAGCAATGACACGTAAGGCGTGTCAAATACGACAGTATAGAAGACGGAGGCAACTGAACCCAACGTATATTGTGAGGCTACAAGAATAGGAAGCGAATCAGAGAGAGCGAGGAACGTGCAGCGTGGAACTCACCAAAACGGTTTGTGACCATGGATGTGCAGTCAGTTAAACAAATGGACGTTTCGAAGGTTAAAACAACCATAAAATCCAATGTTATAAGATACTGAAAGAGCATGTTTTCAGTTGCACTACAAATTCATCACGACTAAGCTAATGAATGTATGGTTTATGGGTCGATAGTTCATGACTTCCTGTACAGAGCCAATTTTACGGCACCGTGTGAGGACAGGGTGCTTGCAAAACAAAGGGTAATGGTCCTTCTCCGTGGAGAGTGTGAACGGCTTTAAAAATGGTCGATTGGACCATACCCCGTTCTTACTCAAACCGAATGGTATTCCGTCAGGGTCAAGTTTCATAGATTGCTTAGTTGCCGTGATAGCGGAAAGGGTACCTTTTAGGACAATTTGCGACGTACATAGCGACTGATTAGTCGACACGCGTAGCTGGGTAGTTACCGGGAGCATTTCTAAACATGGGACCCTTTGACGTAAGAGTTGAATGCCTCAAATATAATGCATTGGTTCTCGCTTGCGTCGTTTGGTGCTAACAACTATGGAGGACATCTCTGTCCGCTAATGATGGGTGACGGGACGCAGCAGCCGACTAAGTTGCTTGGCTTTGTTCACAATAGCCACCGCCGTTCTTTTCGGGGTAGAGTTGATCAGTATAAACCTGAATGATTGCTGTCTCACAATCACGTTGATCCTCAGGACGTGTGCAAAGTTAAACATTTTGGTGTAGTAACGTCATAGTTGGCGCATCATGGCACGCAGCTTAGTTTGCAGCTAAGTTTGGTGATATTTTACTTAAACGTATAAAGGGGCCACGATATCGAAGGGGTAGTGAAGTTCACTGTACGGTATTGCAATCGCTTTCTCCAGGAAGTCGGACAGAAAGAATTTCCCTGTTCCTTGGTCTAATAAACAAGACAAAGTTGGGCTAGTTTATGGATTTCAACGACCGTTAGTTCTCAATGTTATCTGTTCTAGCAGGAGAATTGGCCGTGCTTTAAAACTACGCTGAGCTGTGTACCAACCTTCGGGCGCTTCGCGGTGAACTCTTGGTCCACATCTACTCTTAATTCGCTCATATATTGAGTAAAGATTAAGTCTAATGAATGAGTTGACTTAGTCGGCGCTGTAAATTGTTGCACCCATCCTCGCAAGTGGATGAAAGCTAAGAGGCCTCTGTGCTTGGTTGGATCATTGGGCTGGAGTTATTGCATATCAGATAGGTTAAAATCACCCGCAAGAAGCTGGCCCGCACACGGATTGCACAATGCTTGCAAAAGAGTAGTTATACGGACCTTATTCCTTGCATAAGATGCATCAGGAGCCTTGTGAAAGCCTCCAGGTAAAAATGTGGATCTCATGCCATCGGCTGTCATTCATATGGGGTCCATTGTTTCGTCGTTATTGATGAGTTCCAAACCCGCAGATTAGTTTTACTTAAGGCAACTGGCATTCACTCGAATATGCTTGTGAGTACGAGATTGTGTAAACAGCAGGTACACGTGAAGGGATGGTAACGTCCACATGAATTGCTCTAAACTACGTTTCAGTTATAAGAATTGCATCAGGCGCGTCAAAAATAGCCACGGGACGTAGTCTATACATCTTGTTATTTGGCAACCTGGCCTTAACTAGCATGAGCAAAAGATTGGCCGGCGTTTCTAGCTTTACTGATGACGCAAATGGGTCGCGGGGAGCCACTGAGCCGATTGTAGAATTTCAAAGAAATAAGTCAGTAGATTTAACCGCGTGCTTGTCGTTAGTGACGTGTAAGATGTCCAAATGAACTTGTAGCGGATCTTTCCTACCTAGTTCAAAAGGGTGCTTGATGTGGAGTGGGGAGAAAGGACACTGCCGTTCCAGCCATTGTCTGCGACGTTATTCACCCATGAGTGTAGGAAGGCGCACGACCGTCCGAAAGCTCACAACGGTGAGACGGCACGTGTTGCGAAATAGTATATGTAGCACTAGCCGCAAATACTCGGTGTGCAACTAGTGGGCAGGTAGTTGTTTCGTTTGTACCTGGAGCTGGTTTCAGTACCGGGGAGTTTCGCGGTTTGAAAGAGAGTGCTGACCTATCGCGTAGTTGATCACAGTTTGTTACAACAGGGCTGAAGTCCATATCATACTTAAAACAGTATAATCGTAGCAGCGCATTTGCTGTTCCACTTATGCAGTCTCTGTGCTTGTACCTAGTTTGTTGCTAAACAATTGACTGCAAGCGCCGCTCGCTTAAATACTTTAAACCAAATATCGTTAGACAATAATTTGCTACGTGGCCACCTGTCCTGTCCGAAAGTCAGTAGAAGTGAGCCACTCCCTTTGCTTATGCCTGGGCGCATGAGGCTTTGTAGCTGTCTTAGGAGCGTTTACCGGCGTCATCGTTGCGCGGATGCATTTGGCTTTGGGCGTAACACTTGTTTCAGGTACCAGGGTTTGTTTTAGCTACCGTGCCTGTCGTCTCTGAGATGGGTCTAAGCAGGGCGCTTGCTTATCGTTACTGGAAGTAACCACCTGATTCCCGCAACGTAAGCGTTATGGGCCTTATATCGGTTTATCTTCAGTTGCCCAAAGTACAGCTATTTCAGACCAGTTCTGTTTCCTAGTCCTTCGCAATTTGTCAAAATAGTTAGTAAGATGGCTTCAACCTTAGCAACCATCCGTAGCAGCCAAGAAAGTCGAGATGATTTCAGACAGAAGGCACCCTGTGCACAAGCGTAAATTAATGGAAATTAAGCCAGCGGCTGAATGCAAATAACAAGGATGAACCAGTGGGGCGGAATATTGCAAATATTAGATATCCCATATAAAGATACAGGGGTAAACTTAGTAAAAGACTTCATGACAGCAACACATTATGCTTCATTTTAAGAGGGCCATTCCACACCTTGTTCCCTGCTTCCAATTGTCATTTCTCTCTTACACGTTGGTTCTTGGCTCCTATTTACCGACCCTCACCTTCACACTACTTCATGAAATGCTTTGTCGATTTCTTATCAACAGACATCCTGCTGCTTCTCTTGCTTTCTATTTCTCAGCCTGTATTAGGTATGTTAACAAGCTAGGCTGATTACATTATCCAGCGCGACGTAATGCCTTAGCAAATGATATACTACATTTACTTTTAAAAGTGTTTTGCCTCTTTGCTTTAGACGGAAGTCCAATCGTGACTCTTGCTTTCTATTATTTAGTCTATATTATATCCATTCTAGCATCCTGCTGACGTGTTTTGGTTTGCATCTACTCTAACGTAGACTGATCGTGCTCAGCGCACCGCACTAATCTACTCTCGTCCGTTTGTCGCCTACTTAGCACGGCTACAACATTATTGAGTCTTGCGCACTCTAGAGTCAGTAGATCAACCAGTCCATGTACCTTGCCACCATAGACTGGTTGGCCTTATTTACACTTTACCAGTATGGGTTTCTTCATTCAGCACTAATCCTTTGCTGCTGGCGTCCAACCATATGTTTGCCCACTTTGCCCAGCTTGCGTAACTTAAATGTTCCACTCTGGTCTAGTCTTTTCTCACCGGTCCCCTGGTTTCTGCCTGCTCTCGGATTACTGGTACTTAAGCACTTCAGCAATGCCGACCTCATAATCTATCGCTCTTAATTGCTGAGTATCCTATTCATCCTCACCAATTATCCTTAAATTCTTTCCAATACCGAACGGCAAAAATAGAACCTGTGCATCTAACAAATATACTAAAACTTTCACACCGTATTTAACAATTTATTAATTCATTCCGATGCGTTTATGCGCATCTGTCTGTATGGTTGCTGCTTGCTTGTTTTTCCTTTGCTGTGAGTTTCTCACAGAAATATCCACATTCGCCGGTAGGACATTCCTGTAGAAACCGTAGTTCTAACGATAACACATCCATACTCCTAACCTCTTGAGGCGCTCAGGTGGACGAAATCTGCTCTTTGGGGTTGAAGCCTATATATTCCTGTTGAGTTTCTAATGGCTATCTGTACAAATAGGTTCACTTGGCCTTGCCAGGCCAGTTTCACTTTGCGTACCTGGGGTTAGTCAGAGGCGATCATACAAAGGATTATCGATATCCTCTCTCGGACAGCTTTGCTACCCTTCGCGGAAGGCAGCACACCTAGGTTTGGCTTTTATAATATTTACAAAAGCCTTTTTCACATACCAATTGGTCTGCACTCTTGCCCTGCAACCTCCTCTTTGTGCCAGGAAAGTGGACCGAAGCAGTCACGTGGCAGGTTTATAGGATATACTGTTTCGGCATGATGTTTTTTCTCCTTACAAAAAGCAACAAATTGTGTATAAATGACGTTGCGACTTGTCGGATGTGACTGGCTACTAAATATAATCCAAACCGCTTGCCTTGCACGTGCTCCTGCCTCCTCTACAGACGTCACTCATGCAATTCGTTGGGTTCATTTGATCTATTCTTACCCTGACAACCAGATCAAAAGCAAGCGCGAATGCAGATTTACGTTAACACCTTCAAGCAAAGTAGCCACATTGAAAGCTAACGGCCTCCGGTTCCGGAGTTGCCTGTCCTTGTGACCAGCCACAAGACGTCTGCACCTAAAGATGGACCATGGGTGGCTTGCGCTGCGCCATCCACAAATCTACCCACACTTGGCAGTTAAAAAAGTAGAGGTTTCGGCTACTATTTCAATGGTCGCTGGTTCCAGGACTGCTATCTCTAAGTGTTGAGGTGCAATAGCATGGATACAGGGTTGGCAGTATCCGGCTTGGGCATTATCCGTCACTGTGGCCAGCCACAGGACGCCTGCGCCTTCAGAGGGACCATGAATGGATTACAATGCACCACTACCAGATCTATCTACGCATCCATATCCAATGTTAACCCGAAATAATAAGACCGTTAGGCATGTGGATGGGAGCCAGGTTTCATCAACGGAGCCGGACCACAAACCTAAACAGGCAAACAAAAGCACGCTGTTTTCTGGGTGCAATCGCACACAAAATTGTGGCTGGACTCCAGTCCGCTCCACATTGCGTGCATGGAAGCACTCTTTGAATCTAGCACGGCCTCAAGGACCGTGAATTGCGTCCCCTAGCAACGACCAACTCTCCTAGAGTCTGCAAGGTAGAGGTAGTGGATAATAGACAGGCGGGCGCCTTGTCGACAAGCAAATCAAGCGCAGCCACTCTGAGACTATCAAGCAGATGCCAATCAGTTAAAATAAGGTTATGAAATAAAATATATCGCTGTTAAAGCATACGGCTTCGCAGATAAAAAGCTACACTAAATTAGCACATGTAATTGGTCAGCAAGAAACTTGCAATAAGTAAAGAATGTCCATAAGTGACTATGTTCACAGTTAATCAAAAATGCTACAAACGCGATATAGTTAACGAAGGTAATGACAATTAGCGAAAGCAACGAGTGCAAGCTAATAGAATATTATTCGGGAACGCTAAACAACCCAAAGAATGCGGCATAAATCTATCCAGGTTAAAATGCTCTGGGTTACGCGTAGGTTGATTTAGCCCAGCTGTGGTGAAGAATCATCAGGAATGCAACATCAGCCACAGCATGGGGCAGTCAGTGCTGCATATGCTTGGCAGCATAAAGTATCAGATTTGCCGGTCACTGTGGCCAGTCACAGGACGCCTGCGCCCACAGAGTGACAATGGTTAGCTTGCTCTTCCCCACCAACAGCTCTAACCACACAACTCATAAACAGCGTTAGCTTGAAGAAATAAGGCTGAAAAGAATGTGGATTGGAGCCACGTTCCATCAACGGGGCCGGTTTACACCCTTCAAGGCAAACATCAGCACGCTGTAGTTGGGAATCACTTGCACACAAGGCGATGGCTGGACCGTGGTCCGCTCCGCAATGAGTGCAAAGAACCAGCCGTTGATTCTAACACGGCCACAGTGACCTGCAATCAGTCTCCTCCAGCAACGGCCAACTGTCTGGGGCCAGTATGGACGAGGTGGTGGGTAATAGACAGGCAGGCACCTTGTAAACATGCACATCTAGCGCAGTCACATCCGGGATGTCAAACAACAGCCAATCACCTGAAATGCCTACATCAATTAAAATATAGCTATTAAAGCATACGGCTGGGCTGATCTAGCTATTTGCTAACTCAGCACATGAAATAAGTTGCTGAGCAAAGTATCCGCTTTAAGTACCAACTGGCCCACTGTTCCTCAAAAATGCCAAAACCGCAGTAAGGATGACGAAGATAACCACATTTAGCTTAAGCAACGCAGCCAGTTAATAGATTATTCAGGTAGACAGAACAACAAAATAAATTGAAAGGTAATCTATCCAGCTTAAAAATTCCAAGGTTAAGTGTAAGTTGGTTTAGCGCAAATGCGGTGAAGAAGCATCATGAATGCAACCTCAGCCACAACATAGGGCTGCATTGCTACATTAGCACTTTTAAATGCTCATACTCACATAAATCAAGCATGCAACTAGTTAACTTATTACTTTTATGTACAATTACGGTTTCTTCTGTATTAATATGATCATTCAAGCGTGGTACGTACTGTCTAGAAATAACAATTTGTTCCTGTTTGTTTAAAGCATTAAGTAGATAGTTTATTTAGTCTTGGATGGCTGTCCCTCTTTTTGACGATATAATATACTTCTTGAGGAATTTCGATTACCATGGTCTAAGTACTGCTTATCTTTATGACATAATTACCTGGCTTTTTCTTCCTCTTCTACAAGAACATACCACATGCCATCGTCCAGGGTCTCTTCTGCTTTTATTGTCTGGTTCCGTAAACGAAAGATAGCTCACATCCTAAGGAGCCTAATATTCACATTTTTACTTGTAGCTTGCAATATCCTTTTGAAAGGGTGAACTCAACCGATTTTGTTGTGCAGAGAGTAAATACGCACTTTGCTCATCAAAGCCAAGCCTTCGGTTTTGATGAAGCTTGTATATTTTATTTTTACGCACACCATCGTCATTCTCTAGTTTAATCCCAAACCTAGCCGACATTTAACTTAAAATTGCAACCTGAGAAACTTTCCCATTGTACTTGTTCAAGCAACTCATTGTATTGTTCTGGTGCAGTTATGTCAGCTGTTTCTTTAGTTACTTAGTAGCACAAGCTGCCCGACTTAGTTTCCTCGTGGGGGTGAGCAAACTGGCAGCTGAGGGAAAGGGACAGAGTATTGGCACAACTGGTTAATGAAGAGCTTTTGCCTCAACTTACTTCGGAGTAACGAAGCAAGGCTCAGTGAAGTTAATCGAGCAAATAAACGTCTGCTACTCAGTGTATTAAAGCGGGCGTTGCAACGAAAATTAAGGATTGTTGGGCAGTTTTGCTGTAGCAAAACATACTGTTAAGGGGAGATGCCGCAGCAACCAAGGTAGATCCACCTATCACATCCAGAGCATTGCAAATGCTTTTATAAGAGAGTTGACATCACCACAAGCCGTGCATCTAGGCGTCATGAGTAGCACCGCGATAACTGATCTTACAAAGTAGAATGTGAGCTAAAGGTGAACAATAAGGACATTCTCCGAGAATTAAAATGTCAGCAAGTTGGTATTAAACAGCATATGTTTACCCGTTCCTTGTGTACTCCAAAATTGTTATCCATACGGTGTGCATATTTACTGGACAGGCGTCCATTATTATTTAAATTTACACACTTTACTTGTACCGTTTAGCATTGTTATGCATCTACATCCACAGTGCACTGTAAAATAATAAACATACTCCCTGGCGAAGTATGAAGCTGCTTAACGATGATTTTTATCAAACAATAAACCCCAAAAATTGCTTTACTAGTGAAGCATCAAGGTAAGTTAGGAAAAACGATTGCGTAATATCATCAGCCTCCCTATTTCTATCAGTTATGTGACCAGGAATCAAATAATTAAATAAATATGCTTTATTCTATACCATGCAAGGATGGGCTCTAATGGCTTCAACAGGTTGATGAAAAATGTGCAAAACTTTATGAATATGTCGAGTATGAACAAACGGACAAGTGTTTCATTTTGACAGTGCGAAGCACAGGCCAAAGGAGTAGCTGATCGAATTTTACAACGTTATGGCATAATATAGTTAATTTTACGTGGATAATACAAAGGCTCCCATATGAGGTTTTTAAGTGAAAGCAGTATGTAGTGAATAAATAGAGTAAGGAACTAGGTACGGTAACAAAGGTATGTTTAACAGAAAATTAGGTTAAAGCAATGCGGCCATCCAGGTAACCAACTCCACGAAACCTTCCTCCATAAAGTATATTTCTTTGATGGTTTCACACGCACTTCCATGCTTAAAGTGTCGCTGTGCTAGTGTGACAAAATAGTAACTAAGGCATCAACTTGGTAACAGGTTTAGTGCATGGAGACTGTTTTATACGTGCGTTATAGGCGATGAAGCCACAACTTGCTCCGTCATACGAATAAGTCAAGTATGACACGGTATTGTTATAAGCCAGTGAGTCAGTATCAATGGGGTTTGTATAGCCTAATTTTTGATTTTGAAGCTGTAATCCGTCAACTCAAAATGTCAGCCCAGGCATGGCCAAAAAGGCACCAAGGAAGCATTTAAAGTATGTGGAATTGCAAAATGATAATAATGAATACGAGCTTGCTGATAGGCCAAGCAAAAGTTGATAGAAAATGTTAGCGAAGGATGACGATGGTACATAGGTATCAGCTTGAAAGGCGTAGTGCCTCTTCGAACCACTGTATCAAAGGAGAAAACGGCATTGGCTATACGGTGTGCTAGAATTGATATCGGATATAGATACATACGCAATAACTCAACTATATGTAGGTAAAATTAGAATATTATGGCACTTAGGGGCTGTGGAAAGTTTCAAGTGTAGCCGAGACCTTTCTCATACAAATCATCTAGGGTCGTCTTTCGGCTAAGTGTTGCCCAGCTATTTGAAACAATCAGGTGAATATTAAGCATGCGTGTACATTGCAGATAGGTAGTGCAGTTTCCAATACTTGATGGAAGTTTGTTCCATATTAACGCATCTTTTACGGAGCTAAATGATGAACGGTGATTGGTGCGAGACTTTTGGATTTGTCATGTGCGCTCGATGGTCTTAAGCTCATAGCGCAAACGAGTCTGAAACAAGAATTGTGGCTGAGCAGCGTAACTCAATGCAGACACTAAGCGGTATAGAAGACACAGATTACGTTTGAGTCACGCAGACAAAGCGGCTCAAGCTTAAGAGCATCGCAACACTCACAGAATGCCATAGTGGCAAACCTGTTTAAACACCTTCTTGTAAATGATATGTGAATGTTTTTAATGCCATGGTGTTCACCTTTCTTAGCTTACCGTGCATTACCCTACAGCATTTAGGATTCCGCCTTAATTATAGTTTAATGGCTTGAAGCCTAGAATCAGTCAAGAAAATAGGTCGGTTTATGTGGGCGACTAATTTTCTGACCGAAGCCTGCAGGAATATACTGTGCACTAAAAAATTAAATGTGGCACAATACCTTTGGCTAAGGTCTCGGACTACGCAACCCTAGGCATAGAGGTGTGTTAAAGCTTAGGATGTTCGGAGAACGGCCACAGCAGTGGTGCAATAGATTTCACCTGTCATTGGCAAAGTGCAACTTTCAGGAGGTACTCCAATGCCCAGTGCAGACAAGTCAGACTGATTGCAGGCTAAATTAGGACTTCCTTGACCGAAGTCGGAATAATACACAATTTTAAACTCATCAGCGTAGAGCAATGAGTTCCCGTATAAGACGTTTTCAAGAAGATCGTTAAACTAAAGTATATACATAAACGGGCCTAGCACACTACCTTGAATCGCTCCAGTAGAAACTGAGGTTGCTCCAGAGCTATAACTACCAATTTTGACTACTTGCTATCTAAGTTCGAGGTAAGAGGACAACCACTCTAAAAGCAAATTTGTGGTACCATAGAACACAAGGTTATTTAATAATTAGTTGTGTGGTAAACGGATGAAAGCCTTTTGTATATCAAGGAATGTTACGACGATCGCACTTCCGGCGTCTTTTTCTCCACTCACACAAAGAAGCTAACCTAACTGACAGGTATTGCATGGCTTACCTTTTTGAACGCTGGGCTAATGTTTACTAAGAAGGCTTATATAACTCAAATATTCCATTATGTGTTTTTTAACTAACCTCTCTATGATTATAGAGATAATAGCTTTGTGGTGGTTTAAGGGGTAATTTTTACGCCTTGCATAGAGCCACTTTTGTGTTGTCGTATTACAGATCATCGTTTCCAGTGCAAATGATACTTTCCATTAAGCGTGGACGGGGTAAATACATAAATCAACAACGCGGATCTCTGGACCTCCGTGCTTGACTAGTATCGACGGGCTGTGCTCGGGTCCTGGTGTGCATGATGGCCGAAGTAATCTGGGTTGACAACATATGTCACTAATACGAATTCAACAGTTTGGAACCCATTATTGCGTTTGTGTATCAGCTTGGGTTAAAGATCCTTACTTACATTATTGCAATAGGTAGACATGAAGTGGTCATGGATGATGAAACATATGGGTACGTGCTCGGTTATTGTAGTTCCATCAGAGTTTACAACCGCGTTATTATAACGATTTTCTATTCTGCCTAGGGTCCAAAGGTTATGAAATGCAGCCTACAAGGTTGGCGCACTTTAGCACCATTACTTCTTTAGCGCAAGGCAGTTTGTGATGAGCACGGTATAGCGCTGTTAACAACCTGGAGTGGAGCAACAGCAGAGTAAAATCGTTTGTTTTCCCTAACTTATTCTTTATTTTATGAAGGGACGTGGTTACCTGTTTCGAGATGTTTGCAGACGCAACAGTCTTATAAAACTTATCACATTCAGCAGCCGCTACTTTAACACAAAGCTGAATACTTTGGTACAACTGATCAAAATTAATTTTTAAATTCTTTGCTTTAAAAAGTGGATCTCAATTCGAAGACTCTATAAAATCCGAGAAGTTTGAGCAATTCACAAAAATGAATAAGCGGGATTTGATTACTGATTTCAGCCATTTAGAAAGCATTTGGAAAGAGCAACCAACGATGTTGTGCTCGCTTCCCGGTAATCTGTCACTGAGGGGTATGGACACTTTTAAATATCCCATAGTAAATATTAGATCCAATGTGTTACCTAACCGAGCAGGCTCTTTGACGTGCTGTACCCAGCCCAGTCGACAAAGGATAGACACAAAAGTATTGCGTTTTGTGGTTAATTATTAAGGGATCATAGGATTTCGGGCATACTAAAATCCCCAGCGATCATGTTATTAGTGTATGGTCGGTTGGCCATTACAGAACAGGTGCCTACGACGTAATCGTTTAAGATGAATGCAGAGGATCAGGGACTGTAACTGCAACCTACTAAAACATATGTTCGATTAATACGACTGGCAAACCACACCGCATCACGTTTTCCTAGGAGTCTAGCAACCAGAAAAAGAAGCAAGTATGTCTTTGACGTAGACTATACAGACACCAACTATACCATAAATATAGTCAGTACGAAGGGACCATAACCCAATTTCACGATCAGTCTGTCGGGCATCTTCGCTGAACACAATGTTTCTGTTATTAGCACTATATCAAGTGAAGCAACTCGAAGAACAATGCGCAGGAACCGTAGTTTATTTAACTCTGAGCTAGAATTAAGCAACAGTAAGTGCAGTTTTTGTTATCCGTCGGGTTGTCTACAGGAATCCAGGTACAAAATTAATACGTGGTGGTATTTGCAGGCAGTGGAGCTGGAGTGGTTACTACAGAGGATATCTAATTTGCGGATTAGTGCCATTTGTGAATGGGCTTGGTAAAACTCCACAGGACCTCGAACAAGGTCGGAGGGGAAAATCCTGGGTATATTACGATCCACTGCGAGACAACAGTTTGCTGCTGTAGTCTATAAACTACCCGATTTTTAAAGTTATGTACATGCTAAGGAAGCTTATGCGTATTTTGTTTTTGCTACTTGCCCTCAACTAGGCAATTTTCACTGGCAAGTGACAGACAGGTTAAAGAGCGCAAATATTGCATATTTAACTGCTGCATGGTTGGTGATATACCGATAGTCTGAAGGTTCCGAGTGGTAACAGCGTTTGGTGAAACGTCTAAAATAACGGTGTTTTTATTGTGCTAAGAAGCATTCGTATAGATGCCAAGTAAGTTATTTGCAACCAGTGTTCTATACAACCTGACGGCGCCGCAGTCTTTTACCGATTTGAGGTGCATCATCTTCTGGAGAGTAGGTTTTTGGTTTCGTGCCAGGGCGCCTATGCACCTTGTTGGCGAAGAAAAAGAGGGAGAAGAAATAGTCGTTGCGCAATGAAAGTTGCTTGTATGTTTCGGGGACAAGTTGCGCAGCAAAGGTGGGATAACATGAAATTGTGTGGTGTCAGAAGCAGTATTTTGAGGACGGCTGGAAACGCTAGACACATAACGACAAAGGAAATAACATAGGCGACACAAAGATGACAGAAATTTATTTATGCCCTTGCTTTTCTTTTGGACCCCGTTGGACTATTATCAACAGGATTTCTTCCTATTTTCACCCGTGAACTGATGTTTTATTTATAACCTGCACTGATTAGTTAACTTAGTTGGACAACACTTTTTCTCTGCAAGACAGAACATTGATCATGGCTAACTAGCGCCCTACCGAACGGCAGTAACCATAACTTTTCGCCTCTGCTTCGGTGGGACTTATTCAATACTTCATCTTCCATCCATATTTAACGGCATTTCCGCTCCATTCTATACCCCAGCGCGGATCATTTGTGCTTTTCATCCTTATACCTATAAGAAGTCTTAAGACATATCCACTATCTTTTTCTTTTTGTACTTCCATTATGTCTGACCGGCCCACAACCCTCCAGCGTGTCACGCCTGATGTGATATACCACCATGTGTTGGAGAATATAATAACCTTTTAGATTATCGACGCCTTCGTTTCAGCAACTCGTCCCAAAACATCCCCCTAATCCTCCTGCACGCCTTCTCTTAATTACCTTCACGCAATTTCCGCTGTCCACTACTAGCTAACCCACTTCTTCCTTTTATTTAGACCTACATTTGTCACGCTATTTGGCGCCGTAGTCGTCTGACCATCTAATAGCACTTGGATTAGTGTGGCACCTAATTCATAGGGTCTCGCCTGAAATTACCCAACTTTTCACCCGTGAGAACTAGCTTAGCTTCCTCCCGCACCGCGGCCGTTTTTTAATACATACCTACCAATATCGCAGGTAACCGTTTTTCGTCTCTACTTACATTCTCAGTTGTCAATGTCCTATTCATTTCAACCTTCAACTTATTATTTATGTTGAACAGACTTTATTATATGCGTGACAGAACCCAAAATCAGGTGATAACTTTTCCTTGTCACTTGGCAGGTGTCAAACTGCGCATTCGCTTCGGATGGTTTAAAATGCGCATATATTTTATTTTAGCCACCGTCGACAGGCTTACATCCTCCTCCCTCTCACAAAGGCCGAGATAGGATTTGTATTTTAATCACCCATTAGTCTACGTAGTTAGACAAGTTATATCCTGCTTGTCAGGACCCATAGAGGTCTGGCTGTATCATTTCAACTAAATATTTAACGCAACTGCCTCGGGAGGTCTCTTTCTCAAGGATTCATCTTTCTTAGCCGGCTGAGAGCATTTTTTTGTACCAACACACCAAGACCAATGCTTCGTTCTTCACCTTAACAAATAAGAATTTTTATTTTGCCAGCGTTTGAGCCATACATGTTTGAACCTCACTGTTGTCTATTGGCTCCAAAAATTACCAGGAACATTCGCTTCGTGCTCTTTCATTCACAATAATACAACATTTTTACCACGACTAACTGCTTTTCTGCTCCTCGCTGAACTGCTGATGCTTTATTTTGTATATTCGAGCTATGCGAACACACCATTGTTCTTCATACAATGCACGATGCATTATTCCACTCAGTTAACCACGTAGTATCCTTAATCTAGTCAGGTCTGACTACTGCGCTTCTTGACACATCAAAAACCGCGGTATAGCAGACCGCTTCATGTCAGACCAGTCTTCCAGTTTGTGACGCTTATGGCCAGTGGCACAGCTGCTCCCGTGTGCAAGCAATAGGATTGCTTCCTTTCTGTTCTCGTCACCATTACAAAACTTTCAGGTACTTCCATATTTAGGTCCTCCTTTACCTTAACCAGTTCCTTTTTCTTGATCACCATAACGACTACACTTGGCGTAAACTAAGTGACTTCATAACCACATGCAGCCGCTCTCCTTCTCTGCTTTTAGACTATTTTACCATTATCTATCGAATATAGCGGCTTATCCACTAGCTCTCATATCCTTTCAGTGACTAATTCCCATTCGTTTGACAAACATCCGACTGCGAACCACCGTCTCTCTTCTGGGCCGACATGCGTTCGATTTACAAACGGATCACAGTGCACTGGCGCTTCCATTACTACGCTTCAGATCGGCTTGTCAATTCCGTACTTCACAACGTAGGGCTTCTTCTCCCGAGCCGCAAGCTGCCGCAAATTTATTGATCACCCTTGCATGCTTCATTGTTTCCGTTCAATTATCAGCCTTGGTATTAAAAACCTTCAGTGTTCTTACTAGCCCCTGCATTAAGTGTAATTTAGTGGCAGGCGCTTCTGCATCTCGGCAGATTTTGCGCCTGTACCATCCCCTTATCCCCTCTGATATACGCTGCATCCTCACATCTTACCGGTTTCGTTCACTTTACTCTCTACCGCAGCGGCTTTTGTCAACATTTACCTTTAGTTTTGCGACGGATCGTCCATTCATCAAAGGTCTTTATGCAAGCCTGCCCTATCATACTCTTTTGGCAGGCAAAATATCTTTGACGCCAATAAGTTTGTTTACCTTTACCTTGCACCGGTTTGTTCCACCTTCTCCCCTTAACATAATCACAACTCCCCTCTTCCACGGTACCCTCATTCCGTCCCTACTGTACTCAGTTTCCATGAACAACTAATTGGTACTGCCCATTATGTTTGTCCGTATGTCTCAGTCAACTTAAGTACCCAGACAGAATCCAAATCACTGGCGCACTGCTTTAACGGTCTGATCACCTTAACATTCCTTAGTTCTAATAATTCACGTTTTACCCTCATCATACTTTTTTAGCGGCTGCCTTTCTGGCTTCTTTTGTTCCTTACATTTCGAAGAAAGTAGAAGCCACGATTAAAATTCACGCACAATAATATGCCTCGACGGGGAGTCGAACCCCGGTCCACGAATTTCCGGTCCGTTGCTCTACCACCTGAGCTACATTCATCACTTTCCTTTCTTCCGTCCACATATTGGAAGCTCTTGTTGTAGTGCTACCCATCTTTGACGTTCCTCAGATACGCTGGCACCAGCTTCCTTTGGTCTGCTTATTATTAGGCCTTCATATCATCCAGTCTGATAACC
Organism: Dicrocoelium dendriticum; assembly: GCA_944474145.2. NCBI lineage: Eukaryota > Metazoa > Platyhelminthes > Trematoda > Plagiorchiida > Dicrocoeliidae > Dicrocoelium > Dicrocoelium dendriticum. The sequence continues at coordinate 28,187,533 of OX104061.1, forward strand.
CTAATATACTATTTTACCTTATTTTGCTGTTTTGCTTTGCTCGGTTCTCTATCTATACACTAAACATCGGTTTTTATTCGTCGCTATTGCGTTAGCTACCTCTGACCTAACTTCCGCCCTCAATCTTACCAATCCTTGCTTTTTACTCCTACTAGGCAGTGCATTTCGGTGCCTTATTTTGGTCAGATGAAGTGCCTTTGTCATTCAGATCAATTTCTATCATGCTTTATGTTTGGCAGCCTTATTTTTGGCTTAACCTTCGAGTTATAAGAAGTTGCCTCAGTTGCTTATGAGATAAGGTTCTCTCTTCGATCTCTCTCTTCTCTCTCTCTCTCTTCGATCAAGCCACCGTTAATACGTATGTCTTATTTACACCTCTTTATCGCTCTCCGCTATTGACTTGTTTTAGATAACCGGCGACCTTGCATTATATATTAATACGCGTGTTGTCCTCCTGCTATCTTGAATCACGATAATTTTACCTTCTTCATACACTTCCTTTTGCGATTTTGGGGCAAACTATTGATGCAAACCAAGTTGTCATTCTGATTTCTTCTGTCGCTTATTTAGACGAGAGCCGCATTAATCCCACAACAAAGTAGAAGTTGCTTAGCATGTTTTCCGTCACATTCGTACTTAGCAGTCATAGATCTATCCTTGTATTTAGCATATGCACATTAAAAGCTTGTTATCGGACAGAAAAAGTTAAACAAAACAGCAATTTAGTACCCGCCTTTGTGTATGGGTACCTTCTTTTATGGGAGTTTCGTCCTTAACACCTTTCTCTAGATGAACATAGATGGTGTTGGTTAACCTTTGTAGCCGGCCTTTAATTTCCGAAAGGACGAAAAAGATGATCTTGCTTGTTTGATGAAACATATCGATATCAATTTTCGCTAAACTAAAACAAAGTATCCTTCAGAGGTAAACAACATAGTTTACCTTTAACGGTGTTCCACAGAATTTATTCCGAGTTATCCATTTTAGAGCGGTATCCTACCGCTAACTTATTGCTTATCTCGTCAGCGGGCCCGCTAGTAAAAGTGTCATTAACAAACGAGAACTCAGGTTACCCAGGTGTCGTTTGTTCTGTTTAGTGGCCTCTCGAACAATACATATTGTGTCTGAAAGGGTGAGTTTATTATTTATTAAATTCTGGGAAAACGCAAGCACCTAGCGGTATAATACTTTGCAAAGTTGATCGAGTCTGATTTGGTGTACCTCGAAAACTTCGAGAATAAAACTTTTATTTATTTATTTACTAAACCCAAGTGACTAGTATGCAGCTACTTAAATCGTATCTTTTCCTGCAGCGCTGCTACATAGAGTACTGCATATCTGTTTTTTGTCGGGCACTAGTCCCATTTGGCCTTGTTAATAGATGACCATTAACACACAAGTATGCCATTCCTCTACCATCTTTGACTCAGATGAACCGGCCCACCCCTTACTTGGCTAATCAAACGTACATTATTGTGGAGAGTAACGTGCCTAAGAGCAAACTTTATTGGAATTTGAATTACAGCGCTATGATTATATATTATACACCGAGGCTGATGTTGTATTTTACCAAACTCCTTATTAAATGTGTGACCATGTACCCAAGCCAGTTTCATACACACGCGTTATGCAACGTACTACCATTCGGAGCGTTGTTATACTAATTCTCACCTTCGGAAAAGCGGCAATTATTAAAGCGTGCCATTGGGAAAAGGTTCTTAATTCAAAGTCTTTTGCATCCTCGGTCATTTACGCTTCGTGTTTCACGCACCTGAAACTGGCCGTGGTCAGCAGATAGCTATTAAGTATATTGTGGCATTAGAATTCAGGCTTAGGTTGCCTGTTAAATCTGGACACTAGTTGAGCAATAATCTTTCAGGTACCCAACTGTGCGTATTAAAGTGTACCGGTAGCACAACTTTGATCCTGTGCTACCAAAATCGTATTTATCATCGCTTACTCTGTCAGGAACTACCTTCTCTGCACTCATCGAGGCCAATATTCCCGTGTCTTCTTCGCAGTAGCTCAAAATGTATATGGTTTGTTACACTTATCGAGTAGACGCCAAAGAAATTTTTATTTTAACTGCGTAAATTCACTTACGTTAACAACCAAAGGTCGATGAATGCTTGTAAGATTCCATTTACGTTAAACAGCGACTATCTTCGTGATGGCCATTTGTACACCCAACTAGAGTTTATACGGTTTTGTCAGTCCTGCATTAGGCTTTTACTGGTGACACCTAATGTTATTTCCTTAAAGCGCTGCAACAATTGTGCTACCAATTATACCGCTAACAATTTTCTTATCATGCCGTATCTTGTTGTGCCTAGTTCTATTGTAAACAAAAAATGTATTAAAGTATTTATATGTGGTGGGAGTTAAGGAATTAAGACAGATTTTTGAAAAAACAGCAGTGTCCGTATCAGGGTACTCGGAGCAAGCCCAATAGACGTATGCAAAAAGTTCGTAAGCGGTAAGCTATTTTGTATGCATTCACGAGCATTGCACGCCTTTTCTTGATAAATGCATGTAACATGTAAAGTTCGCTTCCTAACTTCCGGTAAATCGAAGTCCAAGTAGTCGCATTTGACGATCATCTTAAGCTCAATGCCTATTCATAGGCTGCTAGCTAGCTGCGTTAGGCTACTAAAGACAAGTATTAAGCTGATTCCTACTGGCAAGGTGGATCAAGTATACACTTCAATGTGGGGCCAGACATTTAGAAAATAACTCCTGGATAGAATAGAAAATTCACAATGTGTAAACTTCACATAATGTTTTAAACCTATAGCCCTTTAACAATATAATTAATATTTTAAAGCTGAAAAAGCACTGCACCGCACCAAAGCCGTTCGGTTAGTGTCCAATTTTCCTGCCCAACAATCCCACCAAATCATTTACGTATAATACGAAGGCTTGGCAAATTACTAAGGCGGTAATAGCAATTAAAAGTACGTTATATTAGCACGATGCATGAAATTCATTTAAAGAAATGACAAGTCAGTGCTGAATGTACAGGTTGGCCAAGGATCCGGGTGGGTGCATCGCCAAACTACCTATCCGTATTGTCTGTGCTTAGTAGAAGCTTATTCAGCTCGTGTGAAGATTTCTTCATATGTGTGCTAGGACGCGACGGCTTTAAAATTGGCCAATTGTTTTCCCTAAAGTACAGGCTCTTTGATCCTAGCACCGATGCCATGGATGCTAACAAGGCTGTACAAGCGTTTTACCCTGATATGCAAACTGCATTCGTTCGAATTCTACATCGTCGCTTAGTGAATACGGGCAGAGTTTATAACGTTCAAAAGCCGCTTCAAAATGGGTTTTGTTGCTACCTTAACGTACGCAATCTGTTAAAACAGGTGGTTTAAATCAACTATTCAGGAAGTTGCTAGTAGTGTTGTTCAAGGTAGCATATTAGCTCCGCTATTTTTCCTGGTTACTTAAATGACTTACGTGAATTGTCAGTAGGGTGCCGCCCCTTTCATTTTGTAGGTTATGTAAAAACCATTTATATCTCTCAACTAAATGACTTCTTACGTAAGCTAGACAAAATTCGCGGGGACGTAGCAACTTTGGAAACTTGGTGTCGTAAGTTGCAGATGCTGTGCTCAGCAAAATTGTCCAGCGTTATTGTTTATAATCTCACTGTACCTCACGGTGCCTTAACTATCAAGCATACCGTTCTCAAAACGAGCACTACAGTGAAGGATATGTGTTGCTTTATTCCAGTAGCTTAATCTGTACCGAACCACTATCTTTTATTGTAGCTGATGCAGAACAATTAGCCTCCCAAATAAGTCTGCACATATACTCTGCTACTGCAACATTAAAACGCTAGAGAATGTGTATTAGTCGGCAAATAGAATACTTCAAATTCATACATGGCAGCCTTAGCAAGTCAGAAAGGAGCTTACTGGAAGAAGAACAGAGTGACATGACGAGACAACCTCATATTGGAAATCTGTGTAGAGCTACACCCTTGTAAGCTAGTAAAAATGCGCCCGTTTTTGCCAGACTTTTGTCTAAACCTTTAGAAAAAGTACCTACGATTATTAGGGAGCGTACACATCCATTGTAACTCAAGTTGGACGTACGAAACGCTCTTAACGTTGAAGACGTAAAGAGCATGCTGCATATTTGTGAGCAAGACAAATATTCTTTGCTTTAAACCGTGACGGCATTTAATTAAATTTGATCTTCCAGTTTATAACAGTGAAAAGACACACTTGACGCCGGGGCTTTATAATACATTTATCCATATTACCATAAGAATTCAAGATGAACGCGTCGACTTTTCACACACGTTTAAGCATGTTTTTATCTAAGCCTTTGGACCCAAATCAAAGTTAACCTACGCTTAAGTACTAAAGTAAAAGACAAGCAAATTATTATAAAAGTTCTAAAGGTTTAACCTTTTGGTAAGCAAATGAGGTCTAATTGTTCGTTCATTTTCGGGAAAATCTTTTGTAAATGCAAAATAACCGTAATACTAAGGAAGGCAATGTAATCCCAGTAATCCGTTAGGACGGGAAAAGTTGACAGCAAACTTATTTTACGGATGGCACGCCAAATAACGTATACCGTTTCGTCAGATATATTTAAAATCGCGCACCCTAACAATAGCAAAATAGTCAAAATTTCTTGCTAGTTTATTCTACGGTGGTATAAAGGCATTGTACACACTATTAATCCGCTGTGTTCCTTTCCTTTTTACTTGGCAATCCCCTAGTTTTACGTTTGGATTTAAACGAGGAATGGAGAAATATACTTTTTACAGTTTAAGCGGTAGGTCCGTTCTTGTAACGCAATATCAAAGTTTGGCCAAATGTTACATAGGATGGAAGATTTATTTTGTGCAAATAGATGTTGGTGGCTAAACAGTCTCGTGTATGATGTCTCTCCGAGTACATGCAATAGTTTGCCTAGATGCAAACCGCACAACGTATGGTTGATTTTGAAGGCCAGGGAACAATAACTTTATAGCACTACGGACACCTTTGAAACAATTTGTTTACGTTTATGACTTATCCGGTTTGCAGAAGCTTTGATTCCTCAACTTTCGTATATTTCTTATAGTTAAATTTTTTATTTATTTTTAGAATGGATGATGATCAACTTCATGCGTTAACCTTACGAGAAATATGGATAAATAACTAACTGGTTTATTCTGGATGGCCGCGGCACACCTATGTGTGTATGGTAAGGTGGGTGCAATAGTTATAATAAATAATTAAGTTATTCTCAAAGAAACCAGATGCACTTTTTGTGCTTAGGTGGTTGTCAGTGCAACAGAAACGAAATAAGTGTTTATTCGCTAAACAACGGAGGTAGAGGTTTGCAAATACACGGTTCGAATAATAGTGCGTAATTGTCATACAGAACAGCTACTAGTATGATTGGCATGTTCTTTGGAGCCAAACAGAGTAGTAGGGCGCAAGTAGGGTACAATCTATGTGTTTGTTACGGAAAACCGGACGGGGGACTCGAACCGTTTCGGCGATTGGCTTCCAATTTTCCATGTTCTTTGAGACCGGGTAGAAGGTTTAATAAACTCGGTTAGCGAAAATTGAGGATTTATTCAAATGCTTTTGTGCTGGAAAAATTCGGTTAGCCGGATCATTTCCAGTTTCCAGCCGTAGGCTGTGACTTTAGTCCGGTCGTGAGTTACATCCTTCTCTTCGCAGTTTTGTTTAGCAAACATTTGTGGCTTTTGATTGGGAGCACGCTAGCCAGGCCAAAACCTACCACCCTAGGGAATCCTGCCATATGGTTATTTACGTATATAATTGCAGCGGAACATATACAATTTATGTGATACAGCTAAACGAGCTGTGGTTGGCCGTGTCCGGATGGGACTAGCCTGTCATTGCTGCTTCCATCAGAGAGTCACCGTACGTCTGCGCTGAAAATGGGGCAACTAATCGCTTGCAGTACAACACCTATAGCTTTATCGACACTCCCAAACCAGCATAAACCCGAAACAATATTTCTAGGCATCCTTGGATGAAAGTGACGTTGTAGCAAAGCAGCCAGTCCAAATTTTTTAACACGGTAATACAGCATTCCTGTTTACCAGTATAAGGAAACTGTGTACCAGATATACCCAGGGCGGTGGCCTAGCAGCCCTCCTCTCCACCCGAGATGCAACCACGTTTCTTATTTAGCAAGTTCACGAGGATGACTTACATGGCCTCCGCAGTGGTCAAGCAAATGTATCCTGCGACGGTTTGCCGACAGGTATGCACTTTGGCAACATTCCAATTACGCGCAGGTAAACTAGGGTAATCAAATAGCAAACAAATTAGCTAAAAGAAAACAAACACGGAAGCTGGAGGGTAAATTCCTAGCAAAATAACAGAAAAGATGTAATAGTAAAATGCAATAAATCTGAGTCGGTGCGGGGTGAACGTGGGCTAGTGTAAACCCTGGGACATCTACCAAACCTTGCAGAACGATATGGATAAAACGCAACATGAACACTGGATATCAAGCAATATAACGGAACTGAGCAACTAAGAGTTATAGTGGCGTGGTAGAGGGAGTTAGACAACATAGGTAGAAATTCTTTACGTCTAGACTAAATCAGACAAACATTATACACCCGAAATGCACTGTACGCGCCTTGCATCGCAGCGAAAGTCGTCAACGGTTCGCATTCCACCTGACTTTTGTGGTGCGGGAACTAGCAACGACTGTTCTTGGTCTGTAGTTGAGACCATTGAGATACGGGGATGGCATTAGTCATCCTTAATAAGTTACTAGCTGTTATATAGCGCCGCTCGAGATCCACTGACTTGCGCGTTAGTGCCTTATGGATGACAGTGTAGCCACCACACCAAGCGAGTAACCCACCAAAATTAAGACGTCAGGTAACTTATGGCATTATAAGCATCTTAGGCTGCGAGTTGCTTATAGTGGAGTAGTAGGGCACCTTTAATTGTAGAAATTATATAAACCTATAAGAGTTAGTGGGTAAATGCAGAGCTAGTATGTTGCGGAACAAGTGTAAATGTATATCACGCTCAACCAGAAGCGCTGAAGGTGCGATGTAAATGCAGCATAAATCGCGGCACCAGACACACCTATAAGAACACTTATAAATAATCTTACCGACAAAGTGGTGGCATATTCTGCATCTACTATTTCTTCGTGCTTCGTTCTGCTGTAAGTAGTCCTACGCTGGTATAGTTTGCATTTTCGAAGCTCCAATAATTATTATATATTTCAATCGCCGTGTCAAGATTTAACTGATCAATTCCGTTAACCAAAAGTAACTAGGGCCCAGTTCCATAGTAATCCTTTCGCATGTGCTAAATATATTTACAAAATGTACAAACTTGCGTAATGCCCCTGTCTACTCAACCATGAGATTATCCAGTATCCGCTGGCAAATCCCACGTTAGTTTCAGCTTGCCAGTGGCAAGGCGCATTTGCTGAAGTTAGACGTAAAATCCTAAGTAGGCTACATGAGAGCAGATAAGTCTCCGTAAAAGTGGCAAGCGAAAACATTATACGGAGCTCTCAACAAGTAGCCTTACTCTAATACTTATCAGACTAAATGGCTGAAGTGTAAACGTGCCCTATGTCAACTTGTCGTGTGCCAGCATGGAATGTACGGTGGATGGCTACAAATCATTCAGCGGGTTCTTGCTTCTCCGACGCGGTGGAATCAACTAGAAAGTTGTGACATTCTAAAGTTTACTCAAGGCAATACTATTTGCTTCAGAATCATTAGCATCATCCAAAATATTTTAGAGCGTTATGATATTAACAAGCCTTGGAAAAGCTACCGCATGCTTCCTAGACAATTAATATTGCGAAGTGCGGAAATTATGGGCCAACAGAATGAGTCAGGCACGACGCCACTATAAACAGATTATCACAAGGAAATGCCAGGCTGTATTGATGCGTTATTATCTGCACTCCAAACATGCAGACTTTTATTTAAAGTAGCAATTCGATAGCAACTCAGACCTTAACTTAGGTTGATCTTAAGTTGGTGCGGTATCAAACGATGTAGCAAACTGAACGATAGAAATGTCAGCAGCGTGCCTTCGGTTTGTAGCTTCCGGTAGGTTTTCATACCAAAAGTTAGATTTGTAAGGAAGAAAAATCATTTAAGCAAGCCGTGCTCCAATATAACCGGATGGTTCAGCTTATTTGGGCGGCTATCCTCCGCTACTTGAAAACCATTGCTACACATCTTAAACTAACGGGCAGTCGGTTTGAATTCGATTAACACTGCCGAGTTAAATAGACTACATCTAATACAAAGCCATTACCTACCAGAAACAAAAGGTAGCTGCAAAGCTGGTTGAATTAAGCATGAGAGAACAGACTGGATAAGTAGACAATTCATTACCAGCTTCGATAAAAGTCGAATAAAGCCGAAAACATTTAAGCTTTGCAGCAATTTTAATTGCGTAAAGCTTTGTGGCTCGTTATGCTTCTGTTTGTTTGGAATAACTGCTATCAAACTCTTTGTACTCCATTGCAAGCTGCAGAAAAGTTATGTCACGATCAACAACACTAGTATACTTTTCACTAAATATGCGTGCGAGATCCCGCTGATGGTAATACGCTGGTATTAGGGAGTTTGCGATAAACGTTTGGGGTTTGTCACGGATGTTATTTAAGTCATACTTGTATTGGAGACAACTTCCAGCAGAAGTTGCTTGCATGTATTTACCCCGTACTATTGACTACCGGTCCAGCTAACAAAATAACTAACGCCTGGACCACTAACTGAGGGACTTGCTTATGGATTTTACCAGTTAAGGCTGCACAGTGCTTTCTTTATTTCATTACTGGGAGATAGGGGTAGTATGCTTTAGAAAACACGTTTGCTGTCACGTTAGTTTGTCCAAAATGTGTGCTGCACGGTATGATTTGGCGGCAGTCTGCTCATGTCAGAAACAGAACACCGAACGGTTATGTGGACATTCTCACTGGTACAAAACGGTAATCCGTATTAACTGCCAATTAGGAAAACGAAGGGTTTAGTATGAGTAAATGACACGTCAAATGGCAGCTGGACGTATATATACCTAACAAGGTGGTAAACGAAATAAGGCGACGAAGTTTGAAACGTTGGCCTTCGATCTGTATCAGAAGTGGCAGCAGATATGCCACAACGAAACGCATCAAATGTTTTAGGTAGTTTGAATATCTCCACTTCCACAGACATTTAGCAGGCAGTATAACGTAGGAACTCATTGGTTCTGGAACTATGTTTCAGACTTTATATGTGCCTGCAAGTACAACCCGGACACAGTGTATACAAGCAGCTACCAACAGAGCTCCACCAACTTTGCCTAAAAATTGAAATGCAGAACTCTTTAAAGAATACAGTTTGTGGCTTACCCATAACGCATTGCACCTGCCTTGGTGGCCAACATATTTTTCAGAGGTGAGCAATGAGTAGCGAGATAAACTTGCACCTACTTCACTGTTATCCGCGGCGAACCCTGCTTCAGTGGATGCAAGCATTTCAGGATGAGAGTTATCTTCATATACTTTGTTCCATGAGCAACGCACGTTGCCTAGTATTAATTAAGGTAGTGTGGTAGGACTAGTTATTAAATAAATAAATACATACGCATTTGTAATCAAATATTTAGAGGAAAGTGATATCGGACATTAGCAAAATTTTACAAGTGATGTTTCTTAAATGTCTGGATACATTAGATGAAAGAAACCTAAAAATACAGTGAATTGTTGAGAACCGACATAGGTAGTACAGTGTTGTTTGTAAGGGTTCAACTATGTTTGACGGGGTATGTATCCTGTATCAGAGTGTACTCATCAGCGTTTGTAGTGTGTGGTGTAGTGAAGCTCGATAAGTTCGATGCAAAAGGCCGTGACTTTATTTGGTGACGTGCCAAATTTCCTGTTGGTGCTCACTGCTCCAGCTAGGCGAAGTTGGCTTTAGAGTACATCCTGAATTTCCAACGGCTATGCGAGGAAATATTTTGCTTGGATCACCGGAAGTGGAAGCTTCCTATTTTATGGCGGATAGCAAGGGATTAGAGAAACAGGTAAACGCAATTACTTTCGAGGGTATCACGTGGCTTTTAAACTTGTCACTGATCCCCAAGCAAGAGCGCCAAGCGTTCCATTCATGTTACTAAAACCTCAAGGAATGTCTTCGATCTTTATTTTGCAATATGAAACGCCTCGCTTAACTCGTTTATGGACGAAATTTGGAGAGGGTAAATGCAACGTTTTCTGGTATAGTTGATAGTGGTGTGCATATTCCATCTGTTAAATTCGGGTTCTTGTCAGGCCCACTACAGCAAGCAGCCGATACCCTAAATTTAAGAGATATACTTGAGCGCGTGGATGCGATCGTGAGCGGGTCATGGTGCTGCGCAGAATGGTAGGCGCCTGTCATCTTAAACCATTCTGCCGTTGAACTGAACCAAAACCTATAACGAAATAATTCGCGTTGCGGAAACCTCGTGGTGACCACAAATTTTACCTGACACAACCAGCGAGCTTGGTCCTATAGGTGTTCGTTTACTGTCCCAGCTGTAGCTAGTGTGCATTGTGCAGCTGTTCGCCTCGTTTTTAGTATTCAGCGGACCCTTCGTGTAGAAATGCCAATAGATACGGTAACTACATCCTCCCTAGTACAAAAGCCTATTGTCCCAACCGACGCAAACCTCTTCCTTGACAATTTAGTAAACCTGCTGGTAGCGAACAAGTTTGCTTTTATGCCACGTGGTTGGACTACTGCCACAGACAAGTTAGGAGGAATTTCTGCTGCACATTGTTTTTATTGTCAATGACCTTCCTTAAGAAGCAGAGTTCGGATTAGCCTACCCATTCCCTTTACAAACTCAGCTTAATTTGGCAAATAAAACATTGGGAATACACATGCAAATACTGATATTCGTTACCATCAATCTTAGGGTAATGGCTCGTACGGTAGAAGAAACGCTTTTACAAAAATACATTTTAAACAATTCTGCACAACAACCAACGTTACAAACCGTTAACGAATATATTATAGATAAATAATACACGTACTCACTTGGTCGGATGATGTAAGACGGTGCAAGGTTTTACTACAACTTATCGACAATAGTAAAGCATCGCAGAATCAATAACCAGCTGGATAGGTGACCCTACAATTCCACGAAGCACTAAACCTCAATAGGGAAGACATGTAACTACGCGATATTATTCGGATGTCGTATTTGCCATGGGCATCGCACCTGATGCTTGTCAAATGGAAACCCTTAGAACTGCGGGTTTTGTGTAGGTCTACGGAAGTTAAATTCTGTTACTGAAAAGAATTCATTCCCGTTACAAACAAGGGAAGACGGCTAGACGCCATTATTGGCTCCCGTTGGTTTGATAGCATCGAATTGCCTTCGGCATATTGCCAAATGGAGTAATAGTCAGACAGCAAGCGTAAGTCCAGGTTTATTGTCTATTCGGGTCTATGCGAATTCCAGACGACGCCGTTCGCATTAACAACTGCCGCTGCAACGTTTTAGCGCCTATTGTCCATGGCTGTGTCAGCGTTGGCAAGAAACATTGTCCAGTTTACTTAGACAATAGCAATGTGACGGCAGGATCGCGGAAGAACACAATCTGAACCTTGTAGCCGTATTTGATAGTCTACCTCAGCTGGGGTTAAAACATAAGCCCTCAAGAGGTCAACGGCTAAAAGAAAAGTGGCCTATCTAGGTCACATCGTGCTTTGAGAAGGAGTCCGCTGTGAATCGGCAAAGGTCCAGTGGGTCCGCTAACACATGGTTTGAAAAGCATTGACGATGTGAGTAGTTTCCTCGACCTTGCCTTTTATTGTGAGCGATTCTTTTGGTAGCTTGCCAATATCGTAAATGCTTTTTGGACAACTTTATGAAGGCAAATCAAGCTGTCATTTGGAGAACTGCGAAACAAAAATCATTTGAAGTGTTGCAAACTGCATTGTGTGAGGCGATAAGTTTGAAAGTCTCTGACAGGCGTCCATCCCCGGGCCTATTATTTTGGTCACGGATGTTCGTCTAACTGGATTCGGGGCTGTACGCTCGTGATGCACGTCAGAAGATATGTAACCAATTGTCGCGTATGCCTTTAGTAGCCTTTCGCGAAGGGAGCGCAACTATTGCACAAAACAGAATAGTCTGCTGGCGCGTGTGTTTTTTATACTGCACTGTAGACGTTATTTGCTCAGCCTTGATATGGATCCAAAACGTTCGAATCCACTATAGACAGATCGCTTGTTCGGCGGAGCGATTGCACGCATACGAATATGAATGGTATCAAGGTGCGGGCACACAGCATGAGAATGATGACGCCTTGTCCCGAAGACTTTACGGGGATCATGGAACAGGCCCTATTGTACTGCTGCTTGCGTAGCCGTTATCATCCTGGCTGCCCCGGAGACACAGGAGTGGACTCAGTTTCAGTCAACCGACCAGGAGTGATTTGTCCGGGATGTAGGGCTGACAGGCTCTAGATGGAAAACCAAATGCGGGTGGTTTCTATGGCCGCAGTTGCGCGTGACTGAAGGTGCCTTGGGTTACCATAACCGTCCGGCTTGCCTAAGAAGGATGGCTGTTCCGACTTTTGCAAAGCAGGAAGCGCTGCGACGTATCCACAAATCGTTGAGATAGGCAGGACAGAATAAAATGGAGGCTGCAATTTCACCCTGGTTCTGGTGGCCCCCAGCACGGTGTGTCGTTGCCACCTATGGTCAGTAAAGTGCTGATTGCGCAGGGATCAGGAAGGTTACAACCACTCTAAGTTGGCTAAGGCTGCTAATGTTTAAACAAGCTCGTGGGTACGGAAAATTTTGGCCCAAAACCAACGATTGCTAAACGGCAATTTTAAGTCTTGTTCTGCTAGACTATTTTACCAAATGCTGCGAAGCAATTCATCATAAAACTTACACACGTATTGTGTGAGAGGTTTATGCAGCAATTGGTGGCTAGGTAGCCATCATCAAATAACTCGCACTCTGACCGTTGAGCCAAATTTGAGAGCACTCTCATGAAAGAGATACATCATATTTACGCCATCGCACATGCACGACAAACTGCCTACCACTTAAAGGGAAACGGAGTAGTTATACGCACGAAACACGCTAAAGGCGCGATTGCAGGCTCGACCAGGGTGGAACCGGCTCTGCACGAAATTATACTAGCTTATGGAGTAGCTGTTTACTCATCGATAGGTCCGACACCACGTCTCATGGCGGCGGGCTCTAAACTGCTTTTGGCCTTGGATGTAGGTTTGCGGATGTCACGCCATGAATCTCTAACCGCATCGGAGCATTACTTCGGTTACAGTCGCGCTTGTTGCGAGCAAACCAGCAGGCACAAGTGCAACTGCAAACATCGCAGCGTGAACAAAAGGCTTAAAATTGATCGGAAGAATTCGGCAGACCGTTAAAGCCTAGTACTATGTTCCCACACAAAGCAAAAGTAACTCTACCGGATGTCCCTGCACAGCTTCCTCGAAAAAGGAAGCAAACTTAGTTCTTAAAGAGATGTTATCGGATATAGTTTCTCGAACCATGTGGTCGGGCGATGCTGCTGTCTCAACGGTTGTACACAGCAACAAAATGAAGCCAGCTAAGAGTCTCGGGTGCTGAGTACAGCCCCCGTTAGAAGGAGGAAAGATGTAACGTGACTCCTCATGTTGTTTTAGCCTCCTCGGTATTGGCACGTTTCGTGCCTTCGTGACCTTGATTGCGGACCGCTTAGCCTGCAATCGTCTGCCTTCCGGTTATACGGTCACATCCTTAGTTCCTGTTGTCAGCCGGCACTTTATAACGTAGTTGTCGATATTCCGTCCTACTAGATGTTTATGATTTTAGTTTCAGCCACCTAAGTCCTCTGTGATTTTCGTCGCCGGTCATAACGACCATGGCGACCTATTATGCTTGTCAGTAACAGAAAAGGTTAGAATCGTATACTGCCAAAGTTTAGTTAGCTTTGTGTTATGAAATATAACGCTTCCTTTTTAGGTCAGTAAAATAGGTTTACTAGAGGACAAACACACAAGTTTAAGTTTGGGTACTAATGCCTTACCTGCATTAAAATTGTTATATATAAACGTTTTTAGCGGTACATACTCTTTTACTGGTTTTACACTTACAAGTGAAATTTCAAGTACTATTTCAGTTTTCTACGCTTTCTGGATAACGGTAGTTTGAGCCACGTCCAACACACATTGCAAAATGCCTTCCATTGGTATATCATCGAAGATAGGTCGCTCACGTTTACATAGGTAGTCGCGGGTCCATACGAGTTCATTGGGTTAAGGCGCGAGTTCCATCCCACTACATAAGTACCATATGATTTCCTACGCTTTCCTTACTATTTTCGTACGCTCTCGTTGCGATTATTTTACGATTTTTATACGAGCTCCTTACAAGTTATAAACGAATTCAGATACTATTCTATTTGCTGATTAGCCCGAGTAGTCAGCGGGTTAGAGATGGTCTCTTAAAGACTACCTCAAGAACTTAAAACAATTTTGTGATGGCACTTTTTGGGAACGAAATGGAGGTTAATCGTTTTGAATTCGTAAGTTTATACTGGGCGTACCTTGACGAGTTCGCCAGATATAATCCAGGGGGTGAGCCCTCAAAGAAAGCATAATAACCATCAAGCGCGAAGACGTATAAGCGTCGCAAAATAAAGTGCAGCGCTTCACTCATTTAGGAAGTTAAGTAAAGCTACAAAAAGGAAACAGACACAAACAAACAGCTACGTACAGGTTGTAGAATCTGCTAAGCTTACGGGAAAGGAGAGCGGCGTGCATACAGTGGCGGTGTGTAAGATAGAGGATAAGCGTAACCTTGGGGTTGCATGGTGGGATACAAGAGAGACTAGGCTTTTCTAATACAACGTGGATAATTTGGCACGTTTGAGACTTATAGAATAAAGTGTGAAGCAGCCGAGTGCAGCAACGCTCGGTATTCTGAATCCGTGAAGGAGAACGTGAGAGACGCTAAGCAGAATGGCTACGCGCACACTCTATGTTCGTGAATCGCTACAGTCTCAAACGACAAGTGTCTGGTATAAGATAAGAAGCTAGAAGAGATTACGGCTCTACAGCGCTATTGTGGTAGTTAGTCATAGTAGAACAATACATACGAGAACACAAAGATGGCAGACATAGCTGTTTAGAATAGAAACGCGGAAGGTAGTAAAGTGACAGAAGAGCAAGATATAAAACCTGGTTGTGGAACGGATGCCTCTGAGTCTCTTATGAATTTGCGTCAGCGTCCACGTAATAGCATGGCACGTCAGACGAGTCAGAGCAGATGAAACCAGCAAGACGTATATACGCTGGGGTAATGCAGTCAGTAAACCAAGGGCGGAGACCAAGAGCAGCATCTTTATGGAATTCTAAAGCGTTAATCGTTAATGGGAAGCACAGCATAGTGCAGCTAGTGTGGAGATATAGAGCGGTGGCTCTAAATATTCGGAGTGACTGCGGTCTTGCATGCTTTTTGGCGGACTAGTGTAAATAAAAGCCAGACGGGAGTAGGGCTTTAGGACTATTTATGATAAACCGGTCATAGTAGAGTAATGGAGTGGTAGAGAGGAAACTGACAGCTTTGGCTACAAGTTTACTACAGACAGCTTTTAAGATAGAAAAGACAGCTGCAATAACTGACCTGGGTTGTAGAACTGGTGGCTCTGAGTCACATGGGGATTTGAGGCCCAGGTTCTATGTTTTATCAAAGCAACACAGATGAGTCAAATCCTGTAAAGCTAAGAAGAGTTTGGTACTCGGAAGGAGTAGCAGCACCGAACTGCGAGTAGCGTCCAGAAGCAGCAACAGTTAGGATGTCGAAATACTTAAACCTAAATGGAGGCGAGCATCCAGCATATAGTATGGATATGAAGCAAGAGGTGGATCTGCATATCAAGAGTCCATACGGGATTAAAAAGTCTCATTTCTGCCTGCTAAAATTAGGGTATTGACGAGGCAAAAGCGTTACAGCGCTACGAAGTTATTTATTTATAACTGCGTAAGGCAATGAAGGACAGGATGCGGCCAGACGTTGCTACGTCTATACCAAAGGGTTTAATGTATAAGAGCGAGCAGCACTGAATAAGTTGCATTGTACAACAGATGCCACTGAGTCACATTAGGTGTTGTGGTCGAAAATCCACGGCAAGGCAGAGAAGTCAAATTATGTAAATATACATAGAGGTAGGTACTCAGAAGAAGTATAGCTTGCGAATCAAAACTAGAGAACCCAGCGTAGAGCGCTACGACCAGCGGATTATCCAGCCTTCTTATGGTATTAGAATAACAGGGAAAGTTTAAACTGAGTAATGAAAAGCCAAGGCTAAAGCTGGGTACCAGATTGGGGTGAACCGATGATAACAGGTCAGTCAAACTTGTGGTTGTCCCGTGTGTTTACTCTAGTAGCGATCCGGTCCACGCCCCGCAAAGCTCAGCTTCAGGTATGTATGTTTCTTGGGATGCAGATATTGCTGTGGCGTTTAGCAATTTGTGTAGCAAATTACGAAACTCTAGCATGGTCTTAGTTGTTTGGATGGTCACTTGTAGCCCATTCCGTGCAAAGGCATATTTGGGTGAAACGGTTTTGAACGAATGTTAGATCGAGACTTAGGATGAATTATTCAAACAGTGTGATACATTCGAGGTACCGATCAACGTCCATTTGCAAAGCAACTTGAGGTGTATTGACCTCTGAGTACTCTGCTATCTAAAACAAGGATACGCGCTTGCTCTTGAGCCCGCGTTGCAACAGAGGTTCCAGGCTAAGCTGTTTGTACTGTCAAGATATGTATGCGTCGATGAACCTCAGACTGATGAAATTTCCTAACACCCGCTCAACTTCTATGCGGCCACAACTACTGGAACTGGCAAACCCAATTGCGCATTACTACATAATTATTTAGGCGCAGGACTTGTTAAGGACTAGCCTTGATTTGACAAGTAGCATGGAGTTGCAGAGCAAACCGATGGTTAATGGAGCTTTCGCAAGGTTATAGCTCAACTGTTTGACGAAGTTTAGCAAGCTGCAGTAATGCCTGCCATGGTTACTGAATGTGATACACCTGTAAGCGCGTCTAGGGACAGACTGCAAATAAAAGATCTAACCTTATAATTAACAGGTGGGGTCTCAGGGTTGGGAGGAGCAACACCGAATCACCAATTCGGTTACGGTCCTTGTGATCGTAATGACCGAGGTCCACTTAGGACCGAGGTCTGAATAGAGATTGCGAGTCGCAATCCAACCACACAGCGAGTACACCAAATGCCACTTGTAACAGGTGAGAACTCCATTTTCTATAAGCTGCACCAGGATTTCAGCGCTTTGAGATCTCGCTGTACACAGCAGATTCCGTTAAACAAGTAAGCTGTGTGGAGTGCATATACTACTCTAACGTCATCTGCGAAATGAAAGGATTTACCGTAAGAAAAGATGTCAAATACATGGTCAGTATGGAGGGAAAACAGCGGGGCCCTCAGACAACGCCCAGCAACACTCTACAGGTTACTGATCTTGCTTCGGTATCATGGTGTTCTAGTCGAACAGATTGTGTGCGAGTAGATAGATACCAGGTAAACTAAAGTAGCAGTTGGTTAGTGATACGGAAGCGTCTGTGTTGTCAAAAGATCTGGGTGGATGGAATCATTCAACTCCTTTCCTCAAGTTAGGAACGATTGTAATCAAAGCCGAGTATCTGTAGGTCATCCGGGTCCCCATGTCATGGTGCTAAAACAGGCAGAACTGATATGCCAGCCGACAAAACCCATATTGAGGCAGTCGATAGAGCTGTGCGGTCACCGAAACACTATCTTTCTCACAATAACCAGCGATTTTATCACGTCGTATGCAAACGACGTGTGACTGATGGGAAGGCAATAGTTTAGAAGAAGCCGGGAGCCGCATTTTGCATTTGGTAAAACAAGCAAATTTTTACAGGCTTCTAGAAAGACGACGCTACTCATTGATAAAGCAAATATGTTGAGGACTAGGGGCATGCTATCAGAACAACCATTTTTCAGCAGAGCAAATGTCAAGCCGTCAGGACGTGGGTAGTCTGTCTACTTGTGTGAGCTGACTGTCTTAGTAATGGAACCTTGTTCAAATTCCACAGAGGATAGCTCGTCTCAAGTTACCCCACCTATGTCAAGTTTTTGTGTCGCATAGACGTAAGTGAAAGGGTCACAAAAGTGCCTACTTTGGTGTTTGCAGAGGACCTTTGGGTCATCAACCACTATATCGTTTTACATCATTAACAAACTTAGGGATTTTGCCGTATATTTGCTTCTACACTTCATGAACTTCACCAATGCTTAGCGCTGTTTCTGTCGAGGAGAGCTTTACGTTCCTCAGCAACTGTTCGCCGGAACTCAGTTATGCCCACAAGAACAGCGAAATTATCGGTACTTGCATGACGTAATCCTCTGCTTGACCTCCGCTGCATGCGTGGGTGCTACACACAAGCTTGCTTACACAAAACGTCTGGGTGGTTAGGGTGAAATTACATCTACGCAGAAAACTAGAACCCGGTAGGCCCTAGTTATCGCAGCGCCAACCTCAGTGCTCAGGAAAGAGCAATCTCATTTCATGGGCCTTAGGAGTGTGAAAAGGATGTTCTTGTCAAAGCACTGTATTGTACTGGACATGGGAGCTCGTCGGGTAATATTGAAATTTAGTTGTTTTATCTGAAAAACAGCTGTATTACTTTGTCGTTGCTACAAGGAATGCAATCCTGCACACTTACGCTGGTGTGAAGGACGCCGCATCTAAATCAGTGGTCTACGACATTGGAGAGTCTAATAGGTTCCATTACATGTTGAGCTCGTTCCTTTCCTATGACCGTATTTGGAAAGGGTGAAGGTTGGCCAGGCGCTGTCTGGTTGTGCCAATGGTCGTTTGGCAAGTTGAAACCACCGCCTACTATATTAAACCTGACAGGGAGTACAGACACGTGGGTAAAGAGCACCACACGGTTATCTAATTGTGTTTTAGTTGGAGTTAGGGTTTTTCTAGACAACCTATGAGCGAATTAAGGCCAAGAGCGTCATGCTACGACTGAATCCGTGTGTTATCTTCAGGATGATTAATATTTATGTTACCAAAGGAAGCGAAGATCTGGCATGGATATATAGAAGGCAACCTCCGCCACCTTTATTGTCACGGCAGCTAGGAATGAGTAGAGACAAATGAGGCGTTAGAGGGAATTGCCAGGTTTTAGAAATAAGAAAGCTTCTGGGGATTACAAAAGCATAAGGGGCTATGTTATGTTTAGGTCTAATAGATTAGCAGTGCGTGAAGAAGGGCTCGGAGGCTCTGACCGATGGTTGGGTTATGAGAGGCAGTTTCGTTATGGCTGTTGCAACTTGGATGTTTGCTAGTTGGTTACCTCAAATGCAGGGTTCCTTGTGCAGCCTGCTCTTCCGTGGACGTGATGCAAATCACGACGTAGTTTAAATGAAGTGATTACCTTTCCCAAATAAGGCACCCGCTAGCGTGTGTTTAAGACTTGTTAGGGTTTATTACATTTGCTGGTTAGTCTTAGAAGGGCGGAGTGTAAAATTGAAACCTGCAGGCGGTATCCGCATAGCTGGAACTAACCGTTTGGAGAGCGGTGCAGTGAATATAATAGATTGCGGAGGTGAAGTAAAGCGTAGGATTTTGCTTTATGGAGTGCACATTGTTAGCCACATACAACTGGGTCCCACAAAAAGGAGCAGCTTTAGATGCCGTACACGTTAGCTGTTTAACAGCATATGAATGCCTAGAGTTTCACGGGTTTCACGGGTTTGCGCAGAACGAGTAAGCGTAGCTTTTCGGTGGTTCTGCCTCGGGACCTTGCGGCAAGGTCCTGATCTCGTTGGTAGGTACCAGATGTTGTGGGTCTCGACGCAGTAGTGGTGTTCAGCTCAAGAATTCAGCGAGTTGACTGTGGGAACATGGATACCTGGAACAAGAGATTGGTGTAGGTAACTTCGGCAAAGTTGGATAGAAGCAAAATGATAGAGGCGCCGCGTGTTAGATTGGTAAATGGCCAGACCTTAGCAACGTGGAAGACCAGCGAGGTAAGAGCCAAGCGTCTAGGCGCTGTTTGAAGGCCTCCGTATTTGGCGCTGAGGCAACAACTTCAGGGAGGGCGTTCCAAGCGAAGGCAATACGCACACTGAAACTGTTTCTTCGGCACATAAGGCGACTGTTACGAGTCATCAGTTTGAGTGAGTGCCCTCGAAGATGATCTGTACGGGCGCGGACCAGCAATCCTGCGTTTGGGTGCCTGTTATTAGTCAGGACGGAATAAGCTAAGATAAGGTCGCCACGAAGCCTGCGATATTTCAACGGGAAGAGGTTAAGGGCCGCCAGACGCTCCTCATACGAGAAGTGGGATAGTCCGTCCACTCACTTAGTGGCTCTGCGCTGTACGGTTTCCAGCATGGCCTCGTCCTTCTTCAGGTACGGCGGCTGGACAAGTATGTTTTACTCCAGCAGCGGACGTACTAAAGTGCTATAGGGACGGACAAATGTCTCTCTAGGGAAAGACCCTAGTGCACGTTCAAGGAGGGCCAGGCGAACGCTAGCCTTTCGCGCCAGTGTAGCTACGTTGGCGCTTGGGCTCAGGTCGGCGGATATTATGGTCCCCAGGTCGCGTTCCTGGAATGTGGCTTTAAGATGCCCACCGCCGATATTGTACGGATTAGCCACACCTTGCACAATGTACGTGACTTTGCACTTGTCGATGTTAAACGGGAGCGAATTTTTCGAGGCCCAAGAATAAGCAGCATCGATATCTGTCTGGAGAAGTGCCTGATCACTTGGCCTGAGGATAAGTCGCCATATCTTAGCGTCGTCCGCATAAAGCAGTATGTGGCTGCTGATACAGGACGGGAGGTCGTTGATGAACAAATTGAACAGCAGGGGCTCGAGGATGGATCCCTGGTGCACCCCGGTCGTTGCAGCCAGAGCGCTGGAGAGTGCGCCGTTTACACGAACTCGGTAGGTGGGGCCAGACAGGTAGGTACTTAGTCGGCAGATTGTTTGCTGGTCGATTCCCAAATTTGGCAGTTTACTCAACAGCAGTGCGTGATTGACCCGGTCGAATGCTTTTGAGAAACCAACGTAAACCACGTCGGTTGGAGTATGATTGTCTGCCTCTGCAGTCCAGGAATCAAGGGCTGCGAGAAGATTCGTGGTGCACGAGTGAGCCCTGCGGAACCCGTGCTGTTCCGGGGCTATTAAGGACAGCCTTTCTAAATGGCAGCGCAAGAAATCGTTTATGATACTCTCCATTACTTTGGAGGCAGTGGGAAGCAGTGCTATCGGGCGATAATTAGAGGGGTTTGTCCTGTCACCACCCTTGTATATCGGCGTTATGACCCCTTGCTTCCAAGCATTCGGGTATTCGGCACTGGTGTAGGAGCGGCTGTACAGTAAGGCAAGCGGCTCGGCCAGTACCGTAGCGCACTCTCGTAGAAAAATGGAGGGATCCCATCCAAACCCGGCGATTTGTCTGTCCTTAATTTTTTTAATTTCTCCAGGACTTTCTCTGATGTAAACTGCACGGGATGTCTGGCAGCGATGGGGGTAAAGTTAGCGCCTTCCATTGTACTGCGTGCGAAGGTGCCGGAAACGGACTCGTACTGAGTCTTCAGCAATTCCGCAGCTTCTTTGTCTGACGTTGTGGTATTGCCTACGGGTCTGAGCAGGCTGCCAACGGCAGCGCGCGATTTAGTGAGAGACGCTATATGCTTAAAGAAGACCTTGGGGTTATCGGTGAAGCTTTTAGCGAGTGAGAGCTGGTACGCTTTTCTGTCCTGGCGAACAGCTGCTATACAAGAGTTTCGCACTCTACAGGATTG
Source organism: Dicrocoelium dendriticum (assembly GCA_944474145.2). Taxonomy (NCBI): domain Eukaryota; kingdom Metazoa; phylum Platyhelminthes; class Trematoda; order Plagiorchiida; family Dicrocoeliidae; genus Dicrocoelium; species Dicrocoelium dendriticum. The sequence continues at coordinate 28,209,388 of OX104061.1, forward strand.
TGCTCGCGAATCCGAGTCGCCAAAAAGTAAGAATCTGTCCCAGAGGGCTTTCTTCTCCCTGATCAGCCTAAGCGTAGCAGGCTGAAGTTGCCTGTGGCGTTTCGGCGCATAAGCGCGCTCTGTGGGGACGTGTGCCAACGTTCGGAAGCAAGGGATTTGCAACTATAGGGATAATTGGCCGATACTCATTACCGTATAAATTTCACCCATGACCAAGTGGTACGAAGCCATGTATTTTTGATACTGCCGGTATGTTGGTGTTCTTACGGCATTACTTGGATTTTACGGATAGCTGACTTTTGCTTGTGGTTGCTAGTTGCTAGCGTTATCCATAAATTTAATCAACGGACAATATGTCGCGGAAGTTTGAAGGTGCACCAGCTACCTCTCCTGGGACCAAGGGTTAGTGCGTACTATCCGGAGTTTGGGTGGCTTTGCGACAAATGGTTTGCGGGCCACTGTTTCTTTTATAATGCGAACCTTCGCTGGGTTCTCTGTTTATGTATGTGTCAGATAATTTCGTACTGGGCCGCGGGGTCTATATGGTAGACCAAAGGTCCTGTTCAAGGTGTCACGTTCCTAAGTAAGGATGTTGTCTATCGATCCTCCCTAATCGGGCTTCCTAGAAGGTCCGCTAAATCCTTACTGAGGACTGCCATAAGTCGTTTCTACATGCAACGGTGCCCTTCACGACAATCAACAATGACTTTCCAATTACCCTTGACCCTACCTCAGACAACTGGCAGATGAGCTGAACCTAAACGACGTCCAGGTTGTTAAGGTTTACCAAGTTCCATGCATTTTTAAAATAGTAATCCAATACTCTATTCACAAAGGTAACGCCGAACGACAACAGCTCCATAAATTTTTGGAAAACCGCAAAAGTGTACCCTTTCTGTTCGGTAAACTTGTTTTATATTCAACACGGTTTCACGTCGCATGCCTGGAAGTTGTTCTACCCTCACCGAGCTTCAACTTTCAGAACCCGAGCTTCGGAAACCGTGACAACTTGTGGCCCATCTGTCCGAAGTCTCCGGATCCGCCAACGTAGCTCTGAGCAACAGCTGTTCCACATTCGAACGACGACGTTAAGGTTTATCCGTAGGACTGGACTGTCTTGTAAATAGACTGGAGTACGGTGGGGTCGTGACACTTGCAAGTGCACCGTCAGGTATACAGCGATAGGTATATCCTGGTGGCTAACTTTCTGCTATAGTTAGTAGTTTGCATTCCGGCTAGCCCGGTCTGACGGCGCACGGCTTGTGCACTATGGCGCACTCTCAAATAAAAAACTAGTAAAAGTAACAAGGCCTGCGTCTTCTACGTTTCTACCTACTCTAATGTCCACACGGTTTTCCCTATTTAATATCTATCAACGGCTTTCCCCATTCAGCCTAGTAAGGGAAGTTCCCTGTAACGAACACGAATCAGGCACCCTTACAATATTTCGTGAACTCTGAATTATTCTTGTTTATATCTACAGCTTGACCATTTGTCTGGCTGATTGTACCGACAGATCGGTCCCATCCGAAGTAAGTTACGATGCACCGAACTGTCTGCATCTGCTTAGCTTCACACCATCCCTTGTAGCTTTTGCCAATAAACGTTGATTCCAGACGAACAAACTACTCTCTGCTACTGTATTCATCACGCCTGTTACTTACAACCTTCTGCGACCAGCTTCTGACTAGCACGCCAATTTATAACTTGGTGCTTAACGAGTGATACCAACTATAACCTTTTGAAATCAGCAGAGATGACACCATTGTCAAAACGTGAAGCTGGGAAATGTCGGTAGATTATGTGCATTGATGTGCTCCCAAAGACACTTGAAATACTACTGAGCCCTGCTCACTTAAAGTAACCTGTGCTGTTGACCTCAGCCAGTGTGATTATAAACTATGTTGTGCTAAAATGAATGCAGTTGCTTACGTGGTGCCTTTGTAGCCAGCGTGGCCGACTCACACTAATATATAACTAGTGTTTTTAGTCCCAGCGTTGGAAGAAGAAGCAGTGCAGTAAAGGAACTAAAATATATGTTGGTGCACACTGTTCTCGTATGTTAGTTAAGGTTGCACAAACGGACGACACGATCTAGGTAGGGAAGATTGTGAAGGATCACGCGAAGGAATAGCTTGTTGACCCTAACCACGGCGCAGGGTGTATAGATCACGAGTGTCTTTTGTTAGGCTAACATAAACAAGGTATTCATCAGCAAACTGCAAATCAACTCAAGGTCAACAGTAAGACAGTTTTGAGTAGTATTTTACACAACATGTCCAGGTACCCGGGGTACGTCTAGACAGCAACACTGCACTGCCAGTAAGATAACTAAACATACCTTTTATCAAAGTGTGGAAAATCCGTTGACGGCCCGCCTTCTGCGAGGCCAAGTAGTGAAACCTGATGCAGCTGCTAAAAGAAAACCAGGCAACTGGATCCTAGCGGGCTCCCACCCATGTCCATCTTAACGATGACGAAATGTAAATAGTGTAAAAATTGTTTGTAGTGGACTACATTTGGATGGGAAATGTTACACGCATGATTTGAGGCGCCCGGCTCCATCATAAACGTGCAAACATGTTGCTACTCAATGAAAGCAAAAGAAAAGCGGTAGTGACAATATTTCTTGGCAATAAGAAATGCTATACTACTTCACCCTTATGGGATCCCTTGTGGTTCCAAAACCTTTAACCTAATTCGGTTGTTTTGAAACATTTTGCAACGTTTATTTAAAAAATTGGCAAGTGGACCTAAGCAGAAAATGCAGTGTCTGAACTAACCGAAGAGAGAAAACACCTGTCTGCTTGACTCACCTATGTTTGGTGCACTGGACGGTGTTAAAGGAATCTCAGCCGACCTCACTGAACGGCCAGAGCAGTGTGTTAATGGTTCTAGTACAGGTGACCTTATAGACGTTGCCGCTGTCTATATGGACACGTTTTAAGCAATTACTCTCTTTTGACCTATGGTTTCCCTGGCATCAGATAACATGTAGTTTGCCATTCCGTTGCGGGATTCTAAATTCGCCTACATAAGGCGGAGCCAGGGATTACTTGAAGCCGTCAACTAGTCCAAATATATGTCTAAACGATTGAAGCTCCGGCGGCACAAAGGTTAGCTGGCTCTGGACACAGGTGATAATTAGTGCAAAGGGGGGATACGTTTTGCAAGTCTCATAGGAAAAGGAGCTTTAAATGCGGGTCGTGGAAATGGACGGATGCGAAGGGAACGGCGATCAAACTTGAGCAACCTATCGTTCGGTCCGCGTTGAAGGGGCGATTACCGCCAAGTCGATTTAGTGACCAGTTATAAATTAATTAGTGCAGGACAAGACGGCTGTGATAATCTTTTGCGCAGGTGAGTCTGCCGTATTTCTGACGTGTACTGTGAGACAGCCTAGGTAAAGTATTTTGCTAAAATAGCATCCGTTTGAGGCTACTCCTATCGCCTTAGCTAAATAAATGTGCTCAGTATAAGCAATGAAGTCTCTATCTACGAGTAAAGCAAGAAAGTGGCAAATTGTTAAGTGAACTGCAGAAACTTTTTTTGAACATGCTGCGTCGGGTTTTGGCGATTTTGTAGTTTAAAACAGTTAGTTCCTTTTAGTAACTTGAAAAGAAGTAGTTGTTTCAAAAAGAAGTCTGGTGGGTTCCGGGACCCATTGACGAACAGGTGCAAGGCTGCTCTTACTGCTTTGCTCAAAGCTTCGGTTACCAAAAAAGAACGAGCATTTGCTGAAGTATTTACAAAAAACAGTGTTTGCAACCACTTTTTAAGTTTACAAAAATTAATTCAGTAGCATCGATGAAGCAAAAGTCCCCCACTTGCTACCAAGCAATTCAGTTTGGCGCTGCGTTATATTTGTTCACTATGGGATGAAAAGGCGATAGCAGGTTACTATGCCAGGGTTAACGATAATTCTTTGATTACGATGGTGTCAGAACAGCAGTTGCGGAACTCCAGATGTACTGTTTTGGAGGCATTTTCTACCAAAACCTTATACAAGGGAAGGATACTCGAAACCAGAGCCATGTGTAACGTCAAGTGTGAAACTTTAAAGCGTTTGCGCGGCATTTTTGGGCCAAAAGTCATTCACCGGAATCCGATTTGACCAAAGTTGTGACCATGGCGATCTTAAGGATATCGCATTCTTCGACCGGAATCTAGTGGTATGCGCTCGTTAAGTTGATTGTACATACCAAGGAGTTACCGCTTAACCTGTTAGTTTTGTTATGTAAGTGCCGTAGCGGAGTAGCCCACTGACTTGATGAGCGTACAATGCCAAGGTTGGGCACATGTTCGGGTTCCGTTTAAGCCACCTTCGCATTAACCGTGGAAAGATGTCGTGTTCGGGCGAAGACAGGCAGTCCACAGTTTTGTATGTGGTACTCTATGTTACATACGGCAGAAATAATAAGGTCAGAACTGCGAACCAGATGTGGGAACGGCCCAAGCATTTCTAGCACACATTTGTCAGCTTGTCGCTAGCGATAACTAAATGAATAAATAAACTTTTATATCTCGTTTTTGAAGGAGACACGCCAACAAGGCTGCTCAAATAGGTACAATAATATCTGTAGCGATCAAACGTGGTCATAGTTGCTCTTGACATTGGAAGTGCACAAAATGATATAAGGTCATGATAACTGTTCGAACTCACAGTTGAAACCGATGGTTAAAGCACATGTAAAAATACTTGATAATACGTTAGGTGATATTGGAATTTGTTCCAAGTAAAGGTTATGGACCAGCGCATATCTCGTGTACCGTTACTCGTAGTTAGCCGTTTTCCACGTTCCAACCCAAAGCGTACAGTGCATTCAGTGACCACGTTGGGTTGCAATCCCGTTCCTCCAAGCAGTGCATTCGTTGCGAAGGTAAATGTCGGAGTCGCTAATTTTGGACCATTCAGTCGTTGAAGTGAGCCAGTCCAGTGGACATATCTGTGGGAAACTTAAGAGTGAGTGTCTTGGAAGACGCCTTAACGCTGCAGATGGAAAGACGGATTTGTTTGTAAATTTTTTGTTGCTGACGGATGTTAATAACAAAATCAAAATGATTCAGTAACTCAAGGCCAAAAATAACAAAGGGTACAGTAGCAAACGCAAAAATACAACGTCGAAGGCCAAGGTCGTTGGTGGCCCAAGGTTGTTGTTGCTGAGCTGTTGGTAGCGCGTAAAAGCGCTGTACGCCGCTTAGTCGAATCGTTAAAGCGGCCTACATAGCGCAGATCTTCGCCTCAGTGTAGACTAAAAACATGACCATAGTGCTTACGTCGGCCACCTTGAATAGAGAAGTAACGGTTATTTTAGTAACAAATGCAGTTGCCAATACTTGTCATGCAGCTTGATTTAAGCCATTGGTGGTGGTCAGTCGTTAAGCAATGTCCTTTGTATTTATCAGACGGTAAAGATGAAGTCTGTCAAGGCTCGGTTCAGCCTGTTCCTATTTTTTAAGAAATAAAGTTGCAAGCTTTAATGCAATCTTTAGCAGTCATACCAAAACCGTGGTAACGGCAGATAGGTCATCGCGTGATACAGCGCGTGCGACTACTCGAACCGCGTGTATCCTAAGGCTGCTCCAGGTTTAGGCGTAAACGTTGGAATTTACATTTAATTGAGGCCATTCAGTCGAAACGGGCCTGCATCGAAGGCCGGTTGGCCACATTGCCGATTACAAAAGCAGCTGTATATACCAATTCAGGCTTAATAGTTAGCCTTGGCATGCTAGAAGGTGCGCAAAGAGGCTGTGTTACAGACTGGCAGGCTTTCTGCGCTTTCGGTTTTTTCTGATAATGATTTGTCGTTAGCAGCCTTCACGTCTTCAGGTATATTTTTCCACGTAATTGCCGGCTGGCTAGCCAAACAACCCCCTCGTGGGGCCAGCTGGGTGTTTCGGGTTTAATCCGTTCCAGCTTATAGTGCGGCAGCAGTGTTTTAGGACGTGGTGGGTTTTCGCCTGGCAAGCGCTCTTCCTATAAAAAGCCACAAATGTCTGCTTAACAACACTGTGACGTGGCGATCGTGGCTCGCCACTATATAAAGTCATTGCCCCGTGGATATCTGGATAATCCTGTCGCAACCACGGACACCAATCTTCTACTCGCACATTGCTGACGATAGCAATCATTCGCACTTTCTAGTACAGCGCAACCTCATCCATTTATCTCAACACAACTTTCTTCCAAGTAAATTTAGCCACAAATGTCAGTTTAAATTCTTGAGCTAAATGATGTGCTTCCTTGACTTGAGACAAGCGCTAGGTATTATCTCCCTCAGCGTGAAATGGCCTTTGACCGCGTTCCAAAAAATGGATTAATAACAAAGCCAGCTACACTTTGTGTCCCTAGCTAATTACTTTTTTTGTTTGCTTCTCACAAGTTTAGCCAAAAGCAGTCAGGGAATATTGGTGTTACAACATCCAAACTGGCATCCGTAACTTGTAGAAGCTTTCAGGGCAGTATGCCTGGGCCTCTGCTACACTGGCTATACCTAAATGACATCTCCTAGGTCTTTAGACACGGCACACCTTACATTTTCTCCGAAGCCATCAAAGTTGTTCGCCCATTTTATCCTAGCTGCATACGAAATGACCTCTTACCCGACCAGAACGAGCTCCGTGCTCTCAAAACGGTGCAATATTTGGTGACTAGCCACCTTACCGAGGAACTGTAGCTTTCTCACTGCCCCATACTGCCCAAATCCAGAGCTCTCAGCAGCATATCCTTAGATAACAATTCTATTGTGCTCGAACTAAGTGCACATTACTGGCCCACTAACTGCAGCCGAACATGCAACCTATGGCTTGATAAACGAAGGCCTATTATTGGATATATACGGATGTCCATAGCCTGGTAATGTCGTCTCCCACTAAGAGTTACATGACACGTTTTAGAGTACAGCTTACTTGTAGCCATACTACTTTTAGAGTGACAGGATGTAATCGAGGTAATGCAGTGACAATTCAGTAAGCGCAATTTTGCCCATCTAGGCTCAATTAACAATGACGCTGTAAACTGCTTGGCTTGGAGCCTATCTGGCTGCGCTGGCCATGCTCGGCTTTCACTATACTCTAAGTAAAACAAGGCTAAAACATAAACAGCATTTTGCAGCCAATATTTAATCAATGCGACCGCAAAACGCAACGAGCCTTACACATTCTCTCTACCTAAGACACGTCACAACACCATTCTAACAATTTTCTATAGTTATGCACACATATGGAACAGTCTACCATAATTTATGCGAAAGTCGGAAGCTGTAAGGGAATTCTCCTTAGCGACAAAACTTTTACTAGTGTCTCCAAATTGGCGGTACTCATGCACAGCTGCATTTCTGATGACGGGACGGTTTGATTGCATTATGGCGGTTAAATTTAAATTTCTTTGGTGCTAACTGGTACATCCGTTTTACAGCGTAAAATATTTGCCTTGTCAGTGCTATGGATGAGTAGTATAAATTATTATAAACCGTTTAATATTGTTACGTTGGATATGATGTATAAGCATTTTATTGAGGCAAAGTGAGTAAAATAAAAAGGCCAAAAGGGTGGCGGCATATCAACCGATGCGAATGTGCGGAAAATGCGTTCAACAAATATGGCAAGTTTGGCTTAGGGAATGTTTTGAAATCTTGCATGCATTGAGACTTAAACTGACTGTCTATTATAAACGGAATTTACTTTTTACAAAGCAGTAGGTAAGAGGTTGAGAAATCCACACGGCATGCTACTTGCACAAATAAACTACACGCAAGGCATTAAATGGAACATTTTAAGGTAACGTAGATACATGGGGTATTTTTAACGAACCGAACTCCATAATAATGATGTGTGAAACTTATGGATTATGGTTGATGGTAAGCGGGAAGTAAATGTAATTTGGTAAACCTGCCGAAATGCTAAAGGAATATCTACTATGACACTGCCATAACTATATGCATGGTTGATAATATACAAACTAGGATGTTCCAAGTTGACAAGGAATTACGAATAACGGACGGTTTCTATTACTGTATTGCTGTGTATATGAATGCATTTTTGCAAACGAGGATGTACCAAATAGCGTTGGTTATTGGTGATAGTGAACAGGAATATTCACAAGTGCAAACCTGTGCTGGTAGGTCTAGGTTGTTTCGAAGTGCTACGCAAATGAGAATAATGTGGAACGTCTTCATATGCCCAGATACATATGCTAACTTGATGTAAAAAGGCGTAAGTTCATACCTGATTCTAAAATATATCTACATGTGTATATATACGTAGATATATATACATATATATGTATGCATGTATATATATATGCACATATATATGTGTTCGTCTTAATATCCTATATATGTTGATATCGAGGTATATGGGCATATACATAGACATCCACATGCATATAAATATATGGATATTTATAGGCATATACGTGTATATTTATTTATATATATATATGGCATACATATATACGTATACATATGCATACATGTACATATATATGTGGATATAATCATATATATCTACCTACGTACATTTCCTTACGGTACGGGATAGTGCATACAAAGATACGCGCCTGCATATATATATATATGGTTAGTGACATCCGGTTTCGGATTTGCTTGTCACTTTGGCCAGCCAAAGGACGCCTTCGCTTACAGAGGGACGAGGTGTGTCTTGCACTGCACCACCCACAGCTCAAACCACGCACCCCATATCCAGTATAAACCGGAAGGAATAAGACCGGGAGGCACATGGATGGAAGCCACAGTTCATTAACGGAGCCGGTCAACACTCCTTCACAGGCAAACACAAGCACGCTGTATGTTGGAAGCAAGCGCACACAAGGCGGTGGCTGGACCGTAGTCCGCTCCACACTGACTGCCTAGAATCACTCTTGCTCCTAACACGGCCACAAGAACCGTGCACCCTGTCACCTCCAGCAACGACTAACTGTCTCCTAGAGGTGGTATGGACGAGTTAGTGGGTAATAGACAGGTAGGCACCTTATCAACATGCGCATCAAGCGTAGCCACCCGGGGACATCAAGCAACAGCCAATCACTTGAGAGAGAGCCAATAAAGAAAGGAAATCGAGTAATGTATAAGGCAAAGTGACAAAAACCTTAAGTTAATAAGCATATGAAGTAAGTTGTTAACAAAGGATCCGAGATCAGTTCAGGGATTCAGAAGGTATATGTTACGGAAATGGCACAAAGTGCCATTGACTTGAGCGAGTTGTGAGGGTTATATAAGAGCGCACAGGTGGACCTTTATTTGAGGAAGAAATGCAATAGGACAAAATTGGAAACCCACCACTTGAAATAAAAAGACTTAGCATGCAAGCACGCGGTTAGTAAGTCGAATGAAGCGTACCTACAAACCCTGAGCTGGTTCTGCCTACTTTCTCTGCAGGACCCGTCGTCGCTTCGGTTGTGGTCCCGAGTGGACTTGCTCACAGCTCACTAATGCTGCATGACTCAGGCACTCCCGCCTGGATGCGCTACAGCACCATGCCCTTGACGTTGAGGGAGAGCAATCGATGGGTGCTTGCCGCTTCCGCACTTGTGGCTTCTTCTATGGGCGTATGAGAGCTTTCTCCTGCACCACGGCAACTACCTTTGTGAACAGATGGTGCCATGCACGTCACTCCACCGCCTTCTATTCCCGTGATCTGCAATCAACATTATAAGGCGAGAGACTCACTTTAATCATGTCTCGATAACGTAACTTTGGTTTCCCCAAGTGTCGCTTCACTATACTCAGCTGACCATATGAGAGTAGATTCGTTATCCGCGTTGAATCCATACGTTTTACATGGCCGATCCACCTGAGGTGTCTCAGAAATAGTACGCAGTCCACTGCATACCTTCCATTGCCGCGCAACACCTCCGTGTCTGCAACTCTGTCGCCCCAACCAATGCGCAAAATCCGTCGCAAGCCCTGCTGATGGAACAGGACGGTGCATCAGCCACGTTTCACTGCGGTATAGAAGAAGGGATAGCATCATTGATTGGTACACCATTGCCTTCGTGCCAATGATAAGCTGATGGTTGTTCCACACTCGGTACTCAAGCTTCCAGAATGCTGCCGCTGCCTTCAACACGGGGATACGAAGCGGACTCTGTATCCGCTGATCAGTCGAATCACACTCCCAAGGTAGCTGAAGCGGGTGGTGGTTTCCAATAGTTCGGCAACAATGTTGATTCGCGGCGGTATTGAAGGTTGCATCTCCGGTGAAGGCTGAAAGATACAGACAGTTTTGCCTGTGTTGATGGTGAGTCTGAGTTTGGCCGCTGTCGAAGCCAAAGCACTAGTCATATGCTGCAACTCATCCGCGCTCTGTGAAAAAACGCACAGTCGTCAACGAAAAGCAACATACCGATACTTGTCTCACCGACTGGTGTTCTCGCACCGAGACGACAAATGTCCAGCAAACCACCATCAATACGGTGCTCCACACGAATAACGTAAGCACAAGCGGCATCAGAAGCGCAGGACAAACTTGCATGGATATGTATTAAACAGGGCAGGAGGAAAGACTCAGCCTTGCTTCACACCCGTGACAACTGCAAATTCATTCAATGTCTTTGCACTCAACTGCCCCCTCGCGCGCATACCACCGTGCAAACATTCAATTAAACTTACAAACTTACGCGGGCAACCAAACTTACCCAACACCAGCCACAATGCCTCGCGGTTCACCGTGTCAAATGCCTTGGTGAAATCAACAAAATGCGAGTACAATGGCTGGTGTCGTTCTCTGCACTTCTCCTGCAACTGACGAGCCGCAAACTCCATATCTATAGTGCTGCGACCCGAACGAAATAGACATAGCTTTTCTGCCACGTTAACTTCCACAACCTGACTGACAAGGCGGTTGAGCAGGATTCGAGCAATCAACTTGCCCACACCACTCAGCAACTTGAGGCTACGATAATTCGTGCAACATTGCTTGCTCCCTCTACCCTTGTACAGCGGTAGCACAACAGCGTCCATCGGTTCAGAAGGCACCTCCTCATCAATCCATACGTTTTGCACCAAGTGCTGCAGTGCAGTCAACAACGCGGGTCCGCCGTGTTTTAATACTTCAAGCTGGAGCCCGTCGGCTCCGGCGCACTTGCCGTTTCGCAGCTGAGCAAGTGCTCTCTGCGTCTCATCCAGTGTCGGCGTATCAGCCGGCTTCGCCTTCACATCGTGCTGCCTTAGGCAGTTCATTGTAGGCCAGTCGATCTCTGAACGGTTGTCCAAGAGACGGTCAAGGTGTTTTCGCCAGATCTGCATTATGTCTGCAGTCTGTGTGCAAATAGCGCCTGAACTACCATCGATCAGTGTCCTCAGCGGCTCCAACCTCGGCCCATACACCACCTTCAAGGAGTCAAAGAATTACTCTCGTTGTCGGTGTTTGGCGTTGCATTGCATGTGCTTCGCCTTCTCCGTCCACGATGCAATTTCTATGCGACGGAGCTCTCGGGTCATCCGCCGTCGATCTTTGCGAAACCGACTGCTATTCCCCAAGTCACTGGTGTCTGCGACATGTGCAGCAAATGTTGCTTTCTTCTCCGACACCAATGCGCCAATCGTCCCATTGTTCTCATCAAACCAATCAGGCCGCTTACAGTTTGTGCACCCGATGATCTCCTCGGCAGGGGCTGTCACCTGGTCGCGAATGTGGTTTCACAGGCCGCTCACTGTGGCTATGCCTTCCATCTCACAAAGCCGTGCAGCCGTCGTCTAATCCAGCTCAGGATTTTTCATCACAGTACCGGAGGAGAGAACGTCAAATTTACGCCGATTCACGACGTGTGCTCAAAACATAGATTTACGAAAATATATGTACAGTTTGGTCCGCACCAATTGGTGCTCAGTGCCACACTCAGCTTCCCTCAGTGCACGTGTCATGCTTACTTCACGCATATCACGCTGACGTACGATGACATGGTCGAGCAGGTGAGTGTGACCACTCCGTGGGTGCTTCCAAGTTGCTGTATCACATGCACTCAGTGCAAACCGAGCGTTCGTAAGCGTCTGGCCGTGGGTGGCACACAGTGTGAGCAGCCTGTCACCGTTCGCATTCGTTGAACCAAAGCCATGCGGACAGTTAACCTCTATGCACATCGACGCATCACGCCCACCTCGCGCGTTGAAATCACCCAGCAGAAATAATCGGTAGCTCCTCGGCACAGACCCTATCACGGAGGATAGCTGTGTGTAGTATGGATCACGTGTGTCATCAGGATAACACATGGTCGGACCGTACGTGCTTATAAAAGTGGCAAACGTACCTCTTCCCAATGATAGGCGAACAGTCATCAGTCGCGCGCTGAATCCTGTTAGTTCACCCACGAGCAGGCATTTAGGCGATCAGATATTGCAAATCCGACCCCACGATCAAGTGGTGCTGAGGCGGGGTTGCCACCCAGTTGAATGTGCAGCCGACAACAGCTTCATGTAACTTACCTTGCTCAGCAAGCCGGGTTTCACTGAGGACCGCAGTATCAAAGGTGGTGGGTGGAACATGGATTTCATAGAAGAGGCACAGCCAGACTTCGCGACTGTTGTAGACCTCACGTATGACTGGAACAAAGCACTACCCTTGCCATAGGTTCGTGAACGTATGACCGTCCACTGAGCCATACACGTAATTCGTCTGAAGTGTGCTCATGAGCAATAGGTAGGGGCAGGTTTGGTGATATGGAAGATACTGCCCCAGATAAAGTTACCAGATGGAATGCTGGGGGAATCGCATGTTAAAAGAAATAGTTATTGTGTGTTGCACAATCCCTTCACGTATATGACTTATGAGGCGGTATTACCACCGAATATGTGATAACCGCCATGACGAGATCACAGGAATTCCGTGCAAACCTTCCCCTTAAACAAGAATCAGATATATGAGTACAACTACAAAGTTCGCTGACAGTTGGCAAGGGACGGATGAATGGCAAGGCACGGAATAGATGCATGCATAGGGAACATGGAATATGCACGCCGACTAAGTGAACTTGTGAAGACGCTTGAACGCAGTAATAAGGAGCGCTTATGACGGGTACATGTGGATGTAAGGTCGGCATGCTGGTTAACGCGATAGTTATAGCAATGGCTTACGGCTGACATGTATGGCGTCATGGCTATCGCAACAATACGCACAGTGCCATGATAGATGTTACGGTTAACCAAACATGTAGAAGAAACATGACGTACAATGCATAGGTATGTACGCTGCAATGCGTCCGCGGAATTAACCTTATGCCTGTCAGTGTAAAACAGTGGTAAAGCAGGACAGCCTAGGGGGAGAAATCAAAGCGGCAAGTAGGAGTGCGACGTGCACAAGAGCTTACTAACCTGTGGTATTGCAACGCGTTTCATAGAGGTTTTTACCTCCACTCTGGTAAATGGGAATAGTACTCTTCCAGGAGTGTACCGCAAGCCTCGCTGCGTCTAAGATACACGGTGACGTTATCCTTCATAGGGAAAATTGAAATGGCTTTTTAAACCGCACCACGAAAAGTTGATGCACCGGTAGCGTAAGATGTTTAAACCATTCACAAATATTTCCGACCTCGCGGGTGAGTTGCTTAACGGCTCGTTACCCACGAAGCGAGAACACTGGGAAATGGTTTGTGGATACTTCACAAGGTACCTGCAATGGAGGGAAGCGGCAGTAATGAGGGTGAATAGTAGTGACTTACCTTTTTCGCGTCGGGTAACTGACGGTGTGGGGTTGCTGGAAGGTAACGTTAAGCGTTTGCGGATGCAAGTAAACGGGGTCCATGGAGGGAAAGTTGGACACTGAAAACTTCCGTGCTTCAGCGACGTACCGCCTCCGCCCAATGTGAGGAAGGTTAGCATGGTACGTGCAACAAACGACGCGTGATGATAAATGCAGGTGGTACGCAATGCAGATAAAAGGACCTGCAGTAAGGAACGATGCGAAATAGGTTAACCACTTTGGGCCCCGATTTAAATGTTCGGACGCTTACGGACCCACCCACGGCACCTAAGTCTCCGTGCTGCAACCAATGCAGAAGAGACGCGAGGCCATAGAACAGCTGGTGGTCCTGAAATAGGCCATTGTGTCGTTCACGAAGACATGGGTGTTAGGGAGCGATGACAAATACCAAATGGACGTGATATAGCAACTTACTATCCCGAGGACGCGGCAACTTACTGCACATCCTCTACCACGTGACAGCTGCTGTGAACTGGGAGCATGGAAGTTGTAATTCACTTGCCATTGTAAAGCAGGGGTCGTCGTGTTCCTGCGGACGTTACCTAACGGTGCTGCAAAGCTTGGAGCTGCCTGTACGTAGGATAGCTGTGGTAGGGAAATCCATTGGCGTTAACGTACGTACCTGCTGTCATCATGCACCTCGTGAAGCATCTGATGGCATGGCATGGCATGGCAAGGCGGAGGGGATACCTTGGAGGAGGCTCAGTGGCAGCGTTGCGTGGGAAGACGATGGGCGGCGCATATCACTGTGGCTCTGAAAGAGAAGGAATCATAGAAAGGCAATGGTGCCTGTGAGTACGTATCAGGGATGCATCACATGAAGGAGGAAATATGTGGGAAGCGGCTCACTGGCATCGTGACGTCGGAGGGCAATGGGCGGCGCATATCACTGTGGCTCCGAAAGAGAAGGGAACATAGAAAGGCAATGGTACCTGTGGATAGGTATGTATGATGCATCACACGGCGGCTACTGTACGTGGGTGGAGGCTCAGTGGAATCCTGAAGTGGGACAGCAACTTGCGGCCCATATTGCAGTGGCTCTAAACAGAGTTGATGGTGGACACTGCACGGTTAGTGCGCCTCCATGCGAAGGAATGGGCAAGAAGGAACACGGATAGTGTCATGCGAAAGCGCCCATCCTAATATTCGGCAGCACAGGTAAGCGGAGAAGGTAGTGCAGCAAGCATACCATTCATGGCACGTCAGTGGAACAACGTCCTCAAGGAATTCCGGAGGCACTCACCGTCATTTGTTGTCTGGTGCGCGTGCGGTTCCTTATCAAACTTGAAGATGCGTTACGGCTAATGGGAAACGCCGGGCGGCATTTAACGGAACACCTTGGAAACCCGTGGACTGGGATTCGCTATTACCATGCATGATGATTTGTTGCGAGGAAACATGCAACGTCACCTTCAGATGGCAAGTCAGCAGTGCGGTGGACTGCATTACCCCATCCTTGTGATGCCAAATGATGATGCGGACCTGCAACGTCCTTTACGAACGGGAACAAATACTTACCCGCTCAGAATAGTGCGGCGCAACGGTGGCTGTGACGGTGTTCACTGGTTAAATGCACGGCGGGGACACATTCACTTGTCATGTACACGGATGTCTATCAAAGAAAGGTGGAATGCAGTCTGCAGTAACAAGCAAGGGCATAAGAGATGTGCGTGCAAATGAGGCGTACATGCAGAGTGTCATCCGAGGTGGTTTTCAGAGGTTGCACAAGCACTGCAACGAGCAAGATAGGCCAGAGAAATCCCCGTCACCCGCGTAGCAAACGCAGGATGCATGGTAATATTCCGAGCACGCATCGCACATAACCCACTTCATGGACATCATTTTCCCGCTGACAGACTCTACAGAGGTCTTCGGAACTGGCTCCCTGAGTAAGCCGTTTCCGTTTAACGGGCACCCTGTAGGAGGAGGATGTGGTGGTGTGAAGCTTTCGAAAATCTTTGCCCCTTAGAGCACTCTTACTGAGGCTCACCTCCGTCACGCGGCACTTCAGTGGCGATTTGCGTTTCCTAGACACAGTTCCGAACGTGGGGGGAACCGCTGGTTGCGTTAAAATCATGGGGCGGATGTCATTCACCTCAGTGACTTGCACCTCGTTGGGAGCATCTCTTTCCGACGTTGTGGCTACCGCGACCGCTGTGACATCATGTGACGTTCTCATCGTTGGTAAACCGCATAACATCCTTACGTTACCCTCCGTATCCATGGGAAGGGAAACAGGCCAATTTGATGTGCGACCATACAACTGAAAACTTCCTTCCTTCGACATTAGTGGCGCTAGCATTTTCAAGGAGTTCAAAGCCACGGAGGAGTCCTCCGATCCGTAGCTGCATAATTGCGTGCTAATGTCCGACAACACCTCTTGGGTCTTGCGCAGTTTCAAAGCGCGGCCGACAACGACATCGCTATCCCCTGGCTCACGATCTCGGATCTGCAACACGCCATCCTCCGGCATACTGTCTGAGCTACCTCCGGAAGCTTGCAGGGGCAAAATCCACCGACAACCATGAAGTATGTCATTCGCCGAACGTTCTTGACGGAATGCAACGTAACAAATGTTAGCACATGGCAGCCGCATTTGCCCACTAAACTCGCAATCACAATTGCTTCCACGAGTAACGTAAACGCCGCGCACTTTGGACCGAGGACAGGATACTAACCAATAAGGCCCATCAGCCCAACAACCAAGAACTGTGGATGCACGGAAATGGGCTAGGAACACTTTCCTTGTGAAATAGCTAGGCGGCGTGTAACCCGAAGCCACAGAGGACAACTCTAATGGAATGGAAACCGCCCTCATGCTACGCATACGTATTATGCTTTTTGTTCGTGCACCTTACTGCTGACGCGATCAACGACGCAGGTGAAGAGAGTGAGCAAGGAGGATCTCTCAGACAAATACTCCGTCAGATGTTTGTTTTCATTCTTCACCCTGTTGGTCGCGTGGCAGCCAAACAGCACAATATCCCACTGCCTGTGAGCCGCCCAAGAGTCCGCGTATTGCAGCCATGTTGCCCGCAAATAACGGTAGCATTCCGCATTACCCAGCCGCACGGCGTTCAATAACCTTCCGAACAGGCTGGCATCACGAGTGCAGCTCAAGCTCTGCAGCCACGCGCGTAACTGTATCCGTCGAGCATCAATTCTACTACGTAAGCGACAGCACCGCCTAGTCATGTCATATCTAACATGGTAGCGGCAAAAAGCAATGTGTGCCTTCGAAAGGAAACAGTCGAACGCCCTCACCTGAGGTGCACATTTATCCATTACCACCATGCGGCATTGTCTGCTACTTGACATTATTTCTCGCATCGCCCCCACCACTTGGCCATAGCGGTAGGACGTCTCTTTCGGTAAAAGGGCGTAGAAAAATGCAACCCCTACACCGGTAACGTCCACGAACATGCAATACCACAATACGTATCCCCCGTAATTTAACTGGTGTGCAGCATCGCATAATAACACCTAACCATACCGTTTAACGATGCCACGGACAACTGATGGAAAAAAGAACACATGCTGAATCTGGCTTCCCTCCGACACCAACCGGCAAACACCGTGACGTTCCAACATGGATGCCACCTCGGAAACCTCACATGATGTTATGATGCAATGGCGTAGGCGTAAATTGCTGAGGTCCATGCGGGTTACACGCTTGCCCTATTCCTGATACATGAACCGCCTGAAATCCGGTGTGCTGTGGAAACTGTCCGTCAACCGCAGCACCTCCATCTCTTGCCAGGGTGATAGCGGACGATTACGTGCGTATAACCAGGGCTACCCACGTGGAAATCACGACTGTGGATCATGTAGTAACTGTTGACGACATATCTACCCTCCTTCATAACCACGGAGTACCGCGCCTTACAATTGTACGATTTGTATCTACACGCATTAGTTAACGTGATGGAACTCACGTGATGAACTCACCGCTTGCCACCAGATCCCGAACGTTTGCAATGTACGCAAAGGTACAGAATATAACCGTAGCCAGCTGCATCGGACAACTGCTTTTCCGTCCACGCTTGTATACCGCCGTGGACACGGATGTCACTCGGGAGAAACCAGTCGCCGTTTCAATCTGAAAACGTCCCAAATCCTCCTCCATGTCTTCAATGCTGTCATACTTCCTCGTAACAAAAGGTCTGAACAGCTCACTGTCATCCACAAGCATACCCGTAGCAGGAACGTCAAGTATGGCCACCGAAATAATAAAACAAACAGCATGAATATGCACCCTTATCATTAACCTCTTCATTGCATCACAATGCATTACACAAACCAATTTCTTATACACTTTCCAGCTACTGCGCAATTCTCCTTGACAACGTCGCTAGGTTACACCGTTGCTATGTACAATTTGTACCACAGAAAGTCCTCAAGCACCACATTTTCCTCCTAGTGCAACCAAACGGCCCCTAGGATGACCGTTTCTGGCAACCTGGCCCTGCTCTTATAGAGGTACGTAATTCTTTACTAATCGGCTAAAAACAGACTACTTAAATATAAGCGTTTCACCTTTATTAGTTCAATTACTCTGCCTGGCCTGTCTGCTTTTGCCTGTGGCTTTATCAACACGGTTGCAGGAGTTTACTCTCTGCTTTTACTTGAACTTTTCCTCTCTGCATTTACCTTTAAGAGCTTGATTCTCTTCGTTAGCAAAATGGCCCACCAGTACTGCTGACAAAATATGAACATCACTTTATCCTCATACCCCTGATTTACCTTGTTACCTGGAACATAATACGTTGACCGCAAAGTTGGCTTTAACCGCGTGAATTTACAATCAAATACACTGGTTCCTCACCCATTTATATTACAACCGTTCCTCAAGTTCCATTTGATCGGCTGCTTGCCTGAAGGGGGAAAGCAAGCTGTTACATAGATTCAAGGTGTGGCTTCTCGCCTATTACTGCATACTATTCCGCCGCGCTCCGCACCGTGAGCTGACGTAAGCTTCTCTCATACTTGACGGTCTTCCGAGCCTCTTAGGCTTTAATCTCTCCACTAGCGATTTTTCTGTACAATGTTGCTAAACCGTCAAAATTCGTTATTTTCTCATCGACTTACTTTACGTTGCAGCTCGACCCTTCCGAGTGAATGACTTACTTACTTGAGACGTCGCTGTATCCGTATACCCTTTGTCACTAAAACCATTATCTTTGTAAAGCAAAAGTTCGCCAGCTTTATTACAGTGCTTCCTTTCGTCCACATACTCAAACTTTTACTTGTCCAATTGGGTATAGTATGCGGTCACTGAACCGTCTGTCCAAACCTGTCGTTCCTAATGCTGTTCAGCACCACTTCGTTTAGCTTCTCAGCATCTATGCATTATTGTCCATATTGGCGAATCGGGTTCACACTGTGATTTTACCTAGGCTTCTCCAACCCCATCTATCTACCGGGCCCGTTTATTACTAAACTCTCTTCATTCACCCATCACTTTCATTACAGCTAAAGGGTCAAAACTGACTGCTTCTTTCCTTGAAGTGGTTCTCCTAACCCTGCAACAATTCCGCATACCATCACTTTAACGTCTAGCTTCTACACACCTACGCATCATGGTCACTTCTGACTAGCCGTCCAGATACCACACCTTTATGAGTTGACGTATTCTTCCAGCAAGTTATTCTGTCATCCGAGCCTGTCTTTCTAACCTCTCTTATGTGGCCTTGGTTTTGAAAACTGTGCAAGCAACAGTGTGTTCTGCTGGCTGTATATAAACTCCTTCACATTGCCGCACTCACATCCGATTAGTTTACAACCCTACATAAGACGCTGCTGATCATATTCGCTTCCTTAAGGCCGTGTGTAATTAAGGTTTCACTTGATCATTTTTATTGATCTAGCAATCATCTTTCTAATCAGATATTTGCAGCTTGAACGTTCGTGAAGACACTAGCAAATACCTAAATAATGTTGATGATCACTTCTGTAACGTAGCTTGTCCTAGCTTTTTTATGCATTGGAACTGAGACTACTTATCCGGCTGGGCCACCATTATAAATTGACACCTGCTTTACTCCCCTTTGGCCGTCCGTCCTTGTCTACGTCCACTTGAAAGTATTGCCGTGAATACGTCACATGTTTACTCTGCCTACTTTAACGTTTCGGGAAACTGCAGCGATCCATGTTCGACTGCATGGTGTACCCGGATGTGAAGTGGTGCACATCCGCATTTCCTTCCCTAGCCAGTATTTTCCTTGATTTTGTCCTACAATCTTTGTTTTATTTCCGCATTTCTTAAGACACCTTTATCCTTTCTACGCACACATCTTTGTACCTTAATTGCTAAGTTGCTACCCCTTTCCACACTTAAGTACCTTGCAGTACTTGCGGTCAATAGCACTGCACTCACTTTGTTATACTGCTGCGTTTGTCTCTTTTAGTGAACGGCCACTTGCGTAGCCAAGCTGAGACTTGTAGGTTGGGTGCTTGTGAGTTAAGCTGCCTCAATATACCCAACTTACGTATGCAAGTATGTTCTTCCATTCTTAATCGCGTCCCCCTTACCACCCTGAACGTTGCTGTATGAGCTCGTGCTTGCCCATTTCAATCTCAGTACACTATGCCTACTGTTCCTCAATACCTGGCATTAATTTATTCTGACTTGACTCGTCGCTTTTTTTCTGGCGGCACTCGGACCATTACTTTTTAAGCTTATTAGGGCTATCGTTTCCATTGCTATACTCACTAAGTCACTTGACAGTTATCTGCTAATTACGTCATGTTGTGTTTGCCTTAAATGCTGGACGTTGCTGCTTAAGCTTGCTTCCTTTCTTGTCAAACTGGACCTACCCGGGTCATCAAAAACCACTGCAAGACAGGGCCTTGGTAACTTCTGAACGGTATATTTCGTTATCGCTGGCTTACAAAATGTGGAAATAGAGCACTAAGCGTCATTAGTCCCACTACTTACTTATCGCAATAATTTAGCAAACAGCCGTTCTTCGCCGGTTCTTTGATTTTTCTTTGCCTCTTTGCAAGCTACTGTATAAACTAGCTGCTCAAAGCTCACCACCTGAATCCGGTTAACTTTTGTTTCACCTAAGCTGCCCCTCGATTTTAGTGGCTGCCATCAAGAATAACTGTGCCCCTGCTTCATCATTCCCTCTGTGCATCTCTCCAATAACAGTACCATTCGCTTAGTTTTGAGTACGCTTTGTTCGACTTATATTTTGCCCATGATTACTGAAATAGTAAATCCATACGTATTAGTTCCAGTCTGAGCCACGCCGGAGAACCGACGTAAGAGCGCAATTGTAAGGCATGTATATTAAGAAAATTGCACATGCTACGGTGTACTATATTGTTAGGCATCGCAGCATGTCGTCAGGGATTTGGTGGTGCTTAATAATACAGTACTACCAGTCCGGCTGTTTGGCTGCTTCTTATTTGTTGCCCCTTTGGCCGAGGTTTCTATAGCTACTCCTGTCGACGCATGACGATTAACCTCTTGTACTGGCTGGTCCATCCTCAGAAGTCACTTTGATTAACCCTGGATGCTTTCACCGGCGTATAAAGACCAAAGCGCCCTTCTGACTATCCTACGTATTGCTCCGAATAAAGCATCAGTTCGCCACTCTGGCGCGGTGCCAATTTTGTTGGATCTAAAGAAATGGGTTTAGCTCACCTCACAATCACCGTACCATAATTTACCCACCTGGAAGTATGTCTTTAGATGTATGGTTTGTCCTAATATCGAAACTGATACTTTTGTCGCAATTGTTCTATATTAGCCCGGATAGGTTTGATGATTTTCTATCGCTTTTGATCAATTGGGTTCCGCCCATTAGTATTGCAAGAATATATTTTTATCGCAGTTACTTGGAGCTTTACTAATAGCATTACATGGAGTACCCATTTAGACATCGAGACAGTTTCTGCACGACAGCTCACTTGTGTATGACTTTTCTCATCTACTGCCACCAAACTACCCGTTTACGTGGTCTGAACACTTGGGTTCGGTCTAAGCACTCAGAGAATATACAAATGCTTGAAAAAGTATAATGGAAACTTATAGGAACCCCGTTTCTGTTTATGGTATCACACCTTTGCTTGTGCTGAAAGAGTTCAACAACAAGGATAACTGCACTTAACACCTACAGGGATAGCTAAAGATAATTTATTCCAACCACGGACATATATGCCACAACAGAAAACGCCAACCGCCTTTAGTTCAAAATTTCCACTTACCGGTAGAATTCTTCATGCGACTCTTCACGACGCTTTACCATCTTGGATCGGCGTCAACGACTAATGTCAAACCGAACTAATCCGTTTGCTAAACTAACGGAGGACTGGAGCCCCAACTGACTTCGAATTGCCAGGTGATCATCCCTTGTGGTCTTCTTTCGGCTCGTTACTCACTTTCTCTATATTCCAGGATCGACCAGCTTACGACACTTGCGAATTCATATCCCGGGTGTTGCTTTTAGTTAAAACCGATTACGGTTGCTTTAAAATAAAGCTGACGAATATAAAGACTTTATTAAATCTTAAGTTAAAAAGCAAGGAAAACAAAAAACGATTTTTTGCAATACGGA
This sequence comes from Dicrocoelium dendriticum, assembly GCA_944474145.2. Lineage (NCBI taxonomy): Eukaryota > Metazoa > Platyhelminthes > Trematoda > Plagiorchiida > Dicrocoeliidae > Dicrocoelium > Dicrocoelium dendriticum. The sequence goes on from OX104061.1 coordinate 28,231,668, forward strand.
TGTAAATAGAGAACTTAAAAACCGTTAAAAATACATGCAAAAAATAAAGTTACTAGTTAAAAGGAAAGTTAAAATGATAAAGATAAATAAAGATAAAAGGTAGTAGATAAAAAATATAACTAAGATATAAAATTAGTTAAAAATAAGTCAGTTTTTGTAGGACGTACGGGGATTTAGTAGGAGTTATGTAGTTTCGTCGAAGTTAGACAGGCAGATAGCAACCAAAAATCCAGAAAAGCACTCAACGGGCGTTTCTTTCTATCGGATTCTTCAGTAGCGCGCAACTGCCGAAGGTTGCAGGATTCGAACCCTCGAACCTTTTCCCGAGTTTGTCACAGTTAGGGCGACACGCACCCAAGGAATTGTCCATCGTTGCGACAACAAAACAAGCCACATCGTTCCTTTAGCTGGACATGAGCGGAAGATTATCAACCCTTTTACAAATTACTAACCGGACAAATCATTCACAAAGCCAGAACAATTGGTCATTATGAGCTCTTTCATCCGCGTTGACCGCTCAGTTGGCCGTGGTCTCCTATATTTCTAAGCAATTTTACTACATACCCCGGGGATCTGCGATTCTATCTTCGAAACCATATTCTATCCTTCAATCCTTCAATACCGATTCAACGTATTTAAATGTGTATCCCTCGGAGACTTCACGTGGTTCTGCGGCGGATAAACACAGCATAATCAAAAAGAATGTTTAGTTCCCGACCTACCAATCGGACAAGACAGGATTCAAGGACGCAATGGGCACCCGGCTATCGCATCAGCCGGCAGATAAATGGGACGCAACCTGAATGCGAATAACCGAGCAAACAAACGTTCAAGCAGAAACAGCCAGTTACAACTTGCCATTCAATGGATTGGCGGCAGTGTTGCAGGACGTGGTGGCTTTTCGCCTGCCAAGCGTTCTCCCTATAAAAAGCCACAAATGTCCGTTTAACAACACCGCAGCGTGGCGAATGTAACTCGCCACCGAATAAAGTCACAGCCCATTACTTCACACTGGCACGGCAACAAGCGTCATAATTCTAGATAGGTTCATTACACTGGAACTTCTACATCTGCATATACCGTCGTCTTTTTGCTTTCTACGATATACCCGTTGACCTTTGCGTTATTTTTGCACGATCTTACTGTATTGTCATATCTCTCTTGAGCGTGCTCTTCAGTTATTTTCCAATGGATCATTCAGGGTTTCCAATCTACTATTAACCGAGGTCCCGGTTTCACGACAGCCAAACTATTATTTCGCATTTTACCATTGTACTGTTCCAATCATAGACATATGAACAATCTTCTACTGTCACTGTTACAGTTGCCATAAAATGTCTGTACAGTTATACGTATTTGATTATGCCGCCATGGTAGTGACTCGCATAGTCGATACTAAAATACTTATTTATTTATGTATTTACTCTTGCGAGTCAACGACATATGGAGCTTAATCATGGGCGACGGCAGCGAAAAGCCTTGACTGATACCTTACTGCGACATGGTGCGGTTTATCTCCTATTGTATTACAGTTTTGCATGTGCAGTGGATAGGGCTGGTCCCGAGAGCAATGACTTCGTTTGCAAGCGTCCAACGTTCGCGGTGGCCAGTGAGCTGCCAAAGCGAATATTGGTTGTATAAGCAGTAGGGGAATCGTTTAGGTTTTGTGTAGATTCGTCGCGGTTAGACACAGGCAGAAAGCCACCACATCCAGGAAAACGCTAGACGGCCGTTTCGTCCTATTGAGCTTCGTCAATAGCGCGCACATTCTGAACCCTGTGGGTTTAAACTCACCACGTTACCCTTGCTTGTCAGCGAATTATGTCACTAAGCCCTTAGCGACGGCAGCGAAGTGTCCTTGTTGTTATCTAACTGAGATGTAGCGTGACACACCTTCTACTGTCTTGCATGTTATGAATGTGTAGGTGATAGAGCGGGCCCCTAAAGCGACGAGATTATTTGAAGGCCGCCGCCAATCGAGGTGGCACGTAAGCTGCTTAGGCCACCCCCGCTTAGTTTTAAGCAGTAGGGGAATTTATTAGGTTTTGTGTAGCTTCGCCGCAGTTAGACACACTCAAAGAGACGCTACACGTTAAGGGGAGGCTAGGCGGTCGTTTTGTCCAACTTAGGCTCGCCCGTAGCGCAAACGCGCCGAATCCTGTCAGATTGGAAGACAAAGTTCTTCTCTTGCGAGTCAGCGACCAAGGCCACTGAGACATGAATGACGGCAACGGACCGCAAACGCCGATACCGAGCTGTGCTATAGCGCGGTTTATCTTCCACTGCCTTGCATGTTATGAAGGTGCAGAAGACAGCACTGGCCGCTAGATCAACGACTTAACTTGGGAGCCGCTACTAATCAAAGTGGCACGTAAACTGTCACCACGACTACAGAGTTGTTGTAAGTACTAGGGGGTGTAGTAGATTTTGTGTAGCGTCGCCGCAGTTAGACAAATGCAGACAGCAACACTTCCAGGAAAGCGCTTGGCGGACGTTTCGTCAGAGTGAGACAGACAGTAGCGTGCACCCGCCGAAACCTGCCAGAATCGAACCCACGAACTTACCATTGCGCGTCAGCGACATTTGTCGCTTATTCATGCTTGGCGGCAGCGGACCGCCATGCCTTCTACCTCACTGCAAAGTAGCGCGGCACATCCTCCACTGGCTTGCATGTGATGAATGTGAAAAGGACAGGGCTTGATCTCTGAGCAACGACTTTATTTACAAGCCGCCAACTTTAGCGGTGACACGTAAGCTGTTATGACTACTATTGATTATTTGTAAGTAATAGGGTGACTATAAGTATTAGGTAGCTTCGTCGCAGTTAGGCACCGTCAGACAGCTATCACACATTCAGGAAAGCGTTTTAAACCATAATGTCTTATTGTGGCTCGTAAGTAGCGCAAGCGCGCCGAATCCTACCAAGTTCTAACATAGGAATTTACCTCTGCGAGCCTGCGGCTCCTGTTACTGAGCCAATTGTGACGGCAACGAAATGCTATGACTGTTATATAACTGCAATAATGCGCGGCTCAGCCACCACTATCTTGCAGGTTATGCATGTGCAGATGAGAGAGCGTGCCTCAGACCAGCGACTTTATTTGCAAGCCGACACAAATCGAGGTTGCGTGTGAGCTGCTAAGGCACCTGCTGCATATTTTTAAGTAATAGGTGGATTTATTAGGTCTTGTGTAGTTTCCTCGCGGTTAGCCAAAGGCAGACAGCCAGTACAATCCAGGAAAGCATGGGTTGGCCGTTTGGTCATATTAAGACATAACATTTGCGCGCAACTGTTGAATCCTGCAGGATTCGAAGAAAACGGGATACTCCTGCGCGTCGGTTACTAATGATACTAAGCAAAGGAGGACGGCAGCGGACCGCAAGCACTGATATCCAACTGCCATAAAGTGCGGGGTAACCATCACTGTCATGCAGCTACGCATGTGCAGAGGATATTACTTGCCACCAGACCAAAAGCTTTGCAAGCTGACACAAATCGAGGTGGCACGTTAGCTGCTTAGGCGACCAATGCTTGGTTATAAGTAGTAGGGGAGTTAAGTAGACTTTATGCAAATTCGTCGCAGTTAGGCACCGGCAGACAGCCACTACGCATCCACGGAAGCGCTAGACGGTCGTTACGATCCACTTTTACTCAGCAGCAGTGCGCACATAACGAAGCCTACAAGCTTCGAAATCACGACCTTAAACTTGCGAGATAGCTACGTATGTCACTAAGCCATGGGCGACTGCAGCGAATCGCCATGAATGTTAGCTAATTGCAACATAGCGCGGCTCATCCTCCACTGTCTTGCAGTTGTTCATGTGCAGAGGAAAGGCTGACTCTTAGAACAACGGCCACGTTTGTAAGCCACCACCAGCAATCGCGGTGGCATGCAAGCTGCTAGGGCGAAAACTGATATATGTAGGTAATAGGGGATTTATTAGCTTCCGTGTAGATTCACAGCAGTTAGATACGTTCAGACAGCCAGCACACATTCAGGGAAGCTCTAGATGATCGCATTGTTCTATTAGGACTGGACAGCAGCGTGCACCCAATGTTTCCTGCCTGATGCAAACCTACGAGTTTACACTTGCATGTCATCGATGTATGTCACTAGGCCATGGGCGGCGGCAGCGGACCGCCATGACTTATATCTAACTGCGATATGGCGCGGCTCATCCTCAACTGTCTTGCATGTCACAAAGTTGCAGATAAAAATGTTGGCCTCCAGAGCAACAATTCTTTTGCAAGCAGCCACCTATCGCGGTGGCACGTAAGCTACTTAGGCGACCAATGCTTAGTTGTAAGTAGTGGGGATCTATTAGCTTTTATGTAGATTCGTCGCCGTTAGACACTAGCAGACAGCCAATACGCACTTAGGAAAGCGCTAGACAGTCGTTTCGATCTATTGTTATTCAGCAGTAGCGCGCACCCAAGGAATCCTGCAGGATTCGAACGCACGAGCTTAATGTTGCGTGAGAGCGATTTATGTCCCTAAGCCATGGGCGACTGCAGATAACCGCCATGACTGATAAATAAGCGCGATACAGCGCGGCTCATCCTCAACATTCTTGCATGTCATAAAGGGGAAGGTAAAAATGCTGGCCTCCAGAGCAACCAACTTCGTGCGCAAGCAACCACCAATCGAGGTAGCGTGTAAGCTGGTTGGGCGAATATTGCCTAGCTTAGTTAATAGGGGGAGTTAAAAGGTTTAGTGTATATTCGTCAAGAAAACGTGCACACAGACAACCTTTAGACATAAAAGAAAGGCTGGACGGCCGTTTGTCCAATTTTTCTTCCACGGCCGTGCAAGCACGCAGCATCTAGCCAGACTCGATGACCAAAACCAACCCACACGAGTCAGCGACAAATGTCACTAAGCCATGCGGGACAAATGCAACTGCCATGACTGCTACCTAACTGCGCTATAGCGCGGCCATCCTCCACTGTCTTGCAAGTTATGAGTGTCCAGAAGACATTTCTAGCCCATAGAGCAACGACTTCGTTTGCAAGCTGCCAACAAGCGTTTGGCTTGTAAGCTGCTAATGCGACTACTTGTTATTGAAAAGTAGTAGGGGAATATATTAAGCTTCGTGTAGATCCGTCGCAGTAATACACAGGCAGATAGCCACTGCAATCCAGGAAAGCGCTAGAAGGTCGTTTGGGCCTATGGTTACTTGTTATTTGCGCGCACACACTAAATCCTGTCGGATTCGAACTCACGATCTTTATCTTGCGAGACCGCGCATTATGTCACTGAATTATAGGAGAAGCAACAGACTGCGATTACTGATGTAAATCCGCAATATAGCGCGGCTCTTCCTCCAGTAACTTGCATGTTTAGAATGTGCAGACAAGTGTTCTGGCCCCTAAAGCAACGGCTGCTTTGCCAGCCGCCGCCAATCGAGGTGGCATGCAAACTGCTAAGGCTTTTTATTCATCACCGTCTTACAAGTTGTCAGCAGGTGGGACCCTCCTAAGCTATCGTGCCGCATTAAATGGACAAGGAGAAATATCAATCAGTGGCAGGTCCGCTGCATCCTCTGTAACGGACCGACATCCTTCCGGATAGCTATCAGCCGTCTATCATGTCGCAAAATCTATGTTATGCTTAACAAATGCCATCTTTATCGGAGTGGAAGGCTAGGCAAGAGGGGGATGGACATAGCAACTTACAATTCAAACGTCACTGGGGCCGGGGCAGCCATGTCAACAAGCTTGCCTAAGCAAACGTGTTCATTGCCTTTAGGACCCCAGCCAGGCGGCCGGGATGCACCAACCGACGCGGACTTCGAAGTGAGGGTTTGCATCTCTCCCGACCAAGTCCTTGCTTGGCCTCACCTCCTCCGCTTCTAACCGTACCACCGGCGCAAAGACAGTGCACGTCACGGAATTAGGTGTGCTGGCATGCGCAACACGTGAACCAGCCATCAAAGCCTGGTGCGTGATATACTAGTGCTAAGCGGTTCTCTCGCTCTTCCTTCACCAAATACGCGACGCCGAGAACGCACATTGCTCACACGGTGCTAACACCAGAACCGAGCTAAGCTGCGAAAGCAGCGATACTCAAACGTGACGATCATCTTTATATTGTCTACCTGATGGGATAGATTTCGCAGCCATCCAGGAGGGTTGAACCGACGGCTGCAATAGAAACTCCGCCCTTCAGGGCCAGAGTAATGCCGCGTCTCCGCCCTGGTAGCGGAAATTGGCAAAAGCGTCTCGAGATTTTGCTATACCGCTCGTAGCTTCACCTTCGATCCCTCGAGCGCTAATATAGCTGCCAAGGTACTTGAATCCCTGATCGACTTCTAGCAGAGCACCCCAAAGCGTTACCGCAAAGGTGGGTCCATGCCAAGCTTAGAGAATTCACATGCATTCGATAGAGCAAAGCGAAGCCCAACACGCGTAATAGCCATTGCTAATCGGTCTAGTGCTGTTTGGCATGTTTGGATGCTGGCAAACATTAAAGCAATATCGTCCGCATACAACAAGCCAGGAAGCAGCTCCATATCTTCTAGGTCGTTATCAGTGAACTCTCTTTCTATGACTACAGCAATAGCAAAGTTAAAGAGAAAAGGTGCCTGCGGTCAACATTGGCTCACACCGCTGGTGGTACTGAAGAGTGGCGACAGTTTGCCAGAAACCCTCCCTCAGCTCAAAATACGCGCGTACAGCGCTTTGATGATTTTTACTTGTTTACCAAGCAAGCTTTTCCTCAACAGACAGTCCCAAAGGACTCGTCATTCGGCTGAATCGATGGCACCTTTTATGTCATAAAGCACAGCAATGGTGGGTCGCCAATAAACCTGGCGGTGCTTAACGATAGACGCAAGGTGAAAAGGTGGTCGATGCAGCCCCAACCTCATGAAACCCGGCTTGCTCTTCACAAATTTGGCGTTCGCGAGTGTCAGTCAGTCTGTGGAGAATGGCAGAACAAGCAATTTATAGACCATTGAAACCGGACTGATCCTTCTATGCATGCCGCATTCCGAACGGGAGCCTCACTTGAAAATTGGGACAACGACGGAGCAGCTCCATTTTGTCGGGACCGTCTCCTGCTCCTAAAATTTCGATAGCAACTCGTGTAAGTCATCTACTAGAGCAGGCCCCTCGAATTTGGGGTGGGCTAAGGGAATTTTATCTGCCCCTGCGGCCTTATGCACTTCTAACAGCCTGTTCTCACGTTGGACTTCTGTGCGTAAGGGCGGGTCCAAGGAGATTGATCCAAGGAGAAGTGCCATTAGTGACCGATAAAAATACCAATAACTATGGTTCCTTAAATTGCCTCGCAGTGTTATCCCAACGCTCCAAACGCTTTACAGGCTGTGATCGGCTACCCACTCTCGTCGCGTATAGTCTCGCTAACACCAGGTCTCCTTTCGCCTTTTTCCCTATTCAGACGGAATAACAAGAAGATTGCCAACGGCAGCGGTTGTTTCTATCTCAGAGCCATCGCGGTCTTTCTTTAGGCTAGCACGCGGTTTAGCCCCAAGGATTTGCGGGCCTCAATGTATCCGCTTCAATCCAGAATACGTCGGCGAGCAGCCATAGGTTCCAGAGACTGTGTAGTGACCCAATACCTAGTTTGGCAAATTGACTTGCCACAGGAAGCCATCCATGTTTATAGTAATGGTTGCGGAACGTGTGACCAGTGGTATTCGACGGTGTTCAGTAAGGGCTTGCTCAGCCTGGATGTCAGCCCACTTTGATACGCTTTCAGAACACCTAGTTCACACCTAGTTCACCTCGACGTTGCGGGCGTCCACCGAAACGCACCCGGAGATCGGCGCAGGCAAGTGCGTGGTTAGAGTCTGAGGACGTGCTCCTAATCAAGCGACAAGTTTGGGCCCAGCCACTTTAGCGGGAACTGCTCGCAAAGTGCTCGATTTGTGTCCACGCGTGGCCCGAGGCTGGTAGCCGCAAAGTCACGCTTGTGCGGGTGCTGTGTCAAACTTTGTGCTCGCGCGAAAGAGACTAGCATCTTCACACAGCCTTATCAATCGCACACCGTTATCATTAAGGGCGTCTACTACATGTTGGCCACCCAAATAAATCTCATTATGTGACAATTTTCTGACTTAGGCGTTTAGATCACCAGCCAAAAGCACAGGGTTTGTGCATTCTCTGTAAAAAGGGATCGTTACGTTGATGAGAGAAATTATCTTTCACCGAACAAGTGCTACGGTTTGTAGGGGCGTAGGCCGCAATGACAAACCCGTACCGTTTGTTCCAACGCAAATTCGTAGCGTGGAACGAACCATCTAATCTAACGGCGCACATCTGACGCTTGACCATGATCCAATCGATCAAAGCAGCTTCAGTCCGGGGACGCAAGACAAGGCCGACACCAGCTTGACCGACATTTGAAGCTGCATCATCGTCATACAGGCGCAATGAGAATGTAGTGCCAATGTAGCATATGGGATCGCAGGGTAAGCACGAAGGTCGAAGCTTGCAGGCGAGTATCTGATTAACCGCAAATATGGATTGATAGGGGCTCTATTGTGTCGGCACGTGCGGCCTGTTGGCTAATCTGTAGCAAAGTGCGCACGTTGAGGCCTGCCAGTCTTAGAAAGCCGAGAGGATTCCAACAGGAAACGGATGTACTGAGGTTATCCGTTGGGTTGAAAATGGATTTGTCGAGTGGCTTGGAGCGACGCCCTGCGAGTTTGTGTAGGATGAAACTAGAAAACAAGCGAATATTAACGTAAGGTGGGGGAGGGCTAATAATCAGCGGAGAGAAATTGGGGGATAAAAGTAAAGTTGGAGCGGGAGAATAAGAATGATGATGCGCAAGAAAGAGGATAAAAAGGTGGGAAGGCCTGAGCAGTAGCAATCATACTCCCGCATACCCTGCTCGATGCAGCAGATAGGGCGCCGTTACTTATCCACCTCGACGGCCAGCGCATCAAGAAACGGTTAGAGGAAAGGTTCATTGCAATCCGGGGACAGAATACTGTCGGGTTGCCCAGGCCTAGACAAGAGAACAATTAGTGTATTGAAACAAAGCCTTTGATTAAGAAAGCTTACCACAAGGCAACGGGGTTTTGGTACTAAACTACAAAACAGCCTGTTTTATGGAATAGAAAGCAAACCACAAAGCAAAAACCAGCTTGGAAGGCCAGGAGGCCGCATTATTCTGGCCTCCAACCATTGACCAAACTCGTATATGTGGCTCTAAAGGTGCAAAAGCTGCCTAGCATAGCTCAATGGGTCATGGCGGCACACAAACCGTCGCACCACTGTAAGGTCTAATCTCAGTGCGATGGAGTTAAGCTGACCACTGATTATTTGTAAGTAGTGGGGGGATTTATTAGTTTTGTGTAGATTCGTCGCAGTTAGACACAGGCATAGAGCAACCACACATCCAGGAAAGCGCTAAACGGTGGTTTTGTTCTATTGAGACTCCTACGTAGTGCTCACCCACAGAAACCTGCCGGATTTGAACGCACCAGCTTACTCTTGCGAGACAGCGACGTATGCCGCTGAGCCATGGCCGATGACAGGGGACCGCCATGACTACTGCCTAACTGCGCCATAGCGCAGATTACACCACGCTACTGCATGTTATGAATATGCAGGGGACGGCACTGGCGCCTAGAACAACGACTGAACCTGCACGCCTCCACTAATCGAAGTGACATGTAAATTGCTAAGGCGACTATTGATTATTTCACGTAGTAGGGATGTTTATCATGTTTTGTGTAGATTCGTCACAGTTAGACACAGGCAAACAGCTACCACATCCATGAAAGCGCTAGGCGTTTCGCCTTACGGCGACTCGTCAATAGCGCAACCTCCGTAGCTTAGCACATTCGAACCAATGACTCTACTCGCGCTAGTCAACAACATATGTCACTGAACCATGAGCGATGGCAGTGAATCGCTATGACTGATATCTATTTGCGATATAGCGCGGCTTATCATTCACCGTCTTGCATCTTATGTATGTGAAAAAACAGGGCTAACCTCCAGAGAAACGACTTCCTTTGCAAGCCGCGACCAATCGAGGTTGCATGTAAGCTGCGTAGTCCTCTACTGATTATTTGTAAGTATAGGGGGCTTGCTTAGGTGTCGTGTAGATTTGTCGCAGTGCGTAACATGCAATTAGTCACCACACACCTAGTAAATCGCTAGCTGGCTGTTTTGTTTTATTAGGACTAGAAAGTAGCACACACGCCCAATGCTGCCAGATTCCAACCCACAAAATTCATTTACAAAACAGCGACATACGTCACTGAGATATGGACGACAGCAACGTACGCCATTACTGATAACTAACTGCGATATAGCGCGGCTCATCCTCCACTGTCTAGCATATTACGAAGGTTAATAGAGCAGTGCTGACCCTAGAACAACGAATTTTTTCTCACCCTGCCACTAACCAACGTGACATATAAGGTGTTTAGGCGAATAGTTATTATTTGTAAGCATTACAAGGAATTTTTAGGTTTTGTGTAGGTCCGTCTTAATTAGACACAGGCTGGCAGCCACCACACCTGTAGAAAAGCGCCAGACGCCCATGTCTTCTTATAAGGACCCGTCAGTAGCGCCCACTCGTTGAATCCTTCCGGCTTCGAGCCCACGATCTTACATTTGCAAGCCAGCGAGCGACGTCACGCAGCAATGGACGACGGCAGCGGGCTGTCGTGGCTGATACCTATCTGCCATACAGCGCAGCCCATCCTCTACTGGCTTGCATCTTATGAACATATTGAGAGGTTTGGCCTGGCGGAACCTCCTTCCTTGAATCCTGCCACAAACGTTAGAAGCATGTACGCTGCGAAGGCGACTACTGAATATTTTTAATCAATAGGATTTATTACGTTCTGTGTAAGTTCTTCGCAGACAGACACAGCGGAAAGCCTAATAAAGCTCAACAGTATTTACGAAAACTCAGTAGCAAATTTAGCAATTTACATGCCATCTTGATTATTGACGGCTTGCAGAGGAAGTCGTTGCTCTAGAAGCCAGCCCATTTCTATGCGCATTCAGAACAAACAAGACAGTGGGGGATGAGCCGCGCTATGGCGCAGGTAGGTGTCGATCATGGCGGTCAGCTGCCTTCGCCCATGGATCCGTGATATACGTCACTGGCTCAAAAGTGTAAGGTCGTGGGTTCGAATCCGGCAGGATTCAACGATTAGCCTTACTGAGGATTCCCAATAGGACGAAACGGCCTCCTGGCGCTTTCCTTGATATGCCCATGGTATGGCTGCCTGTGTCTAACTGACGAATCTATACAAAACCCAATGGAACCCCACCTACTTACCAATGATCAGTAGTTGCCCTAGCAACTTACTGGCCACATCGATTGGTGGTGATCTGCACATGAAGTCGATGCTGTGAGTGAAACGCCAGTACTCTACGCATTCAAAACCTGCAAGGCAGTAGGGGATGAGCCGCGCTACATCTCGGCTATATCGCTTTATCAGTCATGGCGGTCCGCTGCCGCCGCCCATGACTCCGGGACATTTATCCCTGACGCGCAATATTATGTTTGTGGTTTTGAATCCGGCAGCCTTAAAACAATAAATAAATTGTTTTCTCCTCGATGAAACGAGACACGCCAATACAGGCATGATCGAGTGATTGGCAGAGCCATCTAAATATGCTGACCTTATATACACCATACGAGTAAGATAAGGGTTCGCAAAATACATGGTGGCTTTCCCGGATAGGTAGTTGACTTATCTGAATGGTCGGCTGACTGCGACGAACAAAAATACATGGCTGAATTAGTAGTTAGTAGTTATCATAGAGGAAAGCTGCAAAGATAATTGGCATGCTCATTGTAGTCAGGTAGACTTGTGGCACGGAAGCAACGTAAAAGCTAGACGTGGTTCCGTTACAGAAATGCTGGGTGGGAGTTCGAATAATCCAGGAGATTGATCTCAATTATTTCTCGCGCTTATTAACCCGATAGAATGTTTAATAAACACTGACGAATGGGTGAGGTTTTGTTCATATGCCATTTTGTTCACAGATTTCATTAATCGGGATCTTGACAGTGAATTTATTTTGTTGGCGGGTCACAGCCGCCACATCGCAGTGTTGTTAAGTAGGCATGCGTGGCTATTTTTGGAAACCGCTCGCCAACTGAATACCCACCAGTCCTGAAACACTGCCGTTGACCACTGGTGGAATAGCAATGCTCCATTGGCAATACCACTGTACGAACGGTTTTCCGTAGGGCTAATCTCGGTCATGGTGCACCCATTTTTCTTCGGCTAGGCAAGACTTAGCCAGGATACCTTATTAACGGTTGGAACTGGCGGTACGTGACGGAATAGAGCAATGTAAATTATGCTGCAGATTTTTAGATGAGCAAGTACCTTGGCAAAATGAGGGTTGGATCTATCATACGTTGTATTATCGACTTAGCAGATAACCCACGGGCCGGTTGCGCTTTACCGACAGGTCCAACAGGAAGAACCACTGCAAGTAAGTAGAACACCCGCGGGGTGATAAAGCCTTTTGTGAGGTGTTGCAGACGTAAAGTGGTGTTGCTTCTAAGTGTTCATTCTAGTAGAACACATTGGTCAAGGAGCTTGCCGTAGTCTCCGCAATGGCCGAAGTAATATTCTGGTAAAGAGAACAGCCGAAATTATACAAAAGGCATAAGACCATCGGCAGACCAGACTAGCGAGGTGGGTAATTTATCCCTCGTATAGTAGCACCAATTAGGTAAAGACTGTGGTGTTGCAAGGGAAGTATTCCACTGGTGAGCTGGACGAGTCCTAAAGTCACGGTATCACAAGTAAGTAGAAAACTTACAAGTAACTGAAACGCTTTCTGTGGTGATGTAAGAGCTTGGAAGTCAACTGTTCAAACCAGTAGAAGGTATGGATGGGAATGTTCATTGCGTTATCCAGAACACAGGTGTGGCCGAAATCAGTAGTATAGCTCATGGTAGATAAACATCCAGTGAGCATAGGATTAATAGCCGACCACGCTGGCTCGGTGGGTAATGTATGCAAAGAATAAGGGCGCCAAATAGATGGGGGTCCGGTACTTAGAGGAATCCACTGGGGAGGCGGACGGAACATAACGCCATGAAATCGCAGGTAAGTGGATCACCTGCAGGACAATGATGCTTTGTCTAGATGTTACGATGGTGAGAAGGATTTGAACCCAATTGTGCAAGAAGATGGAAACTGGGACAGAACGCCCCAGATGGTGGTTCGGGCTATCTATTCATGCTTGGAAATTCAAAGCTTACCTTCAACGTCTTTACCGAGAAACGACGATCAACGTAAGTTCAGTTAACCCTTCCAGGTAGGAATCACGGAGGGGCAGCAAAGTAGAGGTCGGAGAGCGGAACATTTCTAAACTTTAAGGAGATAGTGTGCAGATTTAGCTACCTGGCGCCTTATCAGGCACGTTGCATCGTCCTGGTTAAATACAAGCTACGGGGTCATGGGTATGTGTGTGCCATCTTATATTAGCGTTGCGTAAGGAATACCTGTATACGGGAGCTAGGTAATAGGTAATGTGGAACTGTTCGGCAAAGGTAAGACGCGGTACGCGGGGGTGAGTTGATGAAAGAGCAACAGTCTCAGTGGAGGGACGTTAATTGATAGGGAAAATGCCGCGGCTGCAACACCTACGGTTTCGAAACAAATTAAGTTTGGAGACTACAGATGCGGAATGGTGGCCTAACAGCATTTCAACGGATTAATTGAACCTCTGTGGCACTCATAGGTCATTTGGTCACAGGGGGCTGTGAGGGTAAGAGTCGGTTTAGCTTCGTAGAATAGGCCTCACGTGGTCGAGAGAATAAGAGATAACGACTGCCGAACAGTCAGTTCAGAAGAAAGACGGTAGTGATAGGAAGAAATGCCGTAGTTGCAACGAACATAGGGCTGCGGAACAATCAATTCTGTGAACCTTCATCTGTGGAAAAAGCGGCGTTTCAAGTGAACCGTTGAGAGGTGGAGGTACTGTGGCACACGTAAGTCAGTTGGACGTAGAGGGCTGTGCGGGATAAAGCCTAATTAGATATGCAGCAGAATCCGCGCTTACTTAAAAGATTAAGGGAACTCGAGCTAAAGACGCATTTCTCATCGTTGTTCTGGTTAAAAGAACATTAATAGAAATGCTTAACGATGTCTTCAAGGAGGATATATATATATGTGCATTATATTGCGAAGTATCTACGTCACAACTGCAGAGCTACAGGGAGCAATAATTAGAAACGATGTCAGCCTAAAGATAAGGACCTACGCAAGCAACCTAGCCGAACACTTGTGGCAAACATACAAGAATACGGCGCTAGATAGACAAAGTTGAGTCGGTAGAGTTTTGGAGGTAGGTGCTGAAGAACAGAAGAATAAAGATAGGGTCAAAAAGCCAAGTAAAGAAGTAAAACTAGTAACGTGATACGAAGCAAGGTGAAAGGGGAATCTGCTGTGTTGTTACGGTGAATATAGGTACAAATATTAGTGATAGTAATGTCAGCCTGCGGAGAAAGAAAACTGTGTGCAAGAAAATCTAAATACCAAAAGTCATACGCACAAACGTGCAAAGCTACAGTGTGGCAGCTAAGTCAGTAGTGGCACCGGAAATTGGTGGTCCATACGGATATGTGATAGCCATGACCAGATAGATAGCTGAAGAAGTAGAACGAGATAAGCCCATGGGTAAGTAACGCAGCCAGATAGATGAGGTCATAAGCAAAATATTGCGCAGCTACATTGTGGCAGGTTAGTCGGCGGATCATCGGCGATAGGTGGTCCATAATGTGGGCAATAGCCAGAGCCGGTGAGAGTATAGCGCGTAGATCGTGCGCTATATTTCCGGTACGGGACTAGTCGACCAACCAAAAGTAGTGGACAGAATACACAAAAGTAAACTAGGGAAGAAGTTTATTGAACGGGAGGAGCGTTAGCTAATGCTAAAAATAGGGCACCCAGAGAGAGCTAGCTAGGGAGAATGTCGTTGGCGTGGAGTGCATTGACAGAGCGTCAGGTCAGGTCAGGTCAGGTCAGGTCAGATGGACGAAAGAGGCCTCCGCCTAACGAGCGTCCAGTTCTTGTGCCGGTAAGTGAAGCGACCCCCGGCACTTCGACGTTGGATTGTCTCTTCTTGCTTCTGCAATGGAATGAAGCTAGAACAAGAGCAATCTCTGCACTTTCATATGCCAGCATCAAAATACACTACGTATTAAGGTACAACTACAATAATGCTGGATAAAGGATGGACCAACAATTGTCTAAGCCCCTTTTGAAGGCTTCTACTGTCTCAGACTCCACTAAATCAGAAGGGAGTTTATTCCAGTAGTTAACTACCAGGTTCGTAAAAAACTTTGCCCTGATGTCCAAACGAGCTCTGTGATGTTTAAGCCTCAGGCGATGCCCGCGCAGATGGTCTGACGTAGACAGTTCAAACAGATGGGTGGAACAATTACCACTAAGTCCCTTAATGATCTTAAACGTCTCTATCAAATCCCCTCTCAACGATCTTCAGAAGACTTCCCTCGTTGACCTTCAATCATCCTGGTCGCAAGGTTCTGAATCTTTTCTATACAAGTGGTGTCACTACGGAGGTACGGTGACCAGGCTTGAACGCAATACTCCAGATGTAACCTGACCACTGCTTTATATAAGGGCAAGAATACTTCTGCTTTAGTTCGCAGTCGAGTCGCGCGCCAAAAGCCGTGATCGTCTTCGTGTTTCCAACAAGCAGGAACAACGTTCCAACAGGCAAACCGAATGGTTCCCTAATACATAAGAAAGCTATAATTTGAATAGTTTAGAATAGTTTACACATTCATACGGGGGAATCTCCAGGTCAGAACACAGCTCCCCTCCTAGAAGGGAAACCGTGGGTGACCCTTCGATCTACGTGAGGACTGTCCGTCGCGGGCCAGCCTTCTGCGAGACCAGGTAGTGAAACCTGATGCAGCTGCTGGGGGAGAACCAGGCGATCGGACCCTAGCGGACTCCCACACGTGTCCTCCCTAACGGTGCCAAAAACACAAAATGGGGGAAGTTCGTAAGCGTTAAATGTTCGCGAGTTCGTGAAGGTCAAGTGTTCGCTTCAGCCTCGGCATCTCCTCCGGTTCATACATGGAAGATAAACGGAAACAAGAGCAGTGACGGTGGGGGCGAGGGCAAAAGCAAAAGTGACACTTACCGGATGAGGTAGGCGTCAGTCAAAACGCAGCTCTTTTTGTGCTTTCAAAACGTTTTGTTCTTTTTTGGGTTTTCAAAACATTTTGCGTTCTTTTTAGGTTTTCAAAAAAACTTTTGTCGGTTTTTTGGCGTTTTCAAAAGCTTTTGGGGGGTTTGGTACGTTGTTGGCCAAAAGGGAAAAGAAAAACGATAAGGAAAGTGAAAGAAGCACTAATCCCTTAATCGAGCTGGCCAATGAACGCGTCTACCCGACCTAGTCGACTTGTTCGAATCAGAGGAAGGCGTGGTCTTAGACGTCCTATCGGATCGCAAAATTGGAGGAACTGCTGAAGACGTGGCAGTTGGTTCGATGGGAAGCGGCGGAGCTGAAGTAGAAGGCTTGGATGGAGCGTGATACTTGGGGTCAGGGATGTTGGAAGCAGTCGAGTCTTCCATCATAGGCTGCGTTGATTCGTCAGAAGACAAGTAAGGGTCTTCGTCGAGCTCAGGTTCCACGTGGGCAACCTTGAGACGGTCAATCGTAACAGCTTCACGTTTACCGTGACGGTCGATTATAAAGACGCGGTCCTTACGCTGCAGAACCCTGAAGGGACCTTCGTAAGGTCGCTCCAATGGTCTGCGGAGACCATCGAGGCGGAGAAAAACGAACGGACAATGCTGCAGGTCTTGTGGAATAAAAGATTTACGTTGTTGTTCTCTAACGTTGGGAAGCTTGTACTGACGCATGCTCGTGGCAAGCTGGCGTGCATAATTTGCGTCGTAACGGGTAATTCTGGGACTAACGGAGAAGAAATCGCCAGGTAAACGCAGTGGTTGTCCATATACTAACTCGGCGCTAGACGTACGTAGATCGGCCTTTAGGGCTGATCGGATCCCAAGGAGGATCATAGGCAGCACCTCAGTCCAACTCAGCGCATTGGCGGCGCTAAGTGAGGCTTTCAACTGTCGGTGGAAACGTTCCACCATGCCGTTCGCTTGCGGATGGTAAGCGGTCGTGCGAATGCGTTGGCATCCAATGAGTTTAAGGAGATCGTTAAAGGTCGTAGATTCGAATTGCGGACCACGGTCTGTAGTCACTGTGGCTGGACAGCCGTGTGAAGCGACCCAGCGCTCGACAAAAGCGCGTGTTACGGTTTCCGCAGCTACGTCAGGAATGGGAACGGCTTCGGGCCAACGGGTGCAACGATCGATCATGGTCAAAATATAGACCATTCCTTTGGACGGGGCCAGAGGTCCCACTATATCGAGATGGACATGGGCAAATCGCGCTGAAACGGACGGAAAGCGACCAAGCGGAGCGGACACGTGCCGCTGAATCTTGGCTTGCTGGCAGGTGAGACAGCTGCGTGCCCAGCGCGTAAGATCGCGTTGCATCCCCGGCCAAACGTATCTCTCAGAGACAAGCTTAGCAGTAGCTTTAATGCCTGGGTGGGCGATATTGTGGAGGGTGTCGAAAACGATACGGCGAAAAGTTTCTGGAACGACGGGTCGAGGTCGTCCGGTAGATGTGTCGCATAAAATGGTACCGTCAGATGACGGCAAAGGGTGCGGGGATATTTTCAAAGAAGAATCGCGAAGTTCCGAAAAGGTTTGGTCGTTTGATTGCGCGGCGGCCATAGCAGACAAATCGATTGCCTGCCCGGCAGGGCCAATCGCAGATACTCTTGAAAGAGCATCAGCGACGACGTTTTGTTGACCAGAAATGTGTCGGATATCCGTAGAGAATTGGGCAATGAAATCCAGCTGACGAATCTCACGTGGTGAGTGTCGAGCTGATTGATTTCGGAATGCATAGGTAAGCGGTTTGTGATCGGTGAAGATAATGAAGGTGTTACCTTCAAGAACGTGTCGGAAATGTCGAACGGTAGAGTAAACGGCTAGCAGTTCGCGACTGAACGTGCTGTACTTAAGTTCGGCAGGCTGTAGGCGTCTAGAGTAGAAGGCAAGAGGTTTCCAGTCTCCATTTGTATGTTGCTGTAGGACGGCGCCAATGGCGCTGTCCGATGCGTCGACAGCAACACTGAGCGGAGCGTTCGGATCGAAGTGATGGAGCATAACGGCTTTAGCTAAGGCTTCTTTGCTGGCCTTGAACGCTTCGGCAGCAGCAGCAGTCAATTCTACCTGGCCGTTTTTGCGTCCACGAAGTAGGTCGGTTAGTGGACTTAGCAAATTGGCACAGTGTGGAAGAAAACGTCGATAATAGTTGAGCATGCCGTTAAAACGGCGAATAGCGGCTAACGTAGTCGGAACCGGAAAGTCTCTGATGGCGCGGACTCTATCGTCTAGAGGCCGTATGCCATACTGATCAATATGGTGGCCAAGGAATTCGATGGAAGGCTGCTGAAATACGCATTTGTCGGGGTTGACAGTGATGCTATTAGCGGCCAGCCTATCGAAAAGTATTTTGAGATGTTCTGCGTGCTGTTCTTCAGAGGCGCTGGCAACTAGGATATCGTCGATGTATGCATAGACGAAATTTAGACCTCTAGTGACTGAATCGATGAGTCGTTGAAAAGTCTGGGCTGCGTTGCGAAGACCGAACGGCATACGCAAAAATTCGAACAGCCCAAAAGGCGTGATTACGGCAGTCTTCGGTATGTCTTCCTCAGCGACTGGAATCTGGTGATACGCGCGAACCAGATCGATTTTTGAGAACACACGGGTGCCGCGCAGGCTTGCCGTGATGTCCTGAATGTGAGGAATCGGATATCGGTCGGGAACAGTAACGTTATTGAGCGCGCGGTAATCACCACATGGACGCCAGTCTCCTGACTTTTTGGGCACCATGTGGAGCGGCGACGCCCAGGGACTGTTAGACGGGCGAACGATGCCTAGTTCAAGCATGTGCTCGAATTCTGCGCGAGCAATTTTCAACTTGTCAGGGGTCATTCGCCTGGCTTTGGCAAAAACAGGCGGACCTTTCGTGACGATATAATGTTTCGCGGCCTCAGTGGCGGATGAAAACGGTGTCATTGCACGAAAGACTTGCGGGAACTTCGTATTAAGCATCTGACCGATAGGCGAGCTTGACAGGTTGGCGTATACAGGACTGATTGACTCTATGTCGGTCAAAGTACCTATAACTGCCAGGTTTGTTTGACGGTCGATCAGACGGCGTTGCTTCGCGTCAACAAGTAAATCGAAGTGCTGCAGAAAGTCAAGGCCAAGAATTGGCGTCTGGACATCTGCGACGAGGAAGATCCATTTAAATGAACGTCGTAGGTTTAGATTAAGCGTGCGCGAGCGTTGACCATACACGCGAATGGTGGTGCCGTTTGCAGCGCGCAAAGAACCGGTCGCCTCTTCGATAACGTCATTAGAATCACGTGGGATAACGCTGACTTCTGCGCCGGTGTCAACGAGATAGCGTACTCCCGTACTGCGATCGGTGACAAAGAAAAGGCGACTGGGGCAGCCAGCAACGTCCGTCGCCCCTACGTGCTGGCCTACCCGTTTCCCTGCATGTTGCGCTTGAAAGAACAAGGTGGGCGACACGATCTGGCCTGATGACCAAATCGCTCGTGGTACCAGCAATAGCTTGACCTAGGGGGAGATTTCGAACGTGATCTAGGAGGACTGCGACTACTGGGACGATTTCGGCGGTTGGATCCGGATTGTGTTAGCTTCTCTAGTCGGTTGGTCAATGCGGATACTTGCGCTCTTAGTTCTGCTACCTCTGTACTGGAGGTAGACTGAACCTGAGATATTTGGGCGTTGGATTCCCAAATACGGTCGGCAATATCGGCGAGCTGAGGAAGAGGCGCATCGTTTGCATACAAGGGATTGCGCATGTCACGTGGCAGGCAACGAAGCCACATCTCTTTAAGGAAAGAGTCGCCAACAGCGAGAGGCTTAGCTAGAGCTTGCATCTTGTGCAGCAACTGCGAAGGCTTTCGATCCCCTAGCTCGGTTTCATTAAGAAGCTGCGTGACGCGAGCATGGTCTGATATGCCAAATCGCTTTAAGACGACGGCCTTAAGCTCATCGTAACTTTTCTGATGTTCCGGAAGTTCCAAGATGTCGTCGAGGTCATCGACGACTTGCGGGGGAAGCGCGGCGACAACGCAGTGAAATTTGACGCTGTCAGAGTTAACGCCATGTAACGAAAAAATGGACTCTAGCTGGTTAAACCAGGCCTTAGGGTTAGTCTCTCGGAAAGGCGGGAGAGGGAAACGGAACCCACAAACCTGATCGTCAGAATCTGGGCGACTGACCTTCATGGTGAAATAATTCCGGAGCGTGTGAATGTGAACACAAATAGTAAAGAGAAAAAGTAGAAAGGTAGACAGAATAAATAACCGGATCTGAAAAAAATATTAGTACCGAACTCACCAAAAATAGTTTTTTTTCGGGGTCACCAATTATAGCGCGTAGATCGTGCGCTATATATCCGGTACGGGACTAGACGACCAACCAAAAGTAGTGGGTAGAAGACACAAAAGTAAACTAGGGAAGAAGTTTATTGAACGGGAGGAGCGTTAGCTAATGCTAAAAATAGGGCACCCAGAGAGAGCTAGCTAGGGAGAATGTCGTTGGCGTCGAGTGCGTTGACAGAGCGTCGTTCGCAGTCGAGTCGCGCGCCAAAGGCCGTGATCGTCTTCGTGTTTCCAACAAACGGGAACAACGTTCCAACAGGCAAACCGAATGGTTCCCTAATACATAAGAAAGCTATAATTTGAATAGTTTAGAATAGTTTACACAGTCATACGGGGGGAATCTCCAGGTCGCTACAAGAGAGTTGAAGAAGTAGAGCGAGGTTAGGATATAAATATGGAATGTAGCCAGTGAGTGTGACAGGTTAGACAGTGGGGCATCGGACGTAGGTGATCCAGAGGGGGTGGGAAAATCCAAAGTCTAGAGGTAAATTAAGAGGTAAATTAAGTCAGTGGAGCATCAAAGGTATAAGGTCGTTAATGGTAGCGGAATACTACGCCCGTGGCTATAAGTGAAGAAGTAGGACTAGATAAGAATATACTTAAAGAATGTAGCCAGATAGCTAAGTTCATACGCGAAATAGTACGGAGCTACAGCGTGGCATTTATTCAGAGGCGCATATTAGATAGGTGGTCCATAAGAAGATGGGTAAGCCAGGGCCAGTGTGATAGTTGAAAAAGCAAACCAAGTTAAGTATATAAGAAAGGCAACCAGTTAAGTGAGGTCATGGGCCCAAACTTGCTGAGCTACAGTGCTTCAGGAATTCGGTGGAGCGTCGGAGGAACGTGGTAAAAGAGGTCTGGGGAAAGCCAGGGCCAGAGAAATAAGTGCAGCCGTAGTACGAGATTAGGATATAAATACGGTACGTAGCCCGCTATGTGAGGTTATACGCACAAAAGTGCGGAGCTACAGTGTAGCAGGTAAGTCGGCCGATCCTCGGAGGTCGATGCTTCCATTTGGTAGTTTAAATCTGAAGCCAGATAGATAAGTGAATAAGTAGGACCAGTAAGAATACAAGTAAGGAACGTAGCAAAATAGGTGAGGTC
The DNA here is from genome assembly GCA_944474145.2 of Dicrocoelium dendriticum. Classification (NCBI taxonomy): domain Eukaryota; kingdom Metazoa; phylum Platyhelminthes; class Trematoda; order Plagiorchiida; family Dicrocoeliidae; genus Dicrocoelium; species Dicrocoelium dendriticum. The sequence continues at coordinate 28,253,288 of OX104061.1, forward strand.
ACACGCACAAAATCGCGGAGCTACATTTTGGCGGTTAAGTCAGTGGAGCATCGGAGGTCGGTGGTCCATAATAAGAGGAAAATCGAGAGCGAAGGAAGGCAGTGAAGACGTAGAATGAAAAATGGGATACGAAGCAGGGTGCAGCTGGACTACGCAGCGCATTTTATGCTATATATAAGAACATTTATTAGTGATATGTATATCGGGTTAGTTGAAGTATATGAGCGGGAACCGTAGCCAAATAAGGCGGTCCAACGCACAAATGTTCGAAGCTTTCGTTTAAAATATGAGGTTGGTGGTGTATAGTAGCAAATGAAGGCCAAAGCAAAAGAGAAAGTAATGAAGTAGTACGAGACTAGGGAAAGGAAGCAAGGTGAAGAGGGACTGCTGTATGTTTATGGTTAACTATAGGAACCATTGTTGGTGAAATCAACATCAGCCTGATGAGAAGGATAGCAGGGTACAGGGAAATCTAAATTATTAATGTCCTTCGCATAAAAATGCGGTTACAGTGTGGCAGGTAAGTCGTTGACGCATCAGAGGAAGGTGGTCCAAAATAAGAGGTAAAAGCTAGGCCAGGGAGGTTAGTAAAGAAGTAGAACGATATTAGTGTATAAGTACGGAAGGTATTGCCAATAACCTACCACGGGAGCTAGAAGTACCGTCGCTATTGTTTGCTGATGAGCTAAAGCTCTAAAATCTCCTGGGGGGATCTGTGGCAATTCAGAGTGTTTGGATAGGCTCTGGGATGAGTCATCCTTAAGACTGATGTCTATAAATAAGACGAAACGTTCTGTCCTCGGAGTTGGAGGTGACAGTCCCCCGCGTGTTATGTAGTTGGTGGAAGCTAAATCCTCGTTGTCACGCAGCAGGTTGGTCTCGGTATCGTCCACACATCAGTGCTTCACTCCGCGGACAATTAGCGGAAGGCTGCTTGTAGAGGGTTCCGTATGGTATGCTGTATTCGCCACTGGTTGGTGTCCTATCTTCCACAGCTTTGCGAAGCTGTTCTTAACTTTCGTGCAACGCCGCTTAGAACGTTGTATCCAGACTTGACCACCTTGTCATATAAGCGACAACATGGAACTGGAGAGGGTTTTGTGCGTGGGTAAAAGTTAGTGCAGGGATTAGGGGGCAAAATATCCCGAACGTTTGCCTAGCTTGGGTAGGTACTCAATGCAATACCGCAGATTTACACGAGACTTGGTCCGCACTTACCACCTGCTCTTATACTTCCAATCTTATCTCGCAGCTCGCCCGCAATCAGTATAGTTATACGACTTTACACCACTCCCCAAACCAGTTACATGTGGTGCTTTACAGGGCAGTGTGTTAGACGCGGTGATATAATTGCCATTTATCAATGTCGTTTTCCAGGTAATAAAATATGGCAAGTTTGCCGAGGACATCGGAATGGTATTCTCCATTCACCCATCAAACACGCAAGACGGTCTTTTCCAGATGCAAAGCAATCTTATGGCTCCGGAATCTGGAATTCTCACCGGCGAAATGCAACGTCTTCTCCTACCGATGCATTGTTCCCCATAATGTATTAGCGTTTCATGGCACACCGCTTCTTAACGATCGCGCAGTTGGAGACATAGGTGTACGTTCCTCCAGTCCTTTGGACTTCGCTGAACAAGTGAGCCATTGCTCAGCAAATGTATGCTCCCTCATAAGTTGCATATTCAAATCCATGGCACTGCAAGAATCTAGGCTTGCCCTATACATACCTGCGCCCGACTTCTGCTTGCATACTGCTCCATTGTGTTTACCAACTCCAGGAAATGCGACAGAGTTGACAGTGAAAAGTTCAACGATCGCTCACCAAACGCCTTGCGGGCCACTCTACTGTCAACTATCGTGGTCGGTGCATCACACTCGCGCTAGAGCCTTTATGGCTGCGCAGACCAAAAACTAACCTCATCTTCCTATATGTGTTTCGCAATAATCCTCTTGCGAACTCACTAACGCCCTTCCTATCGTCGGGCAACATTTCGTATCTTCTTCGTAACCGACCACACTCCATTGTCCTGTCAAAAGCTCACAGTAGTAGGCGTGCAAAGTTCTGTCTCTACAGATACGCGTAAGTGTGGCATTGGCTTCCACACACTGTGCGGGCATCTGATAATGTAATGCAATTCCGTTCATCACTTAATAGGTACCTAAAAGTCCGTCATGTTTCTACTCTTTAAAGCATTAACAGACTTGGAGACGCACTTTGGGAAAAGGAACCTGCTCACAGATAAGCGGCTTCCCCGTCAGATCTCACTCAACCCCAAGGAAAAATGAAGCTTGTCCTCAACTGTCGTTAAAAATCTGTTTCCTTAGGATCTCTGTCTCTCCCCTTATGACCATCAGCAGGCCCGGGAGAAAATACTCTAACATATCTGCATCTCATAACAACCCACCTGTCATTTTCCTTATACTGACTAGACGTCTTAACACTATGCGGAATCGCTGGCCTCTGCGCAGTATTTAACAACCTTAATGTATGCTTACGCTCCGCCTGTTGCATGTCCTTTCATCTAACATTTTTATCTCGTTTCTGGCAAGCATACTTATTTTATCAAGCCTGCGCGCAGTAACTCCCTAGCCTCTCCCATTATACGTTGATATATTCAGTACTCCCTGTAACATATGTGACACCTTCCCATGTATGCCTCCAGCTATCTTACTAGCTATTCCTGCCTCAGTCTACCTTAGCGCTATTCCCTTGGCACACAAAAATGATTTGCATATCTGCGCGCCGCTGCGATTAGCCACTGATGTTCCAACGTATTTAACAACCTTAATGTATGCTTGGGCTCCGCCCGTTTGTAGTACTTTCATCTAACGTTTGTATCTTTCGTATGGCAATCAGTCATAGCTCATCAGGCCTGCGCAGAGCCAGTCCCTAGGCTCCCTTTTTTACACGTTCCTTTAACCATTACCCGCTGCAACGTCTAAGACACCGACTTATATTGTAGTCCACTTCTCTCATCTACTTTTTACGGCTCAGCCTACCTTAGTATGCATTCTTGCTGTTTTCTGTCCTTTTTTCATTCAATCGGTTTTCTTTCTCTTCTGGTGATGTACCACCCTCAGAAAATTTGATGTATGCTTGCATCCTTCCTTTCTGCTATCCTTTCTTCATTGCACCTTTATTAGCTCTTCTCTTGCCACCTGCCCAATCTCATCAGCTCAGCGCACAGCCGCTGCTTGATAGATGCGCAGCTGTTACTTACCCGTCCGTGACATATAAATACTTGCAATTCAGCTCTCTCACTAATTTTTCCCGGCTCGGGCTTCCTTAGTAATATTCCCTTTGCACCCGAGCATGATTTGCATATCTGCGCGTCACTGCATCGTATGCACTTATGCTCTGAATTATTTAACAGCCATATTGTCTGCTTGCACTTCCTCCGTTCGCCGTCCTTTCTTCATGAAACCCTTCTTAGCCCTCTTCTGTGGGACAAACATAACTTATATTGTCTGTGCAGTGTCGCTCCTAACCCCTCCTTTCTACACGTTCATTTATCCATTACTCGCAACTTGCCTGATGCTCAACTGTCCCGTACTCGCTCGTGACACGTAATTAATCGTAGCTCAGCTCTCTCGCAGGCTTCTCCCGGCTCAGGCTTCCTTAGTTATATTCCATTAGCACCATAGCATGATTTCCTTTTCTGCACGTTGCCGCGTCTAAGCACCTTATGCTCTGATTTACTTAACAGCCATATTGTCTGCTTGCACTTCCTCCGTTCGCTGTCCATTCTTCATGAATCCTTTCTTAGCTCTCTTCTATGGAGCAAACATAACGCATGTGGTATGCTCGAGGCCGCTCCTTCGCCTCTCCTTCCTAAACGTTCATTTATCCGTTGCGCGCTGCAACATCTGCGCTACATGCTCATGTATGGGTCCACATCTTTCACCGGCATTTCCGGCTCAGTCTACCTTAGCACCATTCCCCTTAGCACCTTAACAGGACTTTAGTATCTGTGCGCCTCTGCCACATATGCTGCGACGTCCTCAGTAAACGTACTGTATGCATGCACTCTGCCTGTTTGATGTCCTTCCTTCATGCAAACTTTTTAGCTTTCTCCTAGCACTCCTTCCTAACGCAATAGGTCAGCGCATAGCCTTTCCTTGTCCCCTCAGTTCTAGACGTTCTCATGTAACTTGCTCGTTTTAACGTCTTCGACTTTTCCACCTGGCTGTTCTTGGATCAGCATACCCTTGTACCATTTTCTTAGCACCCTAGAGTGACACGTTTCGCTGCGCAACGCTGCGTCTACTTTTGTTCTGCACGTTTGCTTTCCTTTAATTGATATTTATTACTTCACTTTTATCGCTCAATCCTTTCGCATCTAGCCAGCACCTTTTCTTCTTAACCACTGTTTGTAGTTGCTCGTTTTCGGACTTGCAGCAAAGCTTACGACACTTGCTTAGGTCGGAGGTTAGCTCTGTCACTGGCTTTTCCCAGCTCAGTCAGCCATAGCACTATGCCATTAATACCATCATGTCATCTCTATCTCTAGATCCCCCGAAACATTTTACTTCGCGCTTGAGTCCTATCGTTCCGCTGCTTCACCACCAACTGACCTTGGAAACTATCTCGGCGCAAGCTATTTATCTCTACTTACTTATTCTGCGCTTCCTATCGATGTATGCCGGCCTTAGCTATTCATCAACCATTTAATCGCCGCCGTCCTTTGAACACGGCTTTCTGGCTGCGCACGCAATAGTTGCAGCATAGTAAACCAACACTGTGTGGTTTGCTTAATGGCGCAGCGCTCTGTACTAGATGTAGATAGCAGCAATCTACCTATACGGCCAGTACTGTTCATAGAGCTTGCAAAAGCCACTTTCAGCACAATCATTTTTGCACATTATACAGCATTTCGTCTTCACTCTAAATGTTATAACATAGGACTATTACAATTTTTGTTTCCACGCCTGTTCTTTGCGGTCTTGGTCGTCCTTCACTTCCCTTTTCTCCAGGTTCTGAACTTCTTGGGAATCTGGGATTTTACTGAGAAACAGAGTTCTCGCCCGGGACAGGACATAATAACCCACAAGGACATACAAAAAGCATGGCTGTACACAAAATGGATAAAACTGCACTCACTACCATGACCGTTGTCCAGTAATGATGGCTGGACGCGATGCCTTCACACTCTTAAAAGGTATACACAACCTAAACAAATCCAGACACAAGTAACTGAAGTTTTGCTCCACTGGACACTTACAAGGACGATTCTCCGTGAATCTCCTATTCTCGATGCTCCTCGGCGATTATGGCGGCTCTGCCCATAAAAGCTGATCAACCAACAGAGGAAAGTGGAAGTCATTTGGCTGCGGATAACCAAATGTGAAATCAGTCGGCAAGCTGCTCTGCCAGGTGTACATTAGCGTACAAACGGAGTTACGACAGTGTTCCAGGAGGTGGTGCGCTTTCTCCTGACAAGCGTTTACCCTATAATAAGTCATAAATGTCCGGTTAACAACACCGCGACTTGACGAATGTGACTCGCCACTGAATAAAGTCACTGCCCAAAACTACATACTGGCAAGTCGACTAAAACCATAATTCACTATTTTCTTGAGACGTACAAGAATACGATACTCCTTGTCTACATGTATCGATTTCAGTACACCTATAGCGTCCTGACTGTTCGCACTACGCACGCTTGAACTCAACCTATCGTCATCCATTGCTGACTTTATTCCTCATACACACTTTTACAATTTCCGCAGCCCGTACAACTTCGGTCTACTACAGATTACATACATAGCAACGAGCTGGTTGCGAAACATAATTGCATGTAAATGTAGATCATGCCTGGTTTGGTATGCCTCAATAAGTTTGAGAATAATTTATTTATTAATTTAACGGATATGATCGGTCCAGACTTGTCCGAGCTATGTAATTACGCCAAGCTGTCTAGTCTCCGCGTTCACTCGTTGAAGCTGCACAAAATAAGTTCGGACCGGCTAAGGAAGCAAAGACCCTTGTCGCGCCGGGTTATTGCAGGTTGGACCTCGCTTCCTGAGCATGTTGTTAGGGAGTCTGCAGTTGAGGGTTTTGAGTGTCAGATGCTCTGGGGTGGTAGTACCAAGCCTTCTTCTCCTAACTGATTTGTATCTTCAACTTGCCATTCGGTTGTAAATTTTGCTCGCACCATAGTGATATAATTATTTAGCTCAAATCCTTCTTCTTATTTCCTTAACTTACCCATCACTATTTTACTTCACATAAATCGGCCTGATAAGAACTGCTGGGCAGAAAAATGTGGGCAGTACTTGGTTAGATAAGTTTTGATGCGGTCTCTGCTTCATGCTTTGCAACACCGCAAGCAGGCCTACCAATTTTCGATCAAACGATACGCAAAAATGGGAGCATTCAAGGGATTAGCTTATCGTTCCAGTCCCGACTGAATAGGAATCTTATTTAAAGTATATTTTGAGGACAAACATAATCACCACTTGCCAATTGTAAAATATTGTCGTAGTCGCTAGTTAAAATTGTTTCACATCCCCCATGACCGCAAATTTACGAAAAGTCGAAAGCACCAAACGAATAAACGTAGCCATACCGTGCACCATGAGACCGTGCTCCACAACGGTCGGTGATCAGCAGGGGACTGGGAGGTTGCGGTGTCGGACAACAAGCCAGTTTGCCTTGGTGAAGGAAAAGGGAAGATTACATTGTGATGGAACAGGTATTAATGTGGAGAAAAATGCCATGGGTTGTAACGCGGACCTAGGTTGATATGAGTATGATGATAGTTTGAATGCACCGTAAAGTGCGTTGGCGGATTCAGTCGCTGTCATGTCTGTCGACGATACCGCTGCTTTCCGTGCTGTCTTCCTTCAGCGTGTGTACCGCACTTTTGAGCAGTTCGAAAGTGACTTAAAGCGTTTTCAAATGCGTACTGCGTCATGTTTTTACAAATCAGATGTCCTGACATCGGTTAATTATAAGAGGCAAGCTGGAAAAGAGTTGCCTGAGGGTGTGCGATACAAATCCGTACACTATAAATGCGTGCATTGTACACGAATAGGATACACATGCCAGCGGTAAGTTCACATGTAATGTATGTGAGACGCTTATTAACTTTAGGTACAAAAGTTGCGACTGCAAGGCACATATAGCCGTACGGCATAACGGCTGGTGCTACGACATGGTATCCTACAGCCTTCTGCACAGCCACAATTTCCATGAAGGTAAGCCGTTTCTGTAGGTCAGCAACAGACGGCTCCCGCGGCAAGCGAAAGAGGACGTCTATCGCATGATGCAGTCTTTCAAGGACACAAGCTAGCTCCGGAGGTATGCGTTGAAGCATTGCGGTAGAAGGTTGAACCGTTATGACCTCCGGACCATAAGAGGTAAGATGAAGGAAAAGGTAGAGGGAAATTCGGTTAACGCTGTTATCCAATTGCTGGAGACCGCCGGTCAATGTAATGTCGAGTATGAGGAGTCCGAGGTACGCTACATCTTTTTTGTTCTTAGGTACGTACGTGACCTTGTGGAGCTTTATACGGAGGTATTGCTGGCAGACGCGAGGCACCAGATGAACTGCGGTGGCTACATACTGTGGCACTGCATGTTGGTAGATTTGCATGGTATTGCGCGTTCCATTTTCTACGCCTTGCTTCCTAAAGAGACAACGGCAGCGTACATGAACGCTGTGTGGCTGATGTTACCAGCGACTGAGGCAGCACGGACGGTGGTGCTTGATAAGTGCATGGCCCAGATGCATGCATTCCAAGTAGTGTACCACTGCACGCGGATTGTATTGTGCCGTTTCCACCTACTGAAGGATGTCACCCGTCGTTGCAACGGGTTATCCACAAAAAGTGCAACGGACAGGTTGGTTATTAAGCAGTCCGTACGGAACTTAGTGTACGCTAGGACCTATCGGCTTTTCGTCAGGTATTTGACAGCCATTAAAGGGCGAAACGCCGACGCGCATAGGTACTTAGTACGAACGTGGTTGCCATTTGTCTCATCATGGGCGGCTCACCGTTTGACGTCCACCTGTTTGTTCGGTTGTTTCACAACGAACCGCGTGGAGAACGAAAATAGGCATTTGAAGAGTGGTCTTTCGGAGCGGACCTCTCTATTAGACCTGTTTACCGCGGTTGTTAACCGCGTGATGGATGCCCAAGCTCAGTGGGAAGATGTAATGGGTAAAACCGATTTGTAGGAGCATCCCATTGACTCTTGCTTGCATAGCCTAGGTCAGGCAGCGTTACAGTTTTCAGGGTATGCAAGAACGCGCCGGCGGTGCCATCACACCAGAGAGAAGGTGACAGTGACGGAGTTGTCCGATGATACATTTCGAGTGCAAGGGACCCGTAGAAGGTACACCGTGTTAATGGGTGGGAGGTAACCTGCCATTGCAGCTTCAGCCGGCAATGGCTGCTGCCGTGTGCACATCTTGTGCATGCATTGCACGCTGCAGGCAGACCGGTGGACGACGTATTGCGCAACAACCGGTGGGTTGAATCACACGCGCAACAACCGCGTGTTACCGCATCCACGTCCTCCGACGTCGTCCCCCTAGCGTCTAGCTCCACTGTTGCATCTGTAAGTAGGGTACAGAAGCTTTGCGAATGCAGTCAGGTTTTGGGGGATATTCAGGTGCAAGTGTGCAGCCTCGGCGATACAAAGTACAGAGAGGTTATGGATCAGTTGCGGGAATTCCTACGGAACCTTAGCAGCCCTCAAGAGGAGGTTGTGGTTTCATCCACCGCAAACGTGAGGCACTCAGGTGCGGAAGGGACGAGTGAGGGTACCAGGGAAGGCACAAGGCGTAAGCAACGTTTAGTTCCAATTCCAGAGTCGTCAGCTAGTCAGGAGCATGAAAGGAAGACACTTCGTTTCCGCGACATGCACACGAAAACGTCTTAGGTGTATAGGCCTCCAAGGAAGCGTCTCAGCCATGCACCAATCCCAACCAACTACGACAATGACAAATGCGCTTCGTGCCTACAAATTGACTGCGAGGCACAGAGTGGACAGGTGGTTGACTGGGTCATGTGCTGCGATTACCGCCTTTAATATCATCAGTTATGCGTCACGTACGCTGGACAGGAACACTTCACTTGCCATCGGTATATGTAAGTCCTTCTTTTTCATATTGCTACCATTTTCTTTCATTCATAACCATGCTATCCATTGCTTCCGCTAGATAAATAAATAAATATATATATATTCTCGGTAAAACGAGACACACCTGTAAAGGCGTGATCAAATATGCATACAAGCATAGCTTTTGTGGAATGTTAAAACATTTCGTTTTAATGAAAGTTATAAAAGAAAAGATGTTGTCCGTATGAGTGAGCATACTGTCAGGTAATAGTCAGACCCAGGGACATTATGGCGCTGTGGCGCGCACAAATCCGTCAAAACACAAGTTGGGGGTAATTTCGCCAGGTAGTGATCCGTGAGCACAGGAGCCAAAACAAGGCTTTTTGCAACCAATAACCATTACGAGATAGAGCTGATCTGTGCTCCAACAAAGCATTCTTCATAGCAGAATTAGTTGCACAGGTTCAATGAAGAAGGCTGAGGACTGCGTCAGTGTGAAATGCTTAGCTGTGACTTTATTTTGTGGCGAGTCACATCCGCCACGTTGCAGTGTTGTTAAGCGGACATTTGTGGCCTTTTATAGGAAGAACGCTTGCCAGGCGAAAACCCACCACGTCCTGGAACACTGCCGTAGCGTTCGTTGAAGAGTAGTGCAAGTCGGTTATGCATCGTATAGACCGAATTTGCATTCTATTATTCGCAGTCGGTTGACAGCCAAAATTCTTCGTTGGTTGGCCGAATGGCTTAGTTCTGATACGGCAGCAGTCGTTGAAGCTGGTCAATGATGCAAGCTTCGAAGAGTCGAATGATAATGATGCAGGTGAGTAAACACATTGTTAATAGAGGCCGGCTCTTCTATTATATTCATGTTCGGCTCGCAAACCATGTCCAGCAATCCTCGCTGGACTTGTCATGGGGTCCGTGAGTGAAGTTGTTTCTTGTGGCAGAATATGTCCTTAATAGGTAAAAACGCCCTTCTCCCCAAATTGGATTTGGGATTCCTGCAAATGTAAGTAAGTGTAACTATTTCCGTAGCCAAGTGAAAATTCCATGGAAGACCATCGGAATAGCCACGTATACGTGCGCAACGCTGTCCGTGAAATGACATCAGAATAGCTCCAGGTGACTGGCGAATAGGAATGTATGAGGCAGTGAAGGTAATCACGTCAGAGTTGTTTGTCTTCAATTGTGGAACGGGGAATCCATGTACATATATTCTTCCAGGTGAGTAAATTGTTCTCTGAGTACGAGGCAAGCTAAACTCATTTGTTTAGACCCCATGAAGGTAGCGCCTCCGGAATGGCGGAATGAGCTCCATTTGGACCAGTGTGTGGGTATTTCATTTCCTGAAGAAAGGACCAAGCGTTTTGATGATGGGTCGTTAGGTACACCCACTGCTCCCCATATGCGGTGCCTCCCCCACATGACGTTTACGTCACGGGATCACACATACTGCGGGTGGTCAGGTGTGCCTACGGACATCAGAAGCACCCACAATTCCGCTGCCTTTTTAGGATGCACATTTACTTATCACTTCCTTCATGACAGCGCCATCTTCCAAGCAACCGGATTAACGATTGCGCTTTGCAAGGCACCGGAGTAACCTGCGTTGACAAGGTAAGAAGCACGCTTGATGTATCATACATGGTACAAGTATTCCTAGCGCTCAAACCATATTCATCATATCACATCACCTCCCAGTTGCTTAGTGATCCGCCGCGTGGGGATGAGTATGAATTACCTCACCCATACGTGCGTGACCATTTCGCATGGGACTGAACACCTTATCCTTTCCTTTACCTTGCCTGCCGCTTCTATCTACGGTTGATTTAAGGGAACACCTGTTTTACGGACCGACATTATCTCCATTTCAGGCACTCCTTTCCCCCATCGGCAATACGTGGCATCACGTTTGTTAACGGCGTTAGATAACACATCGGCGTTCATCAGCAACTTCCGGTAGACCATAGGCTGCAGGTTAGGGAGGCTGTGAAGGACGTCAATAACAGACCAGCCGCAAATGAACAGCGTGCGTCCTCACTGCGAGGCTTGGTGATTATGTACCTGAGGTACATACGCCCGGTATCATTTCCCACTGTACACGGTCCCTCTTTGAAGGTGCACTAACCGAACATCGACATGCTTCTGCACAGTGTTAACAGGGATTCCGGCATTCAAGGGTTCCTAGGGTGACTTGCAGCTTTCGCGTGGCAGCACAAAATTGTTCCAGTTCCCTGAGTAACTCAGATCTTCGTACCTCAACCTCCTATTCGCTACCTCTTCAGGAGCATTGATATCATTTTCCTTCTGTAATGCGCACTTATTTTCCCGTGCACGCACTTATAGGGCACCAAACGTGCGCATTAACCGTTTGCCCAGGAAGGCCTAGGGGTGTTCAGATTTCGAATCAGTTGCACTGGAATGATAGCTATCTCCCGTGAGTGTTCCTTCTTATGCACATCGTTGAGGCAGGATATGAGAAAGTGGTAGGTATTGGTAGATCTTAAAGGAAACTCCTGAAACATCATGATCAACCCGTTACTGCCCACTTTCCCTGCACTAGCAGTCCCGGCTGTGTAAGTTACGTTAAGTAGTCAGGCCGTATGGGGTAAATGTTACATCAAGGGGAATGAAAGTCACTGAAATGAGGGATAACACCAAAGAGTGAAGAGAATGACCGAATAAGAACTAACAGTTTGAAGATGGATATGGTCAGGAGAAGAGAAGATCAAGGCAAGGGATAACCAGGAAGACAAGGCAACCTAGCCGGGCTAAATAGCCAGGTCAAGTCCGGTCCAACCTTATCTATCAAAATGCTGCAACTAATCATTAGGTCTCCTCGAACCCGTCGTCAGTGCATGGCATACACACAAGCTAGGTAGACGCTCGGGGTACCAATGCCCCCCGTAACACCTCGACCAATTCCGTACCTACTCTCATAGCCCTCTCCAGCTCCATTTTGTACCGAATAAGGCAGGGCGGGCAAGCCTGCACGCACCAATCCAGATGGGTGCGGATAAAGCGGAGAACCTCTACTTGCGGCCTTCTTCCAGCTGTCACCGGAATGCAAAGACGATGAATGCACGACGCGTAGGTCTACGTGGTTGGAGACAAGGGGGAGTTTAACCAACCCCAGTATGCACTTGAAACGTGAAAAATTTGCTGCCATACGAGGAACGGAAACCTTAGCCTGATTTATGGGCATAAGCCACAAAGTACACAAGTCCAAGAGTCTGTCCAGCGCATATTGTATGCCTCGGAAACTCCAGAAACATTAAGAACATACCATAGCTTAACGTCATCAGCAACCCGGAATAGCCATAGTATTCCAGTGCTCAATGTATTATACCCGTCTATAAATGAAGTAAAACACATTAACACAAGCCTAGCCTGATAATCATTGCAGCTAGATAGAACCCTACGCAAGCAAATATAGAGAGAAGTAAACCGTTACAAACAAGTGAAATAACACACCACAGTTAACCCGCTTACCTCCTGCAGCGACTCTCTCACGTGATATACTAAGCCCGCTGACAAACGAAGCACACTGACTAATACCAGTTGTAGGGCATTAAAACCGTAATCTGATCAGGATTTTAATATATACATGGCCATTATGTTTCATTAAACATTTTCATCCGAGAAATATGCCAACTAACATATTAAAAGCCAATGAAAAATATAAGAAATATTTATCATATACCTAAATATGACTGATAAACTAAATAACATACCTATATTTTCGACATATATAAAAGTAATCGACATATATATCAGCATTATATATATATATACATTTACTTCATATATCATAGCAAAATATATAATATTACAAAAACCAAGTACATCGAAATCTGCTACATAGAAATAGCGTTCAGCGATTGCATGGATGAATTATATCGCTAGGACTTGCCAATTACCTTACAAATATATTACAGAACTTTCCCTATTATCACGTGTTGCGTATCCATCCACTATACAATTCTTCCCAAATTAATTATCCCATACATTACAAATTAAGAAAGAGATCATTTGTTGAGAAGCCGTGAAATGTACCTTCGTACGGTTTCAAACTACATTTAATTTCACCCATGCTGTAAAATAATGCGTGAAATATCGCGTTTCAATCAGAACTTCCCCAGCTGTAGCCGTGTGAAACTTTTAAAACACTTATATATCACACCACGCACGGCATTATATATTACCCATTTATTCAGGTGTCTTTTCCATAACCCGCACGAAGCGTTTCAAGAAAAAAACTATCTTTCATTTGATACGTACATTTTCTGTGACGTAATCGTTAACATCACCATATATCACTTGCCTTCGAACCCTTTGGGAAGATTTAATTCCTTTAAAACATAGCGCAGGTACTATTGCTACCATATATAAGTGTCACCTCTCACTATATCTTCCCTTTCAGAATACATCAACATTTCACCACGCAACGACGGTTGCTGTCATGGCAACCAGGATTTCGTATTTCCTGACTGCCTCCTTCGACCTTCGGTCCTCCATTTCAACACATACATGCTTTAACGTTTAACATCACATTATGGCATTATTGATCGTCCAATCGTAATTCTTTTTCAATGTTCACGCGCGGACGTATGTTCATACTACTCCTCTTATTTCCAGGTGTCGGATGTACCTCCGGTACTGTTATTTATTACCCCTTGCATCGATCGTTGTGCAGCACGTTACCGTGCACCATGATGTCCGCTTCTAACCTGGCGCCGCCGTGTTTCGCTACCTATGGTTATAACTTGAACATTAAAAGAGGACTTAAATTTTCCATTTATTTATATATTACCAATTAAACGTATTTGCCACATAAATCTTCTATTTATACATTTTACCTTTATTATAAACATAGCCAACTTTTAGCTTAGCGTACCATGCAAACTACGCCAGCCTATGTGCCTAAATGTTTGGTTAGCATCCTTGTCCGTTAGCGCGTCACCGTGTGTTCGTATAGGGAGAACAGGTAAGGTTTCGTCGTGTAACCCAGATTTTGACTATTTTCATCTTCACCTTTGGAGTTCGTCTGCAATATCCTTAGAGTAGCCTCACCCACGCACTTTTACGGAACCCATCCAGTCGCCTCGAGCTCGGTCCTCTATCGGCCCCCCTGACGATACCGTCCAGCCAGCCACGAGGAGTAACTCAGGCACGCCCTCCATCCAGATCCTACTTTTGTTAGTTGGTTGTGATCTTACCGTCCAGCCGCCTACGAAGTACCTCTTCTGTCTTTCAGCCTCTCTCGGGAAAATAAGACCCAACTACGCTACAGAACCAGAAGCCCTCGGATCTTACAACCGGGTGCATATTACCTATTTGGTTTACCTCTGAGACGATGTGGGAACAGGCGATTATTGGTGGCGCGGGAAAGGGTTCGGCCCCAGCGTCTCCGATAGCATCAAAGCGCGAAGGAATGGTATCAGACTTTCTTGTAAGCACGGATTACAAGAGCAATATTAATGTGGTAACATTCTAATTTAGAATACTGACGGAAAATGGTTATGATCAATGAACTTGAACTTGACTACCCGTGTTACAAAGACACGCCTGTCTTAAAAGCGTTAAAGTACGGAGTGCAAGTAGCACTCATTGCATCATTATGTGGTTGACAGCAGCAGTGCTATGATGGTTGGGCTTTCAAAGAAGAACATTACAGCGTCAACCATGATCGATTTCCTCACCTTTGTGAGCAACCGGAGGAGAATCACTGGTCGATAAGTAGCGGGTTCTCAACGGCTACCATACATTAAAATCGGGGTAATGCTGCCTTGCTTCAACATGGTATGGACCTGCTGTTCGTCCATGCATATTTGGAAAGAGCACCTTAATGATTCAGCTATCTTCGTAGCTGATAACTAAAGTGCTTTCGGGGAAATCTAGTTAACTCCGATGGAAATAAGGGGGCGCAACGATAGCAGCTTCCTCAAAATGGTCGCTGAAGTAAAGATGACTTGTGTAACTACTGGCTTCTGGAAGCTTGGTACAGTTAGGTTACACGTGTTGGTCGCATGTCGAAAAATAGGAGCTTATTTTAGCCGTAGAACGATGACTGCATTCTTGGTGGTTTGAGCACATAAGTTTGCTGAAATTAGTGGGGGAACACAAGGTTTCACATTCCGGATGCTGTTCACACGTCCGTACAGAAGCTTTTAGTTAGCACGAAACCTTTCGGCTAAAATTTAGTGGTGTAATAATGTGCCCTCATGCACAGGCGTGATACCGTGATTATGATGCCCAACCTCGTTAATCCTGTTGGCAGGGATGGCTTTCGCTTTATACACATACCACGCTGCGCTTTCGTGTTCTGCTCTGAATGAATGTGCTCTTGCGAAACGAAGAGGTTTGTTAACCGATGCAGATTTACTCAGATCTCAGTACTTGTCATTAAAACCCAACTAAGCACTATCAGTGGAATAATCGTCCGGAAACTCCCAGCTTGCATCTTACACTAGTTCTGCCAGTATGTCACAGTGGGTGGTGGTTCGAAACAAGTTACTAGGTAATTGTGTATACTGCGCATAACACACGAAGTCGCAAATTTTAGCTACGTAGTCGCTCCGCCCCAGAGGGCTCTCCATCTTTGGGTTCTTAATCGTGAGCACTCCGTTCGTAAGCACGAAATCAAGCACAGACGGTTTATCTCTTGTCATGATCGGTGGAGCGGATTGGCAAGGCTGAAGAGATGAATGTTTGCGATATACACTCGCAGGTCGGCCTTAACCTGCTCGTTGGGGGATGTCGTGACATCAAAATTGTGAACCCTGAAGTTGCCTAAGTTGAGAACATGACTATATCATCCTCGTTGGACCATTCCCGATGGTTAATGGCAAGCGGGAGTCCACTTCAGGGGTGGACATTTGGACACGATACACAACTGCCAAAATGTAAGGGTCGTTTCGTCACAGTCGCAGGCTGCACAAGATTGGGATTATAATCAGCCCTTCGGATCGTCCACCGTTTCGCACTGCAGGTCTTTGTGGTATGGTACTATTACGCCCGCCCTTGCTAGGACGAACGTTTCTGAGTAGGTACACACAACTATCGCGATCTCGGCGTCGGTAACGCCTTGGTGCAACCAAGTCTCCGTGACTAACGCGAGGTCCCAGGCGGGTGTTGCTTGACGTAGCCGTAGTGCGACGAGCTTGTGCAGGAGAGCTTGTGCGCTGGTGTACAGGTAGGACAGTTTCTCTGTTCTTAGCAATAAAGCGTGGGCTTTTTGGTAGAATGTAGTGCCCAGCGGTGAAATGTAGATCACAAAATGTTTTCTGTTTGTTGGGGGTTATGACTAACTCATCTGTGTCAAGTCCATGGATCCCACCATTACCACTTTGCTTCTCTTTTTTCATATAACGTATGGGGTGTGTTTGCTAGTTTCGATGGCTTGTTGCTTGAGATACTCTGCACTCTTGTCTGGAGGTAGCCCAACTAAGTGGCTGCTCTCGTGTGTTTGCTTAGCGGATGCTACGTAGCTCCGTAGCCCGGAAGAAGGCTAATGCATCCACCATACCAGCACAATTGCTGACATTTTTCTATATTAAAGGACCACTTTCATAATCCTTGTAGTTTAGCTATCGGCGCAGCCAGGAGGTAGGTTACGCTATGCTGAATTGCGGGGAGTGTCACGCCAATTTATGGCTATTGTTCCTGATCGTGAGTAGTCGCCTCTAACTCAGCCTCAATTCTAGTCTCAGAAACGCCGTGTATAAGTATCGTCATGGCTACGGACTTTTCCAGATTTCGTCCAAGTTTTGCTTCGCCTGTCCACGCTCGCTCTACGGAACAGCCGGGAATAGGCGGATGGGACATATCCCATTCCGCAGGCCAGCCTTCGCTAATCGAACAGCTTTACTTCGTTGGTGGGGGGCAACAGAACTCGGAGAAGGCTTGGTGCATATTAGTGTTTTGAGGTTGGGTGACAGATAACGGGTGCCAAATAGAGGGCTTAGGTACAACGCATATAATGTCACATATGGAGTTCCAAAGGTTCACGTCAGCAAGTCGGTTCCTTTTCAAGGAATGTGAAATAGATACTGGGACATTGGTGCCGATTACCACTAGTATGCTACTTGCAACTCGGGTTGAGGGTAAAGGACCAGCCGGTCTGTATACAGCCGCTGGAGCCTTATGGTACAGCTTCCTCTTCATCTAACCTGGGTCCAGTAGAAGTGACCGAAGCTCCAGGTTTTTGGTAACTCTTGGCAGCAACCAAGTTGCAGCCAGCACTGAGTTCCAAGTCCAGCATTTTTAGAACCGTTTTGAGAGGGACGAGGCCATTAGCTTATGCATTCAAAGAGGACATTTTGTCGTTATTTCAGGCGTATTTGAGCATCTTGTCGTATTGAGGTTTAAAGCCACAGATGGTGCCTTTTTAGTGCAATGCCCAGCCTTCGTCCATTTTTATTGCGGGGCCTGATGGGAATGTCTGGGCTTTACGGTCACGCTTGCTTCAAAGGAATCGCTTTTGGTGCCCATTGCCACTAGTCTTTGTACTTGGCGATAGTTCATGTAAAATATTTACCAGTTGTATGATTATGGTTGGTGGCATCCGGTTTCGGATTTGCCTGTCACTATGGTCAGCAACAGGACGCCCGCGCCTACAGAAGAACCATAGGTGGCTTGCGCTGCGCCACCCACAGCTCCATCCACGCACCCCATATCCAGTGTAAACCCGAAGCAATAAGACCGGGAGGCATGTGGATGGGAGCCAAGGTTCATCAACGGAGCCGGCCCACACCTTCACAAGCAAACACAAGCCCCTGTATTTGGGAATCAAGCGCACACCCAAGGCGGTGGCTGGACCGTAGTCCGCTCCACACTAAGTGCATGGAACCACTCGTTGATCCAAACACGGCCACAGGAACCGTGCACCCCGTCCCCTCCAGCAACGACCAACCGTCTCCTAGAGCCAGTATTGGTTATTGGGTAATAAAGAGGTAGGCACCTTGTCAACGTGCACAACAAGCGCAGCCCCATCGGTGATATCAGGTAACAGCCAATCACTTGAGAGAAAGATAACAAAGCAAATAAACCGAGTAATGCATAAGAATACGTGAGCGTATGAAATAAGTTGTTAACAAATGACCCGAGACAAGTTCGCAAGGTCAGGAAATATATTTTACGGAAATGACACAAACACGAAAATGTTATCGAAATAAACCATAATTGGCTTAAGCGAGGTGTGTAACATTATAGAAGAAGGTACAGGTAGATATTTATAGGAGAAAGAAATGCATTATGACAATATTGAAAACCCGTCACCTAAAATAAAGAGGCTTAGCATGCAAGCAGGGGTTATTAAATCAAATGCAGCGTACCCACAAATGCTGCACCGGTTCTGCCTACGTTCTCGGCAGGACCCGCCGTCGCTTCGGTAGTGGTCCCTAGTGGCTTCGCTCATGGTTCACTAAGCCTGCCTGACTCAGGCATTCGCGACCGCATGTGGTAAAGCACCGTGCGTTTGATGTCGACGGAGTACAACCCATTGTTGATTGCCGCTTTCGCGCTTGCCGCTGCTTCTGTGCATGTATGAGGTCATTACCCGCACTTCGGCAACTGCCTTCGTGAGCAGATCGCGCCATGCACGCCGATCAACCGCCTTAAATTCACATGACCCGCAATCAAGATTAAAACGTGAGTGGCACACTTTGATCATGTCCCGGTAACGTAACTTTGGTTTCCCCACATGCCGCCTTCCAATACATAGCTGACCATATACGATTTGTTTCGGTGTCCGCCTTGGATCCATGCGGCTCACACGGCCGATCCACCTAAGGTGCTTCAGAAAAGTATGCAGTCACTGCGTACATTCCACTTTTTCGCAACACTTCCTTGTCTGCAACTCTGTCGCCCCAGCCGATGCGCAAAATCCGTCGCAAGCACTGCTAATGGAAACGTTCGAGATATTGTACATACCACCGGTATATCCTCCACGTTTCATTGCTGTATAGAAGAACGGACAGCCCTATGGGTTTGTACACCATCAGCTCCGTGCCAATGGTAAGCTGATGGTTGTTCCACGCTCGGTACTCAAGCTTCCAGAATGCCGCTGCTGCCTTTGACACGCGGATACTACGCTCACTATGCAGCTGCAGATAAGTCGACATCACATTACCAAGGTAGCAGAAGCAGGGGGAGGTTTCCAATACTTCAGCACCAATGCTGATTTGTGGCAATATTGAAGATTGCACCTCCGGTGAAGGCCGAAGGAGACAGACAGTTTGGATTGTGTTGATGGTGAGCCCGACTTTGGCCGCGGTCGTAGCCACAGCCCTAGTCATATGCTGCGACTCATCTGCGCTGTGTGAAAACAACGCACAGTCGTCAGCATACAGCAACATACGTATAGTTGTTGCACAGACTAGAGTTCTTGCACCTAAACGACGGATGTCAGCAAACCACCATCAATACGGTGCTCCACACGAACACCGTAAACACAAACGGCATCATAGCACAAGACATCATGGCATGAAGATATACATTAAACAGGGCAGGGGCTGACACAGCCTTGCTTCAACCAAAGACAACTGCAAAGTCATCGGAGGTCTCTCCACTCAGCTGCACCATCGCTAACATTCCACTGTGAAGACATACAATTAAACTTACAAACTTACGCAAGCAACCAAACTTACCCAACACCAGCCACAATACCTCGCGGTTCACCGTGTCAAATGCCTTGGTGAAATCAACAAAATGCGAGTACAAAGACGTGCCGTTTTCTGAACTTCTGCTGCCACTGACAGGCCGCAAACACCATATCTATGGTGCTGCGACCGGAACGGAATCCACATAGCTTTTCTGCCACGTTAACTTCTACAAACTGACTGACAAGGCGGTTGAGCAGGATTTGAGCAACCACCTTGCCCACACCACTCAGCAAGTTATGGCTAGGATAATTCGTGCAACATTGCTTGCTCCCTCTACCCTTGTACAGTGGCAGCACAACAGCATCCATGGGCTCAGGAGGCACCTCCTCATCAATCCATACGCTTTGCACCAAGTGCTGCAGTGCAGTCAACAACGCGGGTCCGCCGTGTTTTAATACTTCAAGCTGAAGCCCGTTGGCTCCGGCACACTTGCCGTTTCGCAGCTGCGCAAGTACTCTCTGCGTCTCATCCAGGGTCGGCGTGTCCGCCAGACTCGTCTTTACATCGTGCTACCTCAGGCAGTTCATTGTAGGCCAGTCGATCTCTGAACGGTTGTTCAAGAGACAGTCAAAGTGTTTTCGCCAGATCTGCATTATGTCTGCAGTCTGTGTGCAGGTAGCGCCTGAACTACCATCGATCAGTGTCCTCAGCGGCTCCCATCTCGGCCCATACACCACCTACAAAGAGTCAAAGAATTACTTGCGTTGTCGGTGTTCGGCGTTGCATTCCATGTGCTTTGCCTTCTCCGTCCACCATGCGTTTTTATGCGACGGAGCTCTCGGGTCATCCGCCGTGGAATTCTGCGAAACCGACTCTTCTTCTGCAAGTCACTGGTGTCTGCGACATGTGCAGCGAATGCTGCATTCTTCCCTGATAAGAATGCGCCAACCGTCGCAAAGTTCTCATCAAACCAGTCGGCCCGCTTACAGTTTGCGCGCCCGATGTCTCCTTAGCAGCAGCTGCCACCCGATCGCGAAAGTGGTTCCATAGGTCGCCCACTGTGGCTATGCCTTCCACATCACACAGGCGTGCAGCCATCGCTTTTTCCAGCCATAGGCGATTCGCCCCCAGTACCGAGGGAATGTTAAATTTACGCCGATTCACGGCGGGAGCGCAATACATAGACTTGCGAAAATATATACACAGTTTGATCCTCATTAATTGGGGACCAGTGCCACCCTCAACTGCACGCAGTGCACATGTCGTGCGCGCTGCACGCATATCACGCTGACGTACGATGACATAGTCGAGCAGGTGAGCGTGACCACTCAGTGGGTGCGTCCAAGTTACTGTATCACTCGCACTCAGTGCAAACCGAGTGTTCGTGAGCGTCAGGCTGTGAGTGGCACACAGTGTGAGCAGCCTGTCACCGTTCGCATTCGTTGGACCAACGCCATGCAGACAGATAACCTCTATGCACATCGACGCAGCACGACCGCCTCGCGCGTTGAAATCACCCAGCAGCAATAGTCGGTAGCTCCTCGGCACAGACCCTATCACGGAGGATAGCTGAGTGTAGTATGGAGCACGTGTATCATCAGCATAACACATGGTCGGAACGTACGTGCTTATAAAAGTGGCAAACGTACCTCTTACCAATAGTAGGCGAACAGTCATCAGTCGCGCGCTGAATCCTGTTGTTTCACCCACGAGCAGGCGTTTAGGCGATCAGATATTACAAATCCGACCATATGGTCACGTGGTGCTGAGGCGGCGTTGCCCACCCAGTTGAATGTGTGGCCAGCACCTGCTTCACGTAACTTACCTTGCCCAGCGAGCCGGGTTTCACTGAGCTCCACAATATCGATGTGGTAGCGCGCCAGTTCCATCGCGACGGGTGCAGTGCGTCGCTCCGGGCGCTCGCTGGTGTTCCGGTCCAGTATTGTGCGCAGGCTCCAGCACCCGACGCTGAGTGCTTTGCGCGCAGGCATACGATTGCCTTGGTGGGCACTCGCACGCGAGCTGGTCGGTGCGCTTCGGAGGATTGCTTGAGGGACTCCACCCGGAGCCTTTGGTCTAACGTATGGTTATACATACTAAACAAAACCACATGAATTTGGTTTACTGTTGTGCAGCTTCAACTGGTTCACTGGGAGCTTGGAACACGCATGATGAAGCTTGCTACGGTAGTTGCTACACTGGATTCCAACTTGTAAATTTTATGGCATGAATAAAGAATACAAACTACTGTCGATTTGGATCCGCTAACATTGGCTTTGCTTGTTCGCCACAACGCATTGCGTCCATCCGTGCCATCCCGATTGAGGACCGAGCGCTTATAATTCTCTGTGGGTCGCGCTGTATTTTCTGCATCTCCAAAGTCGTGGCCTTTTGAGCGTCTAGCCGGTACAAGTTGAGGCGGCTATATCGTTTACACGACAAACAGAGCGATACGGACAAAATTGTACGGTAGCGACTTAAAAGAACCGTCCACAGCTGCGGTTACTGAGTCCCCAGCTAAAACGAGGTGTTGGCCTTCGTTTGAGACCACAAATATTGTTTTATGGTTCGTGATTTGGAAAATTCTTTGCTTGGTCCTTTGTGGGAATAGTGCGTAAACCGCAATGTTTATCTAAAGGGCGACCCACCTAAGCTAAATTCGGAAGATATAGTGCACCAGATACTGCTTATTAAGTTGGGTCAATTGAAGGTGAACACACGTTTGTATGCTAAAAATCAGCTGAGAAACAGCGGCATAACAACGTGCTCACAAATAGTCGATTAGCACGCAGATTCGTTCAAGGTCACATCAAGGTCGATGTTGTGCTGGCCTGGTTCGCACTCCACGGGGTTGACCATAACCCTATGCTAGGTCAACCGTTGGAAAATGCATCAAGCTGACGGTGGTGTTCATTGTTAGAAGAGCTGGCCATGAGAATGTAAGTTAAGTGGGGATAAACCCCTTCGAGTCCTCTTGTCAACTCATGAATGAAACGCTAAAACGCTGAGGCCGAAAGACATTCTGAAGTATTTGAAAAGCCAAGCGGTGTGCTAGTCGCTGTTTTGGGAACGTCGTCTAGCGACACCGGTATCTGACGGTAGGCGCGAACTAGGTCACTTTTGCTAAAGATCGACAGGAGCTAGAGCTGATGGCAAGTCGTGTATATGCAGAATACCGTACTTATACAGAACGGTAGCCTTACTATGTGCCCTGCAGTAAAAACAGAGGGGCTGGTCACCGGCTTTTTTGGATACCATGTGTAAGAGTGAAGCCCACAGACTTTTGGACAAACGAATTATTCCAGGTTGGAGCACGTGCTCGAATTCCGCCTTAGCCGCTGATTTTATCCTGGGGCGAGTGCGCAAATGCTGGTCGGAACGGGTGGACCCTTATTCGCCATGTAGTGAACTACAGCTGACGTCAGGGAGGCAAGTCGTTCGGAACGCGAAAGTTTTAGGTTGCTTGGTGAAAAGGTTCTTGAAAGGCTGTGAAGCCTGAGGCCGGACGCAAATGGGCAATAGCGGCCACGCTGGCGCTTGCCTTGATAATATTGCGTTGTGTCGAAGAGTCAAAATGACCCCGCCTGTTACCGTCCACCATAAGCTCGAAATGCTGAAGAAAACTTATGCCTATGATGACGAAAATGACGGCTGCTATTATGAAAGGCAAGCGAAGTTTCGTTGAAAGCCTAGAGTGAGTGCTAGCAGCTTCTCGCCGAAACTTGCACTCGGTGTGCTATTGGCGGAAGGTAGGTTGGTCGGCGGGGGTGGGCCCACTTAATCTGAGCTACGGGGTATAACGCTAAGTTTGGCTCCGGTGTTCACTGGGAGCTCGGTACCGGAAGTTGAATTCTCTAACGTAGATGAGGCGTTTTTGTTGATTGGTGTCGTGCGTAGCCAGTAGTTGCCAACCGAAACGTTTCCCTGCTTTTCGGCGTAGGTGTAAGAGTCGACGCACTTACGCGCAGCGGCAGCAAAGCTTTGATGGTACCAACAGTGGGCTTATCCACGGTTGGATTTAGAGGGACGTGATGGTGAGTTCGGATCAGCGGCAACGGCGAAGGCTCAAAGTGAGCTGTTTGATTGGCGACTGTGTCACAAATTGTGCTTGCAGGACTTCTATCGTAGACTGTAATGCTGTAGTAGCATTGTCTTGAGACGCGATGGAAGTGACCTTGATGGCGTCGGTTTGTAGCTGCGATCGTCCAGTGACCCGATCTACTAAAGCGGTCAATTTGGTGAGCGATACGGTGTTCTTGGTAGCTAGGCTAGCTTGCGTATTTTCCGGCTGTCACTGAAGTCGTAGTTCTTGAAGAAGTATCTTGTCCATAGTTGACGAATCCAGGAACTGTTACATCTCATCAGGTCTGCGCACAGCCACTCCTTAGCTTTGCCTTGTAAAAGTTCATTTATTCACTACTCGCTGCAACGTTTGTGACACCTGCTCATGTAAGAGTGCAGCTCTATCATAAACGTTTCCCCGGACGGTCTACGTTAGCACTATCCCCTTCGCACCATAGAATGATTTGCTCGCCACTGCGCTTTAGCCTCTTATGCTCTGACATATTTAACAAAATTAAGCTATGTTTGCGCTCCTCCCCTTCGCTGTGCTTTCATCATGAAACCTCTTTTAGCTGTCTTCCGGCGACCTTCCTTATCTCGTCAAGTCAGCACTTAGCAGCTCCGTGCTAGATGCTCAGTTATACCGTACTCGTATGTGACATATACTTACATTATGGTCCAGCTCTCTCACTGGGATCTCCCGGCTCAGTATGCCTTCGAACTCTAGCATGATTTGACAATCTGCGCGCCGCTGCGTCTTTGCCTCTTTTGCTCTAAACTATTTAGCTACTTTAGGGCGTGCTTGCGCTCCTCCAGTCCGCTGGTCGTTTAGCGTTACACGTTGCTTAGCTCTCTTTTGTCTAGCAAACACAACTTAAGTGGTCAGTGCCCAGCCGCTATTTAGCCGCTTATTCATAGAGATACATTTATCTCTTAGTCAGCAGTCCATGTTCCCCTAAACTCTAAACGACAAGCAGCTTTTGCTACGTAGTTAAGCCGGCTCTTACCCCCAATGTTCCATGCGTCCATCTTTCTTGTTTCTGATACCGTATCATTCCACCTTCGAATGGAGGACGAAATAACGAGACCCCAACCGTGAGGTTACTGACCCTCCCCGCAAAGTGGCGGTGATGTTACATACAGAAGTGTCCCATTGAGCGACATGGATGTATACAAACTGGAGTAACGTACCACATCTCTCAACGGAAGCAACACACGAGTGAGCGATATCCGTTCCTTTGATTTCTTTTTCCCACATTTGCTGTAATATAACAGCTCTACTTTGGGTGCAGACATCCAGTCCATACTTCAAACTATCATTATGAAGTGGTGCGTTGAAATCTGTAGGGGCTTAAAAAGCGATTTACTTGTTCGATTATCCTTCCATTTTATCTATTGCTCCAACCACCCTACGGGACCTGTCAAGCATATGCTTTTTACCCGTTATAAATCATTGTTCATTGTTCATCTAAGCTATTGAATCGCCGATGCGGCACCTTGTTCTACAAGTACTGGTTCATAGGGTAATTCTCTAATGTTTATTCACCGATCCATCGCCACACGTCTTGGAACCGTCTTTTTTCTGCCTACACGTTAAGCCCAACACCTTTAAACAATGCTGCGTTGACTACTTACCGGAGCCATGCTGGAGATCTTCAAGCACATTACAGCAATTAACCCACTAGGCCCTGCTTTTGTTGTATAATCAAGAAGCATTTTCACCGCAATATCTTATGCAAATGTACATTATTCTGACTCAAGTCTAAATGTCTTAAGGTAGGAGTTCCACACTGCTCGGTTCCACGATTGTCATTTTTGATCTTCTGTCAACCTGTTCCTCTCGCATTTCTTTGAGGTAAGTAAAATTATTAAGATCTGGGATTGGACTGAGGAACTGCCTCCGTCCGAGATGGAACGCACTAACCAACAAGCACTCGCCTGGACCATGGCCCTATACCAAAACCAACCAATTGCACCCAACAAAACGACTGATGCAGGGAGGATAGCTGTACACAACTTTCTCACACACCAGCAGGTATACAATTCAGAGGAAGTGAGACCTCAGATGCGCTAGAAATGTAGCTTACCTGCACAATTATTCACCCTGTTCGACTGGCCTAAACCTCTATGGCGGGTCCTGAGTGAGCTATCTGATCAGCTAACAGTGTTCACTCGACTGCGAATAACTGAACAAATGGTTATTAAGAGGGTTCGCCAGACCTACATGCCCGTTCAACGCAATGGACGACAGTGTTTCAGGGCGTGGTGGGTTATCGCCTGGCAAGCGTTCTCTCTATAATAACCACAAAAGTCCGTTTATCAACACTGCGAAGTGGCAGTTGTGACTCGCCACAGAGTAACGTCACTGCCCACAATTACATTCCGGCATATTGACAAGAGAAAATTTTTAATTATTGCATTGACATGTACAAAAATATGCCCCCGGACTTACCGTACTGGAAGCATTTTACCTGCAGTGCTTTGCCTGTTTACCGTACGCACAAAAGTTCAATTCATCGTCACCCTACCGACGTTTTTGCTCCTCATGTATACGTCTTCCGTATCTGCAATTGGTACAACATTTGGCTACAGCCAATTCCGTGTATTGTAACGAAGGGTTTGCGCAACGTATATGCTTTTAAATTTTGCTCATGCCTGAGTTCGCGTGCCTCGATGAATCCGAGAAAACAATATTTATTTATTTATTTACTCTTTGTAATCTCTTCGACCTAAATACCTTCAAGCATCTAGCTCTCCAACTAGCTTTACCTGGCTCTATCCACCTTGGTACAAGTATCTTAGCCACATAGCACGATTTGACTATCTGCGCACAGCTGCGCTTCTGCCTCATTATCTGATCTCCCCAGCAACCTTAATTTATGTTTGTATTCCGTCTACTTCTTGCCCTTTCGTCAGGTTACCTTTCTTAGCATTTTAGTTCAGTAATCCTATTTCCTCTGGTTAGCACACAAACGCCATTTTGTCCCTCATTTCTAGGTGTTTACTTATCCATTACTCGCTGCTACGTCTGTGACACTTGCGCATGTAGGAGTCCAGCCCACTCACAGGCTTTCTTAGTATCAGCATATCATAGTACCATTACATTAGCACCCTAGCTTTACTTGTTTCACTGCGCAACGCTGCGCTTATGTCTCATATGTAGTGACGTCCTCATCAATCTTAATATAAACTTTCATTCTACACCTTTGCTTTCCCTCAGTCGATACTTTTAGTTCTCTTCCATCGAAAAATACTCTCTCATCTAGTCAGTACACAGCTGCGCCTTAGCAACTCACTTGTAGATATTCTATTTCCGTGTTGCAGCGACGTTTTCGACACCTGCTCAAATAGGAGTCTAGCTCTCTCACTGGCTTTTCCCAGCTCAGTCGGTGATAGCACTATTCTATTAGTACCCTCGTGGCATCTTTATCTCAAGATCCTCCAAACATTTTTACTCCACGCTGGAGTCCTATATTTCCGCTTCTTTATCACCAATAGACATTTTAATCTCTATCGTCGCAAGCTATTAATATTTCTACTTAATTATTCTGTGTTTCCTAACGCATTGGGCTGGCTATTTTTTTCGTCCCCCATTTCATCGCCGCCCGTCCTTGAATTCTGTTTTCTCGCTTGCCGCGTAATAGGTGCATCATAGTAAACCGTTACTACGTGGATTGTTTATTGGTACAACCCTCCGTTCACTATGTAGAAAGTAGCAATCTACCCACCTGGATATTGCTTTGCGTAGAAAGCACAAATACACTTTCAGCATAAGCACTTTTACACGCTGTACACCATTTTGTCACCACTCTAAATGTTATGATATAGGACTTTAAAATTTTTTGATTCTCTCGGTTATTCATCACTTTCCCTTTTCGCCGAAGTCCGAAACTTCATGGGGATTCGAGAATGGACTGAGGAACAGAGTTTGCACAGGATAGGACATAATGACTCACAAGGGCCAACATGGACCATAGCTGTATACCAAAGGGTTTCAATTACCCTCACCACCACGACAGTTTTCCAGTGTAGATAGTTGGACACGATGTGGTCATACGCCCGGGAAGTATACATAACCTGAAAAATCCAGACAGAATAAACTGAAATTTTTGCTCACCTGGACACTCAACAAGACGATTCTTCCTGACTCTCTCCTCCTCGACTGCCCACAGCGATTATGGCGGTCCTGACCAAGCTATCTGATCAGCCAACAGAGGAAGTTGGAAGACATTTGATTGCGAATAACCGAGTGTGTAATATGTCAGCAAGCTGCTTTGTCAGTTGTACATTAGTGTTCAACGGTATTTACTGCAGTGTTCCATGACGTGGTGGGTGCTTGCATGGCCAGGGTTCGCCTTAGAAAACGCCACCAACGTCAGTTTAACAACATGATGACGTGGCGTGTAGGGGACCGTTGCCTAGTAAGTTCGGGTAAGGAAGCAAAAGACAATCTTAGGCAAAAACTCAAAGTAGAAGAATAAGCCAGCTCACTCGCGTCCTGGTTCATCCTTCAGTCAATGTGAATCCGATACCGACTAGCGACTCGAAGATATAACTCTGACCATTGGAAAGACGCGGCAGCAGCACAAGCTGAGGCAGAAACTGACGAAAGCAGCAAGACTCGAGCGTGAAGAAATTGTTTTCAAAATTTGTGAATTTAAGCAAATAGTACAAACTGATCAGTAACAAAATGATAAAAACAAAGATAAGACCTAGTGTAGTCGCAACCACTACAGAACGCCCCCTAGGGTTTGCGCTGGTAAGCAACGCTGGATCTAGCGTTCATGAAACATACGATGTTAGTATGGACGGGAATGAAACAACACCACCTGAACGTGTGTGGGGCACGTGTGTGTTGCACAGAGTAGCCCAGAGTCGGAATTCGGTCACGCGTCTGTCATTAGGCCACGGCCCATGCAGAGGAGGGCTGTGAGTGGTTGTAGTTGATTCTGAAGCATCCAAAGTTGACTTGACGTATGCGGGTTCAAGATGATGAATGCTCACAGACCCCTTGGATAAATTCGTATCCAAAACGAAGTATTCCGGTTTCCGCGATAAGACCTTGAATGGACCTTCATAAAGCCATGCCATGGGTATTCGAACAGCATCGATTCGAATAAAGACGAATGGAGAAATGCGTAAGTCAAGATGTATACGCTGCACGCGCGTGCCTAGTCGAGGTGGAGTCGGATTAATTGAAGGAAAATGGTGTTTCGGGCGTCCAGCATAGGACGTAGGATGCAATTCGCCGGTGATACGTGAGTCTGGTATCATCTCACCTGGGAGTCTAAGGGTTGTGCCAAAAAAGTTCGGTTGAGCAGCATCCGATAGCCTCGTTGACGGTATTACAACTACCAGGGAGAATATTTGGAAGGCGTTCAGGCCAACGGGCATCAGACGAACAATCTGTAAGGACTGCTTTCAGTTTTCGATGATAACGTCAGACAAGACCATGAGCAGAAGGATGATAAGCAGTTGGCTGAAAATGAGTACAACCTAGCAATGAACTCAAGTCACAGAAGAAGGTGTAACTGAATTGAGATCCTCTGTCAGTAGTGACAGTGGCTGGCATCCCGAAGAATGATATCTACGATTCAAGGAAACCACGAGCAAACGTTTCAGCGGATAAACCACGCAAGGGAATTGCATAGGGAAAACGAGTAAAGCGCGCAACGAAGGTCAAATGAGAAGTGACACCGTTAGTGTCTGGTAACCGTCTTACTACCTCAAGGTGAATGTGGTTGAAACGGGCTTCGGGGAGTGAAAAAGTACAAGGAGGGGTAACAGTGTGTCTGTGAACTTCGCTGGCTTGGAAATTAAGACAGCTTTTGGCCCGTTGTCGGACGTCGGTGCGCATATTGGGCCAGATGTCACGGTCGGTAATTAGCTTTACGGTGGATCGAATATTGGCGTGCGATAATCCATGAAGATGGGCAAAGACCACTCACCGGTAGGCCTGTGGAACAAACGTTCTAGGTTTACCTGTGGAACCACCGCCGTAGATTCTTGCGTCAGCATTGAACACGGGCAATCGCAAGTGTTTTGATGATATGTTCGATCGAAGCTGTGTTAATTCTGCGTCACTGGCTTGGGAAACCGACAGTTTCTCTAGGTCGATAGGCGAGCATGCAAACTAATGGATGTGAGCACGGGATAATGCGTCGGCAACAATGTTGTCAGGACCATTAATATAGCGAATATTGACACAAAATTAGGAAAGATAATCAAGGTGTTGTGTCTTTCTAGCGAGTAAATGTCAGAAGTGGCACGAACCGCATACACAATGAGCATATGATCTGTCAAGAAGATAACACATCTACCCTCAAACATGTGACGAAAAGGCTTTACAGTCAGGTACATGGCAAGGAGCTCTCGATAGATCGAACTGTACCTGGTCTGGGCAGGTTGTAGCTTCCGTGATAAAAACAAGGGTTGAATTTCGTTACCCACTAGCTGCTGCAATACGGCACAAACGGCGGATCGTGAGGCGTCTGTTTTGCAATACCTTCTAGTGCCACGGAAATTTGGTGATACGTCCTGACAAGCTCAAGCTTAGCAATGTTCGACTTTCCAGCCGAACCTAAGGAAAAATCGTGTATATGCGGGATCGGGTGTCTGTCGCTAACTGTGGCGTTATGCAGTGCACGATAGTCACCACATGCGCGCCAACCATCGGTCATTTTGAGCACAAGATGCAGTGGAGGTGACCAGCAACAGCTTGAGGGACGGATGTTCCCGAGCTTGAGCATGTGCTCGCACGCTTTCTTAGCGGCCTTTCGTTTGTCAGGTGCAAATAGTCGTTGTTTCGCCGTCACTGGTGGACCAGTTGCAACGATGGGATGTTGCACATCGTGCTTGAGTGCCGCAGCGTCGTTATTTACTCCGACAAGTGATAGAATGTTGTGCAACAATGCGGTATACTGCGAAGGATCGGGCAAAAGTACTCGAAGTCCGATGGAATCAATTCCAGTAAGCTTGTCGGAAGGGGTTAACGAAATGTTCTCCTCACGTAACTTCCCGCAACGCAGGCAAAATACAAGGCCAAGGTTGCTAAGAAAGTCTATACCGATGATAGGGTTTTGTACGTCAGCAACTGTGAACATGAAAGGAAAGCTACGACGTAGTCCAAGACTGAGCTTGAGAAGTTTCCACCAGATATCGCGATCTTTGTCCGGTTAGCAGCCTGTAGCGTCATTCCAGCCGGATGGAACGAGAGTTTTCCAAGGAACGGAGTATAACGCTTATCTCCGCGCCGGTGTCAACCAAAAAGTGGTCTTGGCGTGGAATCAAATACGTACAGGAGGCAATTAATAATTTGACCAACGGCAGCCGTCGCAATTACTGGCCGGCTTCGACGTTTCCCGATTTGGAAGTAAGGAAAACCCTTGAGTGAGCACACCCCGAGCAACAGCTTCGTGAGGATTTACCAAGCGGTTATGGAAGCTGCAGTAAAAGCACGGTGCTCGTCTGCCGGAGTTGCTACGATGCCTGCTGGTGGAAGAGGATCTTTGGTACGGTTTTCGACCGCGGCTAGAGTGAGAAATTCTGAGGTCCAACTTGGAGAGCCTCTTACTAATGGAGTTTAATGTGGTACTCCCTGAAGTGCTTGTAGTGGACGCCTCAGACGCATGATTCACAGCGATTTTAAAGAAATTCCC
This sequence comes from Dicrocoelium dendriticum, assembly GCA_944474145.2. Lineage (NCBI taxonomy): Eukaryota > Metazoa > Platyhelminthes > Trematoda > Plagiorchiida > Dicrocoeliidae > Dicrocoelium > Dicrocoelium dendriticum. The sequence goes on from OX104061.1 coordinate 28,284,688, forward strand.
GTGTACTATGCCGGCCGCTTCCGCCAGCTTATTCAGTGGAAAGTCCTCAGACAAAACAGCTATTTCCGCCGTCGTGTTTGCTGGAAGACATTTAATCCAGCGTTGGGGAAGAATGGAATCATCCAAGGTTGCTGAACAGACAATGACTGCATATCTCGGAGGAGCTGAGCCGGTGTACAATCACCAAGCTCGATGCCAGAGAGCTGCTGCTGGAGGCGTGCCTCGTCGGATGAGGTAACGGGTTTTAAGATAGCTGCTTTTAGCTTCGTCCAAGGTGAGTTAGTCGGCGTAGGGTCGAGGATATCTATGACTTCTGAAGCCACGTATGTAGGTAAGTGGGCAGTAACATATGGAAGCATCGCAGACTGCGAGGTAATCTTACGAATACGAAAGATGAATTCCGCTTTAATAAACAGGACACGTGGGTTTGACACATTTAAGTAGGGCAAAGAAACTGCAACGGAATCTCCAGTTAACTATACACAGAAAGGTTGATCAAACATAATGAAGAGAAAAAATAACGTGTTCTCAAAAAATACAGGGTCACCAATTAATGTAGAGGACCGTTAACTAATACGTTCCCGTGAGGAGGCAAAAGACAATCTTAGAAAAAACTCAACGTAGAAGGACAAGCAAGCACACTTGTGTTCTGGTTCCTCGTTCAGTCAATGTCATTCCGATGTCGACTAGCGATTCGAAGATATAAATCCGACCACTGGAAAAAAGCTGCAGCAACACAAGCCGAGGTAGCAGCAAAAGAAAGCAGCACGACGCGAGCGCACAGAACTTGTTGTGTTCAAAATTTTTAAACTTAAGCAAATGGTACAAAAGGACCAGTAAGGGAAATGATATAAACAAAGATAAAATAGAATGCAATCACAACCACTACAGGCTGATGTGAATAGTGTACCGGAAAACACGCTCTTTCATCATTTTGCAATCTTGGATTTTACGGTTGTTATAACCTTCCAAACATCCACTTGTTTTACTGACTGCACATCCGTTGACACAAAGCGTTTTGGTGAGTACCTTGCTGCACCGTTTCTCGCTCTGGTTGAGTCGCTTCCTATGTTTGTAGCCTTCACAAGCTACGTTGGGTTCAGTCGTCTCCAGTTTCTATACTGTCCAGTATTTGACATGTCGCTTACGTGTCATTGATGACCGACTAGTATCCCAGGCTCCACCCAACATGTGCCACGCCTTTGAATAAAGTCACTGCGCACAACTACATACTGGCAAGTCGATGAGTTATTTTTCAATATTTGTTTGACACCTACAAGAACAAGATACTCTCTAGCTATATCTACCGTTTTCACTACACTTACAGTGTTTGACTGCTTGCATTGTGCACACTTGAACCCAAAGAACGGTCATGATTACTCATGATTAATCCTTCATATTCCACAACCTGTACAAAGTGTAGGCACTGCCGATTACATACACAACAACGTGTCTGTTGCGAAACATACTTGCCTGCAAATTTTGATCCTGCCTTACTTGGTGTGCGTCGATAAATTCGATAATAACCTATTTATTCATGTTATTTTTTACTTTATTATTTTATCACGAAGCAGATTTGGGATAGCTTGTCGCCCAACTGCAGAACCCTAAATAGCCGCTGCAGGTCAACTATCTCAAAAGGCATGACACGCTTAAGTGCGACCTACCCGAAGCAATCATAGCGATTTTCTGTCTGAGAAATAATGATATCTGACATGCAAAGATATCTCCTTAAGAAGATATAACAAGCGTGCAATACTTAGCGTAATCGGTGGTAATTTCAGGGTTAGAAAATTCAGATTCTCAATGAGCAAACCACAAAAGAGGATCCATGTCCCAAAAGGGCGGGAAGGAGAAATACACAACATTAACTGGAGGGAAGGGCTAATATTTGTCATGGCGGGAAAGGGTTTCATTACCGTTGTACTCGGTAACATCCAAGTTTGTTTGAGTGGCAGCAGAGTATATTCATAATTTTTGTGGTATTAACGTTCAAGAAATAGAAAATAATGCCATATGGATTTGCATCGTGAAAAAATTTATGATAAATTAAAGTGATGACTACAGGCGTAGTTGAAGTTCACGGCATAATGGAAAGCAGGCAAATGCTAAAAAAAGTGTAGTGAAAACGGCTGTGTTATGGAGCAAATAAGTGTTAATACTACTGGTTCATGTATGCAAAGTTTATGCTTGCAATAATTTACTTGCTTGGATAAGAGTCATGCATATCTCTTGTTCGATTAAAGTATTTTGTTATTTTTTAAAATCGCGATGAATGAAAGCGAAATTTACAACTAATATATCTTACCAACTACCATTTTTTGTACATACTTAAGCACAAAGCGACTTATACACATCTCTTTCAAATCCAGTTATGAATGCATCACCATTTAGCCTGGTGTACCGGAACACAAAGTCCCTCCAGGCGGATTTTTCATGTCAAAAATTAGCCACTCTCTTCACTGGAGACACGATCATAATGTCATTAGAGTCTATGGCAGCAAAAGTGGTTACCGAAAGCATAGAGCAATCAGAAAAACAAAAAATAGATGGAACTAGCTCACCGAGGAAAAATGTGAAGTAGAAGGCGTTGAGGCACTTTCGGAGTCTGGGTCACCAGTTTAACGCTATCTCGACTTGAGAATCCAAAAGACAGATCGAGTTGCAGGGAAGCTTTTATTTGCACAGCACAAGGTTACTTGTTAGCCTAGCTATAACCAAACGACACCGTTGCATGCTGCAAGCAGGGGAACGCAAAATACAGGGCACGCGTGTCACAATCAAAATAAGCTCCAAAGAAAATGGCGATGCTCAATTCAAGCAATCGAACTTAGTAACCAGTTCAAAAATCCACATCGGTGTGCAATGGAAACGTAATTTTATTTTGTGAAGATTCGATGCAGTTAGACCCAGGTAGCCAGCCATCAAACATCCAAGAACACGCTAGATATCCGCTTCTTCCTATTGGAACTCGTAAGTAGCGCGCACCCACCGAGTACTGCCCGATTCGAGCACAATACCTTACTCTTGCGAGCCAGCTACTTGATGCCACTGAGCCATGGGCGATGGCAGCGGACCTCCTTAACAGATTACATGCCACCTCGATTGGGGGCGGATTACAAAGAAAGTCGTGGCTCTGGGTGTCAGCCCTGTCCTCCGCACGTTCATAACAAGCATGACAGTGGAGGATAAACCGCGCTATATCGCAGTTGGATACCAGTCATGGCGGTCTGCTGCTATCGCCCATGGCTCAGTGGCACAAGTCGCTGGCTCGCAAGGGCAACATTGTGGGTTCGAATCCGGCAGGATTAAGAGGGTGCGCGCTACTGACGAGTCCAAATAGGACCAACCGGCCGACTATCAATTTCCTGGGTGTGTGGTGGCTGTCTGCCTGAGTCCAACTGCGGCAAAACCACACGTATTATTCAATGAATCCGCTTACTAATTACAAATAATAATTTTTGTTTGAATTTTGCACAGGCAAACTGGGGGTTTGTGGATTGCTACAAGTTAGGAAATCGCTTGACGCGCACTCAACGAACTTCATGTAGCTTCTATCCTTCGGCAGCATTGACAACGAAGACCGAAAAACGTTACCGGATCTCCTGAACCATGATTCAAAGGCTAGGTTGGCATCCGGATCATATTGAAGCTAAAAAAATATTGCTAGAGGCTGCATCCGCTGATGGCTGCCGCTTTGCATTGTTTGATCTTGATTGCACCGCAAAATGCTGAGATATTCTCGAGCAATCATGCCTGGTTTTATTCAAATTGCTTCTGAAATAAGCTTCTCCGTTGTTAATTGTATTTTGGGGTTCTGCAACCAAAATTTTTCCGTCGCCAGTCTTTACGACCACTAACGTCGTCGCTCTGAATGGCCGTCGAGAACGCCTGTCCGCCCTGATCATAAAGTCAAGGTCGCTGATGCGGTGTATTGGTCGCCATATACGAGACAATTACATGGTTCACATTACCGTAATTAATGTGTTCTTGCTGAACTTCTTGGGCCTGCTCTTTCCCCTACTATTTTTTACCGACCAGGAATAGCGTTAGTTTGTCTGAGGACATACTTATAATCAAACAATGTGATTATTCTACTTGATTTCTGGAAAAAGTTTGATTTGGGTCCAAGTATGGTCTATTCATTCATTCGTTAGGTCGTCCTTTTAACAAACAGTGGCTGGATAAACGAGCTGCATCCAAAAATTATTTCAGAATGACTTAAAGAACCCATTATATTCACATTGCAAGCGTTTATAACGATTAGACAGAGCCTAGTTCATTGACGTCCATTGTGATAGAACAAAACTGGGTGCAGACAGATGGGGCACCGATAACTGGCAAGCAGTAAGCGAAGAGAAAGAGCAGTGTACCAGGTGATAAGTGCGACGGCTTGTGGTTCACTGGGTACCCAACTGCGTGATATATGGATATCCTAGCTGAAGGTCTAGTAATTACTTCTCGGTGTAGTAACTTGCAAGAAAAATCATTGAATATGTCAACTACGCTGATACTGCTAGACAGTAATGTCCATATTTGTGCTGTAGTGAAGAGGTTCAAGGGAGCAGACGTTTAATGCCAACCCAAAATAGATCGTCTTGAAGATCATAGAGACGCTCTTAGTTCATGTCTAAGACAGTCCCACGTAAACATCTTCGTCGACACCAGTCCACTGAGAATCCAGGTAGATGCACAACTACCAACCGCGGCATCCAGTTCAACGAAGCACCTTTACTAACTGCCGAAATACAGTTAGCAATGTGAAAAAGCCTACAACGCAGGTTTGAATTCTTTAACCGTAATACCGTGGAGGTACCCAAAATGGACAGCGCTGTGCGTACGACATTGTAAGGCTGTTATCTTGCTGTGTGCCGTGGTTGTTAATATTTTTCCAACTAGAACGTTGCTTAAAACAACGAGCTAAATATTCATTTTGGTGCACCTCTGACGACACCGATTCGGTGCATCGGAATAGATGTATGGCTTGGATCCCATGAAGGTTATGTCGGACTGTTGAAGTAGACTGAGCACCAGTGAGGAATCAGAAAAAGCGAGTACGCGGCAAGTCGCATTGCACTGAAACAATCCACTCAAGTGAAACCTCGAATGATCATGGGTGTTGACCTCGGATCCATGCTAGTCTGTTGATCGATACTCCGCTGATCTGTTTCGATTTGATATGGGTGTCAGCTAGATCTAACCTCAGTCCCAGCTTGTTCTGATATATGGGACAGAGGTCCATTTTGATAGCGGGTTGCAAGCTTCGTCGAGCTGCGCCCAGGGAACGGCGCCTTCTTAGCAACGGGTGACCGACCCGAGCCTGCGTAGGCACGGGTAACCTAGCAGATCTTAACCAGTATGTAGCATATGACGGTTGCATGGCAGTAAAACGCAGATGCATGGTGTTGACGTTCTACTAACCTCCCACACCGTGCAATGCCTAGCGAATGTTCCAGACTATCGAATGCCACATTTGAGCGACCTGCGTATATTGCCTAACTTTGGATAACCAAGAGCCTTCAGACCAGAACAAATATCGCCAACTAAAACGAGTAAGACTGAAAGATACCGGTTATAAGGAACTGTCCATTACTATCAAACAACAGTAGTCGCTTATTCATAAATTTCTCGATGACAGGTTAGAAACTCACAAAATCGGCTAGAAGTACACGCTATTAACAAACGCTTGGATGCGGTGGTTATACAGCACACCCCTATCGGAAAAGATCGGGTTGAATGTGATCAAACCCACAACTAACTCATTCATTATGAGAGTGGCTTGTAAGGTAATAGCATACCAGTGAGCGTGTTGCCCCAAGTTGAATCTGTCAACCACATAATAGAAATGTGCAGGTTGTAAGACAAAACGCGCACGGGGACACAATTAGTGGCCCTGTCACAAGGTCGGTGACGTCATCCATGATACAGCAGCATGTATATGGCCTGAAAATGACTTAATAAAGGGTCCAGATCCCGCGGTAAACTGAGACCATTGTCTGACTCTTTCCTGGATGGTGCGTGGAACACTGGAATCTGACCAATTGGGTAGGGCTATAGCGGGTACCCTAAGGTTGAAAACACAAGCTCTAGCTCTATGACTGTAGAGTTAAGAAAAATGTTGAAAAGAACCGTTTAAGTGAATTCGACGCAGTATTTGTATAAAAATAAGTGGAAATGATGAAAAACATGACGGTATAAAACGCACATATAGTATCAAAAAGTAACAACATATCGAATAAGCCATGGGGATAAGGCACAAAAATCACATGACAGGGCAGAATAAAGGGGGTAAATGTACTCGGACAAAGAAGAGTATTGGAAGACATCGCACAGTTCTCCAGTGCAGAGAGCGACAGTCGTCGAAAACAAAGCGCCGCGGTGGAATCACAACTTGAAAAAGTCAAGTAAACTTCGCTGCTTGTGGTCTGCCTTGGGGAGCTTCATTCTCTTCCCACGATTTGAAAGGTTCGTAGAGATGTTCACGTAGGATGTGCGAGGGCAATTTTTAGTAGTCCCGGAAGAGCCGGCACCTTAGGAAGATGAATATGAAATGGTGAGGAAATGCATGAGACGAAAAAGTTTAGCAAACTCAATGTTTGGACGACTGAGATAGTATCAGGACCAGACGTCTATTTAACAAAGTGGAAACATCAAGGGAGAGAGCTGATTGAAGTCCAACTTTAATGTCTCAGCCAACACTAACATCAGTCAGTTCGAGTCAATGTGTTGCTGTAAAATCCACAAATTTAAGTTACCATATCGCAAAACTCATCTAAGTGGTCGAGTAGATGACTGACAATAAGCAGTGATGCTAAGTAGAAATGAGTTTTGATCAATATCCTATACAACAGGAGCTTTGTAACTGCATGGAGTATCGTGGTTGCCTCAGTAAATGCTATAACGAAGATTGCATAAGTTAACGTGTCACACCGGTAGTATCCGCGTGGCATCGTCGCAGTCGCATCCAGAGAGAGAATGCGAAGCAACATCTCCTGTGTGGACTCATCGGAAGCATACACTTCTCTTGATCCTCTCTAAGTTCGAATGCAAGGCCATTCAACCTGCAGGCGGTGAATTCCGCTGCTGCGCTGTGGGTGACAGCACTATTCAGGTGACTAAATAAGACGACAAAACGTGTTAAATCTTCCACAGTGTTAACAAAGGAATGATTGGGTGGGAAACAGGAAAAAGAATCCAAATACGGTTTACTTATGGGTAATATATGAGTAATATAAAATTCAGTCTCTCCTAGTTTCAAATGCTACCAACATAGCGTCCAGTGAGAGGAAGTTATGACCTGGGAGGCTAGCCACTGTCATCTGAAAAAGGTAGTAACCTGCGTGCCAGTGGAAGATAGGTCGTGCTATATCCCAGTGTTAAGTGCCTGGTTCTCCGAGCCGCGTCAAGAGAAAGAACGCACACAGGCTCTGCACACACGCGTCCTATGCACAAGTGAGGTAATGTACAACTAGCTGTGATTGTAAAAACACCCGCCCACTCGATTGATCGCACTGAGTCAGACGATTCTCTTCGCCCTGGGTTGCAGCCACCATAACATCCTTTCCTCTTTCTTTTTTCGTTGTTTTGGTGTTGCAGGTTCCGTATCGCCTTCCACTGCAGCACAGCTTTCGAACTTGGCTTCCATCTTATTTGGCTTATTCTGCTGATGCGGCTTCTCGTCCGACTGCAGGGTCTGTTCACCACATCGCCTTTTCAGCCGCATTCGATAGTTTCCCCTACTTTTCCCACCTTCAGCTGCTCTTCTCTTCCGACGCCCTTCAGATATCTGTTTAAACCATACTTCGTCTTCAGGCGCCAGAGCATGGGGCGTCTTTCGCCGCCGTGAACGCTTCTGAAGAGGATCTTGCAAATGATTAGTAAAATTTTTAGGGTTGTAAATGTACAATGGCTCCAGAGTCAGATTATAGTTGAACTAGTTGTCCTTGATTCGGCAGTTTTGATTAAGCGCATTCCTCCCCGTCGCGATCCAACTTGTTAGTTACCGAAATCTTTTGCACTTCTTGCCGATTTACACGATTAAGTGATCTGTTGGCCGATCGACAGCAACGAGCGAAATGGTTTAACCAGCCATCAAAATAATCATCAAATCTCTCGAGCGTTTCTAAAAGATCCGGTTCTTGATCATGATCGCAAAATTCCAGGCGTCTAGTATCCGACTCGCATCATGGTCGATGGCATCCTTGAACATGGCTAACTGATATGGCATAGGATATTCATCTAACTCGATCAGTGTCGCGAAGTTCATTCACTTTGCTCTCCACAGGCGCCAGTTTTCAGGCACCAAACTCTCTGTCCTTTGTAATGCATTGCTACAAACGGCTGCCAACCAAAGCAAAGCTGCCGATTGCTTATCGGTTTCTTCTTTCCCTCTGACATCATGTTGCGTGCCTGGTTCTCCCGGCCGCGTCAAGAGAAAGAACGCACACCGGCCATGCACACAAGCGTTCTGTTCACAAGTCTGAGGTAACATACAAGCTTTGTTTTTAAAAAACACCCGCCGACTCGATTGATCGCACTGAGGCAGACGATTCTCTCCGCCCCAGATTTCAGCCACCATCACACCCAGTTACCTTGCAAAGTGTAGCGCCCAGCCGCCGTCTCCCATGGCTCATTTGTTTAAGGTGCTGGATAGTTGGCGTCAGCGGCTAACGGTCATGGGTTCGATCCCCAGTAGGGTATCGAAGGAATGCGAACCTCTGACGACACCCAAAAGGGCGAAACGCGTCTGGTGCTTTTCCGGATTGTGGTTAAGCTATGTGGCTTGTGGGCTGCTGAGACGAATACAAAACACGATTTGCAGACGACTGAGAACACAGCACCGCAGCCAGGTAGCAAGATCGTGTAAAGAGATAACCAATAATCTGGCAATAGTAATAACAATAATGGATAATAATAATAATAGTAATAATAATAACCAGGTGCTTCCTACCGAAGAAAATGATGCATCAATGAGAGGTATTTTCAGTGGATCCCCTCGTAGTTTTCGCCAACTCGACCTCGGCTTATCGAACCGAGTTGGTTATAACTTTATGCCATTTTGAGTGCCACGCTAACCAAGTAGGCAGAAGTCCCAAAATCATGGTTCCCTGACCTAATGAGCAAAGGGTTCGTGATAGGATGACAACATTTTCTGTAGAAATGGCCCACTACATAAAGCACTTGAGCTCAGGGACTATGTTGATAATCATGATCCGGGTAGTGGATTAGGTACAATCATAACCAGACCATGGTAAAAAAATTAATCCAGCATCAGACGTAGTGTAGTCTTGAAAAGGTAGTCCAATATATTGTGCGCAGAGCTGCCACAATTCACTGCTGCGATCATTCGGCTTTTACATTCGCTACTGACCATTCTTCCGTGGTCTACAGTAGAATGCACGGAGACAGAAGCAAAAAATCAGTTCGGTCAGGTGTACAATGTCAACACAATGCCCAAGATAACCTCCTCTGAGGAGAGTTAATCAGACCAGATTACCTAATAAATTGAAATGCGTTCAAAGCTTGTATTTTAAGAGAAATCAATGGTCATCATCACCAACAGCAGTACATAAGCCATCCTAACTGCTGCTTTGTTGACATACAACCATAACCACCTACGGTACGAAGAGGGATAAAAGGGAAACTTCCTGGAAAACCCAAATGCCCTAAGCAAACAGTCAGGGTCAAGGTGCGTACACTTTTTGTTACCGTCACAAACAACTTACCATAGGAAAAAGATAAGGCGGCATCAGGGAGACACTTTGCTTCCACGCTTTTACTAACCCGCGTCATTATTCCGCAGATAACAGCACCACATATTAAACAGACAGTCCCACGAGCGACGAGTTTACGGAACAATGTGGCCTATGTCGGCAGGGAATAATTAACATACGGAACAGGTTGCTACGGAACTAAGGGACCATGTTACGGAACTAGGCGAACATTTTAAGGAACAGTGGCATGGTATTACGCAACAGTGGCATGATTTTACGGAACAATGAAACGATTTCGCAACTGTGCTACGATTTTACGGAACTATGCGGCAATATACCTGGGACAAACACTTACCATTAGACGGAACTGTGCGACGATTGTACACTAGTGTAGTGCGGAGCGCCTCATTAAACCAGTGTTTGAGTACCGCCTCCGCTAGGGATCCCGAAATATTGGCCGGCCTATTGGCGACAGATAGAGGAATAGTGGTCTGACACATTCTAATGAATGACCATCTGGAACACTATTAGATAACATGCATGTCATCCTTATCTATGTCTACTCACTGGCTGGCTTGCCGAACAACCTCCTCGTGGTGCCAGCTGGGTGGATCGGGATTTTCCCGTTCCAGCAAATGGTTCGGCGGCAGTGTTCCAGGACGTGGTGGGTTTTCACCTGGCAAGCGTTCACCCTATAAAAAGCCACATATGTCCGTTTAACAACACTGTGACGTGGCGGACGTGACTCGCCACTAAATAAAGTTACTGCCCCTTGCTTCATTCTGGCGAAGCATTGTATTCCAGCAAGTTGATGCTGTAATTTCGAGGAGCATTGGGCCCCTGTTTGGCAAAGGAACAAACGAAAGACGTATGAACTGATCAATCAGTCACCGGCTCCCAATGGGCGTGATTCCTTGAATTCGCTCCGCTGCCTTACGGACAGGCTATTCAGAGAAAGGCTCGGGGTGGTGTCCCCTAAGTCAACACCCTACTTCGGCTTGGGCAACCGGGTAGTATTTCGCCCTCTGACGAAACCGTGCACATTGTTGCGTTGTGTTGTGTTTTCTTTTACTATTTCTGTACCTTGTTTTGAGTTCCATGGTTTCCGATGGTGCAATGTCTATTCATAGACTGTTGCAAATATATATATATATATATATATATATATATATATATATATATATGTCTACTCACTGTATGATGCCGAACATATTATTATTAACGTGTATCATAGTTTCCTTACAATAGTTTAGATTTCTTAAACCCAACATAACCATGACAGTCTTCTGCTTGTAAATCGTGTAATCTGTCTACCGTTCTAGTTCCAACATGTCCCTTCTAGACTCGTCCAAATACTGCGGAGAAATATTCCTGTGCGCCTAGCTACTTGGTGTATTGATTGCGTACTGCTACATGACGAAACGAACTAGCTGAAGCCACTCCCGACTATAGACCACACCGTGTGCCGAGTATATGCAAGCATATGACTGACAAAAATTGCTGCCTTGTAATATCTTTGCGAATTACCAATCAACATGTGATTGACACTGTATTTCTAAAGGGTCTGAGCGACCATGTTACATGAGGCGTCCACCACGCGTCCCTTTTTCCATTTATCTGTATCATCAAATGATTTGCAAAACCCTTGTACAATTCGATCGGACCAACATACTGGGCCGTGTCTCACACAGTCGAGAAATAAACGAATTTATTTATTTATGTAAAACATTATTCTCTGCTTCGGGAAAAGCCGTTTACAGGCAGTCTGTTGGGTCAGCTCTCACAGGGTAAGCAAAAGGAGCAGCGCTGGGCGGCGCTTGTCAGGTTGCTGTTAAGAAAAGGTTGTTCTTTATAAAGTACTGTGTAGTTACAACCATCCATTTGCGAGCGCTAGCAGTCCGATGCATGAATGCATAGGCAATCGTCCCAGATCGGCTGAGCGAACCGTTTATGGCCTTAATGAACAGACATAAGCTATTTCCAATGAACAGTGAATTAAGAACACTAGACGTTCATGCACCACTAAATGCCATCCTGAGGCAGATTAGCGTTAAACCGGAACAAAATAAATAAATAAATAAATTTGTATATTTACCGACGGACGGTACACGGCCCCATAACGAAAATCCTAATTCCACTTTGGGGGGCTCAACTACTTCTTCCACTGAGCAGTTGCGGTGGATCCGCCATATTATGTCGCTGACTAATTTCGTAATACGAATATGTCGTTGTCGCTCAGACCTGGCGTTACGCTCTGTTATTCTCTACGAAACGAATCGACCGTAACCATAGCTGCATATGTTCCCAGATTAGACACAACCGCAAAATATCAAATGATCGTTCTTCCATTCCCTCGGAACCAGAGATAAGCTGGAGAGTTCAGTAGCGGCTTGAGTATGCCAGCTAGGAAGGAGTACATGATTTGGAAATCGTAGCTAGGAAACCGGAGACAATGACGGTTAATGCGCACCGGATGGAATGTTTTGCACCCATTACTGAGGGTCATGAGAGAAAAATGATAAAACGATCAGTTTATAGAGTACGCATGCAACAACTTTCCTCCTCGATACTGGCGTCTAGAATCCGATAGATTCAGTAGCATATAAGAAGCTGCTTTCTTATCTCCATTTCGAGAAAAGGTGACATAGTGAGACGTATCGATCCGAATTCGTCTAAATTTAGTTTGCTTACCGTTAACGGATCTGATTTGAATTCACACCCGGCTTAATGTTCCGAACAGGCCACCTTTATAGGAATGGCCTCGAAAACACACAAGGCTATCATCTAGTATGATTAATTAATTTAATAGGTACAGATGGTCTTGCTGCAATGGAGACGGAAGATCGCAGTATAAAATCGTACAGCGGACAAGGTCGCAAAAAAACAGGTGTGATAAAACCAGGAATGCACATACTTGGAGTGCTTTCATCAAAGAGAGAACGCGGGTGACGATCAGCTGGTTTTCTCACCTTCAGCGGAGTGGTGGGGCCAGATGATGCACTAGAACATAGGAATGGAATGCGTAAACCAGGGGAAAGAGTGAAGTAAGCGCGTATAAAAGTATAAACACCAACCGAGTAGACTGTGGATAGCACTACCACTAGCTTTGGAAAGGTATGCGATGTAAAAAGCAAACTCGTCCGTGCCATGGTTTATCTTCTGAGCAAAGCATCAGAAAGCAAGGGGCAACCCACATTGACTAGAAGCCAAAAAAGGGAAAAGTTGAAAAAACGAAGTTAGCGTTGATGTCGGCGATCGTAAACGAAGTTGTTCGGATAGTATGGATCGATAATGATGAGCGAAAAGAAGCCAATTGACGGAACGGAGAGATGGGTCTTCATTTGCGTAAAATCATTAACACGTAAAAATGAGCATATCATGAAGGCGTAGGACCCGAGTACAGTGTCTCAAGATTCCTTCTAATAAAGCACAAGAAAGTGCAGCAGCCAAAGAGTGGATGATGTGGGGTAAACGGGTGTGTACAGGTCGCGCAGTCGTCTAGACCCGGGACAGGAACAGGAAACTGAACAACTCCTTATCCGTTAAAACACGAATCAACCGCTCATGTTGTTGGGACAGCAAAAGTCATATAGCCTGGTTGCTCAACCAGAGAGGTTACACTAAGTAGTCATGATGACATCGTGCCCCAGCGATGGAAGCCCAAGTTCTCCAACCAAGTTCGCGGTGGGTGCAAGGTGTAACATTATATCGCAGCTGACTTACAACTGAGCTCCCAAGCAGCCACGTTTATCCAGCGTTACATTATGGTGCTAAGGCCGAGATACCAGTTTGAATAAAGTAAGTGCTATCAGTGGGTGATAAGAGAATGAAGAGAAATGAAATGTTACAGAGGATGGATAAGTACTACGAAGCATCATGAGATTTTATTGTTCAGAAAAAAGGAAAACAGAGACAAAATATTCAGTGATAACTAAAGAAAAATGATGAGCAGATTCGAAGTTAAGGTCGTACTAGCAATCTCTCAGCTGGAGGGGCAGTGATGTCCGTATGACGAGAAAATTCGGATAAACGTAAAAGAGCGAAGAAACAACATTTAGTTGCTGGACAAACCTACTGCGTGAGAAGACATAATAAGAAAAAGAACGGCCCAGAAAGACAAGGATCAGAGTCGGGCTTCAACTTTGCCTTCCACACGTTAGGAATTGGTGCACAAGTAGAGAACGAAAAGCCTAATATCGTGACCGAAAAGACAAGCCCCCTGCCTCACAACCAGGATGTCACCGAGTCGAGCCTGCTTAGGGGACTGTGCGGCCCTCGCATTATCTTTACCCTTCGCGCGACTGGTTGTGGTTGCGTGACAGCGAACCTTCGGTACGGTGTATAGGCGAAATGCTGATGTCTTTTTTCTCTGGTTTCAAGTAATAAGCACGCTCGTAGATTACGGTGAGGATGGTAAAATGTTCCCTGAGCTGGGCGGGTGGTTTGCGGTCGCTTCGTTCCCAGACAAACAGATCTGTAGAATGCCAAGAAACTGAATGCAAAAGAAACTTTATGTTCCACTCGTAGTACAGAGAAAGACTTCAGCAGACCTTTGGATTCACAACAAGAACCATCGGAGGACTTTCATCAGCAGCGTCGGAAGAGAAAGCAAGATTTATCACGAACTCTGAGAAACACTCAGAAAGAAAATGTATTTGTTGACGTAACTAGGCGCATCGAGGTGAATCCCGACTGTGCTCATCATGAGGCAGGGATCACAAGCACCATGGTTTGGAAAAACATCAGCAATTCACCAATACAGCAGCTAGACAAAGAAGATGCCCAAAGTCTTAATATCGATAGGCTCAGTAGGTGACGCAATAAGAGTAGGGGGAAATGGTTATCGAGAGCCCGATAGCAGTGTCACAAACAGAACTCGATGTGCCAATGACCCACAAGGACAGGCGATCCAGGGGTAGGTAATCTGCTACCACCTACTGACAGCTTGAACCCACTATAAGCCGGCGCCAACAGAAGCCGTAAAACCACAAAAAGTGCGGCAGCAACGCATGAGTCTCATAGATCACCCTCCTACAAGCACAACATGAAGCGATATGCTGAACAGATTAAAACTAAAAGCAAATATCCACTGGATACTCCTAGCCATCATCTGGTACCACGCTGTAGTCATTGGCAATGCAATTATAATGAAAGGAATTTTGTCAAGTGGGTAACGCCACTTCCTACATGTGTGTTCCACCACGCCATCTCTAACCACAATCTCCTTTTAGTAGATTTGGGAATGGAATGCGACCATTCCCACTCTATACAAACCTGGCCGAAGCCAACTACATGCTCCCATTATTACTGCAATTTCGTCAGATGACCAGATACGTTCAGCGTCAAGTCAACAGCAAATTAGGCTTGACACCACAACCCCACCTTTCACCCACCTATACCGGCGATCACAGATGGCACACCACCCCTACCCATCTGACCAAGAGTATTAGACTCGTGCTCACTGCTCTCACACATATTTACCGCGCAAGTAATGCGCGATTACATTGACACACAAAATTTTAACAGAGCAAAAACAATGAACATTTCTGCGGAATAATCTGAACTCAGTATATTTCGCGTATTCTCTTCACCCGCTTACATACCATGAGCTAAAAGCGCTCCCTGGTTCGTGCATCTTTTGTGAGAGCCCGCCATATCTATTCAAAGGAAATGATTGAGGAAGTACTATAGGGTATAGCGTCCACTCTTAGTGAAAATGGGTACCCTGCCAAGTTCATTGCTAGGTATGGGGAGAAAACCAAGGCACATGAAGAGCGAACTGAAGCTTCAAAGAGGAAGGTATTCACTGCACTGCCTTACAAAGGGAAGAAAATGAGACGTTTCTACTATCGCTTACGTTATGCCATAAAGAGATGTTACTATACGACTGAGCTTGTTGTTCCACAGAACAAAAAAGCTACTACATGAATCCAATTTGGACAGGCCTCACCACTCTATTGTCACCGTCTCATGTGTTTACCAGTTTAACTGTACTTGCGGTAGCATGTACATTGGCCGGACAGAGAGGAGGTTGTCCACTCGGATTTCAGAACACGTCCCGCGGAACCTTGCTCTCCGTGGCGCAACATTACCTGACAGTTCCGTTGCCCGGCACTTATTCGACTGCTCGATGTACCAGAATCCCCACGAAGCATTCAAGGTCATCAACAGACAGAGTAACACCAAGTTGTTGCGTTTTGCTGAGACTTCCGCCATCCGGCGTTTGAAGCCGAACCTATGTAAACAAGTTGACTTTGTGACCAATCTCGATTTGCCTTGGTGAGGCAAGACAGGCTATCCAACGCAACTAACCAACGATTTCTGGTACTGACCGTTTGAAATTCACCCACTGTATCTAAGCGGCTGAAGAAAATACACGAAATATACTGAATTCAGATTATTTCTCAGAAATGTTCGTTGTTCTTGCTCTGTTAAAATTTTTGTAGGGAAGTGGTTATATGTCACAAAATAGTGACGCGAAGAACACGGATACTACATTCAGTGTTTGCAGTATATTTTATTAATGCCACTGTACAATGCAAGAAAATGAAAGCAATCCTCAGTACCGAAACGTGGTGCATCTATGATATATTAGACTCTAATGATTCCTAATTATGATCTATTTGGAAAAGATCGCTGTAAATGAAAAGATAGAGGATGTATGGTATACCAACATGACACATCTACTGCTTGAATATCTACAAGTAGTAAATGTTCCATGGGCCACATGTTACATTTTACTTGGATGCATTTTGATCCACCGACTTCAACAACTAGGAGTGCTTTCCGCATTAATCCAGCTGTCGGATTTGCATCTGATGTCATACAGACAAAAAATAATTGCAGGTCATCCCAGCCATCGTCGTCTATACACACAGCCGTCCTTTCTTCGGTCAGAGTTGGTGGTTGCACACAGTAGGTTACTATGCCAACTAGGTTGACTAATACATTTGACTTGATATTTACATTGTCTTAGAGAACTTCCCTGGTAGCGAACACAAAATGATATGCTTCACTCACACCGTTAAAATGGCCACCAAACAAATGTTTTTCCTGCTGCGTCAGGCACAGGATTAACTGGGAACACTTCTGTCAGACAGACCCATCTTCTGACTGGGATACCTACTTCTTCAACATTTGCTGCACAGCAGCGGAGCACTTCAACAACAGCTTCACTAAGTCATAACCCCTTTGCTTTTGTTGTTGGGCGGGGCCTTTAAACCGGTCGTTGCCTTTTTCGCCGAACATCATTTTTTTACATAAGCTACTGCAGATATCTGAGTTTTGCAAGATTAAGCTGACAGGTATTTTGTTCAATCAACTTCCAAAGTCACTGAGACATCTATTCACCCACTTTTGAATAGAAAGGCTGAGATATCGCGCCCGATGTTCGAAAAAGTTTATATCAATTGAAATGAATTCTGAAGAAAGGTGTTGACGAAAGCCTTTCCGTTTTGAATGGATCCAAATCCCGAAGACTGATTTCAGCCTTTTGGGATCGTTGCTTGATCGATCCATGATAGTGCATCCTTCATATTGTTCGACCCATTTGCAAACTTGGCGTTATTAATGCTAACCCTTTAATAAATTCACAGTTGATAATGTAGAATGCTGAAGATGCACCCATTTGGGCAAATAAAGCTTATACTCACTTGACTTGCTCCACAAGAAGAACGGGGCAGTCATGTTCAAAAATATGCAGCCGCAAGTTCAAGTAGTCAGAAATGAAGGAAATGGATGGGGCGCTACAAAAGAGATTTACAATGATTCTACAAATGCACCGATACACCGCCGAAGTCAAGCACTCCCAGTCGATGAGAATGCATGAAGATCTATGACCTTACAAGCAGCACGTAAGGCAAAATAGGCCGTCAAAATTCTGTGCCGCAGAACCGACAACTGCTCCTCATTGATCACTGAACTGGTCGACGAAGAAGGCCACTGATTCCAAGAATCAGTCGGCATTTGCGAAGCATTTAGCTCGTATTTTGTCACCTCCATGAACCTGGAGAGCGACCCTATAAATACACATTGATGCAAGAACGACTAAGGCTCTAGCTAGATTTGACATTTTTCTTCGCAATGTCCACTAGGCGATTAAATCTATTCAGCCGTCGTCCATTGTAGAAGCTGATGACATCCACTCATCCGTCATAAAACCGGGAGGGCCTGACATGTCGATGCTACTTTTAAATATCTTTACCATCTTACTGAGACCGAGCCACTTTCCAGATCAATGGAAAACTCCGTTTATCATACCTCGCTACCAGAGCGGCGCGAAACAGAAGATTGATACTTACAGACCAATGCATCACACTTATAACCACCAGATTATTCGAGAAATTGGTTAAAATGGGTGTGATGAGTTTCATCAACTTACTGGAGCTGATAGACAAGTCCCAACATGGGTTCCTTGACAAGCGATCGTGCACACCCTGCCAGCTGCATTATTCGAAGTATATATCAGTCTCCATTGGCTCAAACTGTGCAATCCTAATGTTATTCTTGCACATGCAAAAAGCATTTGCTCGGATGCCTCACAAATGCTTACTGTTAAGGAGAGCTTCCTTCATCGATTGGCTGTCCCCATACCTGAACGGTCACTCTCAAATAGTCACCTTAGGCGACCATCGCTTTTCTCCGCGTCCAATTACCAGCGGGGTTAAACAAGAATGTGCGCTCGGTACATTAATTTCCCTTCTTTGTGTCAATGATAGCAGTTTGGTTATCAAACATGGCGTGTCTTCCTTACTTGCTGATAGTATAAAATTTGTCAACTAAGTCCGGCTCGTTGACTTTACGAATATACTACTACTCATCCAGGAAGATATTCATTCGCTTGAGACATGGTGCGACAAGTGGATGATGAGATTCTCAGCACAAAAGTCAAATATCATGTGTCGCGCTTGTTTGATACCCGAAGGATCTGTCACACTTAATAACGAATGCATCTGTGTACAGCGGTCTATGCGCTACCAAGAAATCATATACTACTATACCTTTAACTTTTCTGAACAGATGGAGTACCAGATAGCACGGGCCAGAAAAACCGTAGCTAAAATATCTCATACGGTGCATTCAATCACGGCCAGAGTCGAACTTTTGAAAATCCATACTCGTCCCATCCTGGAGTTTTGCGGCAGTCTGTCAACATAAGGAGATCTGACAGAACAGTGATAGAAAAAGCCTTCAGCTGTCATTTACTGAACATCTATTAGGCAATAGTTCTATCAAGTACTATCGGGAGCGGTGCCAGCAACTCTATCTCTATCCACTTTAGCTACGAATACAAAAGCGTAACTTGATACTGCTGTAGAATCTGTTTCACAGCAATGCCTACGCACATTAACGTTGCAACACAGTTCCACTTGGGACCTCCGTAACAAAGAAGTTAGCGTGATTATACCACGACGCAGGACAGGTTTTCGGTCTAACTTCTAACCAGATGTTGCTCTGTGGAATCGGTTCCCAATCACAATCAGGTTGTGTGAGACTGTCTGATCATTTCGCAGTAGGCTGGGAAGCTACCCAGACCTGGACTTTGTTCGTGAAGAAGATCAGTTGACGAGCTACTTAATGAAGGCCCAAAGAAAGTCTAGTGGGTGAAGTACCACAAGTTTATGCAATGTAACTAACCATCAGTGTTTACAAAATACGTAAGCTGCAAAAGTGCCTCATAATTTCGCATAAATCATAAACATATGAGACGCATACCATGTCAGAAACTGACAAATATAAGAACTTCACTTTACATTGCCTGTGTTACTTGCTCATATATGATCGTGTGAAGTAGGGACGCAGCTTCTTAGTTGAAGAGAAATATACCGAGTATTATTATATCGAAAATGGAAAGAATGGGATTGATCAACAAGAAGATGAGAGTAGAACAAAGGAAAGCGGTTTTTGGGATTCAAGCAGACTGTTTCATTGATTTGCAAGTGAATGTAAGAAGGAAAATTGCGGAGCAGCGTTGGTGGCACTGGCTTCTACTGCAAACCACGAAGTTAAAAGTTCTAGCCACGAGGAGTCTGTGTCGCATTTAATAACACTCGACGAACGCTACGTGTAAGGATATACCCCACATACTCTCTTTACATCTCATTGGTTTTCCACCACAATATCCTTCTCAATCACATGCAGAATGCGCAAATAATGTACTGTGTGGAGACATACTCAATACGTGGCCGAGAAAGTGCATACTCTCAAAGAACAGTCCTTGGAATCAAAGACTGTTCGCCAGAGGGAGCTACCCCTATGCATGAGAAGTGCAAGTAATGGCTGTCAAAAATGGCAATCGTTTGGAATCGTTCAAGCGAAAATGTCAGGTCTGAAAGTCGGGCAAGAGCACTGATTGTGCAGGGGACGTTTTAGACCCATTATTGAGCTAGAAATTAATATCGCGATGACGGCCAACATGGTATAGGCTCCCGTAATGATAACGGTGAGCGGTTACTTCATTTGTGTGAGGATGCTCGCTTGTTTCTTGCGAGCACTAATTTCCGACACAGCACCCGTCGGAGGGTGACTTGGCGCCCACCAGCCTCGAACCAGCGATGGACGCAAATCGATCACATTGCTATCAGTTACCGCTGGAGAGGCTGCGTCCAGAACTGTCGCTCGATTTGGAGCACGTGTGTGGACACCGATCATGCACTTGTATGTGCTGACCTGCGGATGCGCTTTGGTGGACGCCCGCGACGATGTTGTGAGCGCATTGACACCGGCAGACTGGTGAATCCAGCTGTTCTGAACGCCTATCAAATTACGCTGTCATCCGAGTTGGATAAACGCTCACTGGATGCAATTGAAGCTCACTGGTCTCATATGCAACAGGCCTTACTAGCAGCAGCCAAATCCTCACGTGGTATGTCTAATCGCCAACATGAACATTGGGTCTCTACACAGTCTTTGGAACTTATAGATGCTCGCCGGCATATCCCGGCTCGAAGCGAACACAATGAAACTCGCAAAGAGCTCCGGGCAAAACTCCGTGCTAGCCTGAAGAGAGACCGCGAATCCTGGTGGTCTCGTCGTGCAGCGGAGATGGAAATGGCCGCTGCCCTTGGTAACCATCGTGAGTTATTCCGTCTTATACGGGAAACGGGCAGCAGGAGACCTGGTGTTAGTGAAACTATACGTCAAGAGAGTGGACAGCCTATCCACAACTTATCAAAACGCCTGGAACGTTGGGCTGAGCATTTTGAAAGGCAATTTAATCGGTCGGAATTGTTAGATTTCTCGCCGACCAGTGATCGCCCCACTCCCTGGGCTGTCCCTTTGGATCCACCCTCTAGCTCAGAAGTCGAACATGAGATCAAACTGTTGAAGTTAAATAAAGCCGCGGGACCCGATGACCTTCCTCCAGCCCTCTTCAAATTCGGGGGACCTGCTCTTGTGGATGATTTACACGAGTTACTAGTCCAACTGTGGGAGCAGGAAACTGTCCCAACCGATTGGAGCCGATCCATTATAGTCCCAATTTTCAAAGGAGGCTCACGATCGGAATGCGGCAGCCATAGAGGAATCAGTCTGATCTCCATCGCCTCCAAATTGCTTGCCTCTGTCATCCTTCACAGACTGACTGGCACTCGTGAAAGCCAGATTCGTGAAGAGCAAGCTGGATTTCGTCGAGGTCGTGGCTGCATTGACCACATCTTCACCTTGCGTCAGTCGTTGGAGCACTGTCACACATATTGGCGGCCCACCGTTGTCGTGTTCCTCGATATCAAAGGTGCATTCGATTCGGTGGATAGACATGCACTTTGGGACTGTCTACTCAGGAAAGGTGTACCTGAGAAATATGTGAATACTATTCAAGCATTATATGCGCGTAGCTCGGGAAGAGTGAGGGCTTACGGCAAGTTGTCGTCGCCCTTTAATATCTCCAGTGGCGTGAGACAAGGATGCCCGCTGTCACCTTTACTCTTCAACTTCGCTGTTGACGAAGTCATGGAAACCGCGTTTACAGGACACGACTTAGAAGGTGTGGAGTTACTCCCAGGAGAACGACTTCTTGATTTAGAGTATGCTGATGATATTGCCCTCATCTGTGACAGCTCACAAACGTGCCAAGCGGCACTGGACAGATTGGCACTAGCTGTCCGTCACTTCGGGCTTTGCTTCGCACCTTCGAAGTGCAAAGTGTTTCTCCAAGATTGGTCTGGACCGCCTCCTACGCTGACCCTTGGTGGGGATCAGCTAGAAGTCGTTCAAAAATTCAACTACCTGGGAAGTTGTATCAGCGCCCGTGGGATTGAAGATGAAATCACGAATCGTATAGCAAAAGCTCGGGGCGCTTTTGCTAATCTTCGCCACTTATGGCGCCGGCGCGACATCACTTGCCCTGAAGGGTAGAGTGTACAATGCAGCAGTACGTTCGACCCTATTGTACGGTTGTGAAACCTGGCCGCTTAGAGCAGCGGACCTGAAGAGGCTAGTTACGTTCGACCACCGGTGCCTTCGTAATTTAGCTCACGTTTGGTGGGAACACCGCGTGAGCAACGAGCGTGTTCGACGCCTTGTTTATGGCACAGGAAAAGGAAATGAACCGCTCAGCACCGTTATTTCACGCATCAGGCTCCGATGGCTCGGCCACGTGGTACGCATGCCAGCCCACCGACTTCCGCGACGTGTGTTGTTTGCGCGCCGGGGGTGTGGATGGAAGAAGAGGAGGGGTGGCCAAGCGATGACTTGGTCCAGAGGAATGAAGACCCTCACTTCTGAGCTGGCCTCGGTTGGAGCGTCTCGGCTCCCTGGTTGGGATCCGAAAGACGATGAACACGTTTGGTTGGACACACTTGCTGATATGGCTAGGAGCCGATCTCAGTGGCGTTCGTGCTGTGAGTTTCTTTGTCCCACCCCATCCCTCTTAGCCTCCCCCTCCAACCACGAGCTCATTACTTAGCCTTATATAATTTTGCATAAAAATTATTTTTTGGGTGCACAGCAGCCGGCTGGTAGTTTACCGGAACGATGCCCATCCGTTACCGGTAGCTCAGCCAGCTTTCACCAGTTGTTCTTTTTCTCTCTTTTTTTCTTTGTATTGTGGCACAGTAGCTGAGGTGTTTCCCACCTCTAGCTAACGTGTATGATGATGATGACGACGATGATCGCGATGACGCCACAAATGTCACATGCCAATGAATGAAAGATAGGTTCTATCAATACGTCGTCGAATATGGCGATGCAAAGCTTTAGATATATAAGGGTAGGAACTTTCTAAAACTCGGCCAGGCAACAGTGACAGGTAAGTGGATCTGCCAATCGGGAGTAAAAGCCTAGAAAATGGATGGTGCAAAGCATGGGGCATAATTAAATCGCTGGGGTCCATGTAACCAGCTCTGTGCTTGAGTAGTAAAAATTGGCCGGTGGCTGGTAACGCTGCAGGACATGGCTCGCAGTCGGCACCAGTGATAACTGCGCTGTCTCGCCGATGTCGTCATAACTTTGCACGACAGTTGTTTGTGAGGGTACCTTTTCGTCAAGTTGAAGGCCTCTTGACCCTGAATGTTTGCTTAGGGCATTGAGGTTTTAAGATAAGTTCCTCTCCTCTCCCTCTTAATAGTCTACGTTCAGTAGATCAGCGTGGTTGCAGAGCAGCGAAGCATCAGTTCAGGTGGCTGACATAGTGCAGTTGTCTTCCCCGAATCGACTCTTCGTGACCCCTTGCTTTATGATATAAGGAGACGGAATTTTGCGTAAAGATTATGCACCTAAGTATTTTGATAGTTGAACTCCATCGACCCATGGAATTGCGCAAGCGCGACTGTGCATAGAAACTGAGCGATCTGTGTGGGAACAGAGAGGCAGAGCATCAAACAACAGTTCGTGTGGTGTGTAACTCCCGTGCTGAATAGGAGTGCCTGTATTTGGTCTGATGGGTAACAGTATTTGCCACTACTCAGTTGGTAATAATGGATACATTGAGGCACAATGATAATAGTAATATTAGTTACGACCGGTGTCCGAGTGGTCTGCACGCCTGGCTTGCAATCATAAGGTCACCAATTCGAATCCGCGTATGGGGTGAGGGTCATCGCTGTATACTCAGCCCGCGCGCGACTGGTGGTGGTCGCGTGGTAGTAAAGCGTCGTTACGGCGTACAGCTGATACATTGTTTGCCTATTATTATTTCAGTTCAAGGAATAGGCACCATGAGATAATGTGAACCGGCATGCGGACACAGTAATCAACTACACTACGTAAGTGGTAGGCGCTTAGAGGGTCCAAGAAGAAATAAAATATGTCAAATATCGTTGCATAGTTTACCGGAGAACATTGAGAAAAAAGCATTATGAAACAAAGACGTCCTAAAAACTTTTCTGTGTACAATAATATGTGAATTAGTACGAATTATAACAAACCCAGACAAGCTGTGCCCATCGCTCGGAGCACTGTGGACGCCAGAATGCGGAGCACACAACCAGGCTGGCAGAGAATGCGTGTCTAGTTCACGCAGAGGACTTCTGGAGAAAGAACGGAATGAATTGGTCATAGGAGAAGGCTTGGAATCTGCCCAATCCAGGTTGGTTTGGTAACGAGAAAAGACGGGACGTTCAGGCTGAAAGAGAAATATGATCAGTGCTGGTGTGACAGAGGAAAAGGAAAAAAGTGAAGGCATGGCTAGACAACGCAGGCTAGAGTTCGGATTCCATAGACAAAAGATATTGGGTAGCAGGAGTGGTGGTTGAGCTTACCCACTATGTGGGAAATTGGTCGTGGAAAGAAAAAGAGCGGCATATGATGACCAAATGTGAGGCAATTTTCAATTAACGCCATAATGAACTACCGAAGAGTGAAAGTTATGCTACATTGTCGGATTGCAGATATGTGATTCCAATTGCCGCAGATTACCATAACAATTTCAGCGCCAGAATGATAAATGAAATGGAATCAGCAGTACGCCGGCACGCATTATATATACTTCAATGCCGAGCAAACTCCAGTAGTTGTGCGCGGCCTAGGGATACTGCGAGGGTCACCCGGTCCCCTACGCAGGCTCGAACCAGCGCCCTCGGATTACAAAGCAGACTTGCGATCCTTCAGGTTACGGGTCGGCA
The DNA here is from genome assembly GCA_944474145.2 of Dicrocoelium dendriticum. NCBI lineage: Eukaryota > Metazoa > Platyhelminthes > Trematoda > Plagiorchiida > Dicrocoeliidae > Dicrocoelium > Dicrocoelium dendriticum. Next base: position 28,309,460 of record OX104061.1, read on the forward strand.
GCCTGCACTTTACGTCCTCGTACCTAGTTCATCTCGAACCGGCAATCGAAAGTGAGACTTCTCACGGCAGTCGCAAAGTACTCAGTTGCCAGAACAGGCCTAGGCTGGGCTGCTGAACAACCTACTCGTGGTACCAGCTGGGTGGTCCGGGATTATCTCGGTCCAGAGAATGGTTCAGCGGCAGCGTTCAAGGAGGTGATGGGTTTTCGCCTGGCAATCGTTCTCCCAATAAAAGCCACACGTGTCCGTTTAACAACACTGCGACGTGATGGATGTGACTCGCCACTAAATAAAGTCACTGCCCCTTGTTTCACCGTGGTGAAGCATTGTATCCCAGCATCTTGCTGCTGAAATCATGGAGAAGATTGGGCCCGTGTTTGGCTACTCAGCAAACAGGCCTAGGGAAATTAATCACTGATTTGTTTTAGAACGATCAATTTCAAAAGGCTTGTTCTGGCAACTGAGTAATTTGTGGCTGCCGCGAAAAGACTCACTTTCCGTTACCGGGTCGAGAGTAACCAGCTACGAGGTAGAGTGCAGGCTAACGTACAGTGAAGTCGAACGCCGATCGGGCAGTTGCAAAAATACAGTCCAGAAAGGTTGAAAAAAGCTTTCGCTACGAACAGCTGGAAATTGCACGATGGATGCCGGTATTGACCAACCTATTGGTGTCTCAAGTCCCCGGGTACATGCAGCGGAGCACGGGATTGTAGACAACAAAGGTCTGAAAACCGTTGGACACATGGATCACTTCAACTAATCAAGCGAGTCACAAGTTGACATAATTCGTAGCACATTTCCATAAGTCGCAAAAATATAGTAGGCACGTAAACAGGTAACATCTAAAAGTAGCGCATTGGTCTTCGGTTTGTTGAAACCAGACTGATCTTTTCCCGCTTCAGCACGATTTGTTAAGTGACGGAACAAGGCTCTGTGTGCAGACGGCATAACAAAGTAGGAACTCTTGGTTTGAAGACAGCAACTTCTTCAGAAGACAGTGTGTTTGTGGCAATGTGTGCCCCGGGAAGGTGCTATAAAGAAACGTCTAGCTGTTCCGAAAACCATAGTTCACGATAACAGGAACAATGTAGTGGGACATGGGAGAAACTAATCGGAATTCAACAAGGCGAGAGGGATGAGCTTTGGCAACTTAAAGTCATCCTTTATTTTCGACACAGTGAACAATGCGAATATGAATGGCTCTGTTGCACAGATCCCTTACGGACCGGGTGTTCTGGCCAGTGACAGCTCAGCAAACTTAAAGTACGCGGGCACAGCTGCCACATAATTACTGCTGATTAAAGCGACAGAGAGAGATGGACTCCGCAGTATATGCTCCGAACCTTTCTTGCCTAAAGACTTATAACTACGGTTACCGATGGGAGATGACGACTCGGAGTTGTGAATCAGCTAGATGGAAGAGGTGCTTCGTATGTGTAAAAGAAAGGGACGAATCGAAAGTGAAAAAGGGGAAATGTAGGCTATTCGGTGCGAAGGAAAAAGCGCGGACCGCATAGGAACAGGAGGCGACGCACCTACTTCGTTTCGCCGTCCGATGGCATGAGACCAAGGTGTTTCCCCGTAAGTACAACGTATATACTGGGAGGAAAGCGTACAATGCCGAAGAGATCCTGAACCCAGCCCACGAAACTTTACAAAGTTTCATTCATGAACCCAGATGGCGAGGTGCCGGTTTAACGCATGGCCCCGAAATAAGGTCAGTGTGACTGCACTAATCGGAGAAATGGACACTTCAGGAAAACCTAGCGTAGTTGACCACCGGCGGTACCCATAGCACCAAGCATGTTTAGTGTGCCTACCGAAAGAGTAACGCATAACCTAGCAGGTGTTGTGCAATGAGTCCTCTAGCGCTACCCTGGATCTTGAGCCCACCACATTGGTTACTTAGAGTCCTCAGAAAGCCAGTCAACTTCCACGCGACCTGGATTAGCTCTCCTTACCATGTCTTGTTATGTGAAAATACATAGCGCTGCGCTGATGACGCCAAAAGGAGTATGAATGACCCATGATGAATAACTTCGTTGAGCCACTACATGCCTTCTTCCATGATGGCGTTCAAGAGATGGGGTAGAGCCTTTGCAAGAAAATGGCTCGTCGTGAAGATAACAAAGCTTTTGCATTCCGCACATTGCAATTATCCGTAGATAAATCAGACTGACGACCGTACCATTCAAGTCAACATTAGTTAAACTTTGTTTGCATTCTTTATCTTGTAAAAAATAAGAGTAATAAGCATCGTCAATGTGGAGATGCGGGGCATGGTAAATGCAGCCATTAAGTTCCAGTAACTTGAGCATTGCTAAGCACCGGTTCGATCCTACCGAAAATAAACTGTTATTATAAAGAAACAAGAGCATACACAAAAGAAAACAACAGAGAATACAAGTGTTCTCACCATTGTTGCATTGTCAAAGAGATCCGGTTTAAATCGAGATGTTCGGAAGGAACAAGCATCCTCGGAGTTCTCTACCTCTTCTACAGGTTCAGTTAACGTGGCCAATTGGATCGGGGTTTGGGGTGAGACAAACATTTGGAGAATCCGCTCGCCCCGACCTTCGGTAACTGGTGTTCGAATAGCGCACAGACGCCGAGAGGGCGATCGTAGTGGGGAAGTGGCATTATTCCAAGACGGGTTAGAACAGCCGTCAAGAATCGAAACAGGTTCATCGTGGAACACCAGAAACATGCGGGCAAGTTTTGAAGCTGCTCGACCTCGGAGGCTGCCTCCACGTAGTAAGGACTAAAACAGCAAGTATGTAGCGACTGACAATGACGACTAGGCTAAAATTAACAGGCAACAATCAGAGATTAAAAAATTCAAACAAGCGAGGAGATAAATTCACAACAGGGAGAAGAAACGGTATAATGGCCTGATGGAAATTTCAACAAGTCAGCGAGAGAGAAGAGAGTCATTTCCATGACAACCGCGATACTACAGAAAATCTCCAGCTGTTGGTGAGGCCGACCGCAAAAGAAGCATCCAAGCTAATGTCATGCGTCAGCTCAACATCTTCTCATGCTACTGACTCAGCCGTCATCCATCCGCCCGCCGGTTCCTGCTGTGGCCTGTATGTAGACTTTACCGTTAGCAGTCTTGTGAATAAGTGCGACGAACACAATCGTTTCGCCGCGTCTGAGCTGCAAGACGGTGAGACTAGCAGAGTCATGGCTGAATTCTGAAGCGATTGTCTAGGAAATCGAGCTCAGTGGTTACTCGTGCTTCCGCTGCCATAGACTTTCGACTGGGCGCGGTAGTCTTACTCTACACCTGGTCTTCTTTGTGCGTGAGACATGTGAACGCCTATAGAAGCGACGATGACCGAATTTGAACAGCTATGGTGCCCAATTCAACTCAGGAGCAGAGAGTTGTTCGCGAATGCAAGTTATTGCAGTCCCCTGAGCCTTTTCGACTGACGGTCACATGAGACGTCTCAACTTTCTACTCACGGGTGGTTTCAATTGTTCTTGTGTATGCTGGCTGGAAGTCCAACTCATGCCGGGACCTTGTGTGGTCGAAGCAAAGTGGGTGGATTTCGTACCTAAAAGCGGAGCAGTGCAACATATGCCAACCGACACGAACAACACCGCACACAATTCCATCGTGCCTAGAGTTGATGTGAACAAGGTATGAACAACATGTGCATGACGTTCAGGTTCTGAGTACCTAACAGTAGCACCTATCTCGTATCTAGCATGGATGTACCTCTACTAGATTCCCGTCTGTTAGAGTCACCTCACAACTAATAAAACTGACCTCGACGGTCTAACTCCAGCCGCAATAAGTGGACTGGTCACTGCCACAAGCTACATCCTTGGAAGACTGTTGGACTATTTTAAAAGGCCGCTCGTTAGAGAATCTTTGCTTACATGCAGCGTAACCTGAAGCCCGCAAGTGATTTATCACTGCTAGAGGACTGGGACGGACAGTCTCCAAACTCCAGCATTAAGCGCGCGTCCGCGTTCGAAGCGTACTTCGTTTCCAGATTTACAAATGACAGGTGTTTGTACCGAGTTCAATGTGTACCGTGCCTACCGAACTCGACGCTCTGGTTTGCGGTGTTGAGGAGGTGCGTCAACCACCTGCCAACCTTGACAGCACCAAACTTGCTGACGGACTCCACCCAGTGATTCGCAAGTTCCTATCGGCCATCATTTCACCTGCCGTGATTGACTTGTTCATCAAGCCACTGTCCGAATATTCCGTGCCGCGTGACTGGAAAGGCTCAGTGGTAAAGCCGATTCCGAAAAGCAATGACCTCAGCAAAGTGAACAACTATAAACCAGATAGTTTGACACCAATTTTTGACAAGGTTGTGGAAAAGATCGTGACGGAGGGTCTCACACACCTGCTCCAATCAGAAGATATATTGACGCCTGCACAGCACGGTTTTATGCTAGGTCACTATGCATTTCCAACCTGCTGATGATAAGGCATGAATGTTTGCAGGTAATGAAGCAGGAGAAGTCTGTTGACGTAATCTACATCGATTTCAGCAAAGGACCTCTTCCACAAGCTGAGGGTGTGCGGTGTTGATGGATCTTCACACCAGTGGATTCAGAACACCCTCGTTGGACGAAAGTGGAGGGTCCAGGTCGACGATCATGTACTAGTGTCCTGCTCCGAGGCATGGTGCTAGAGCCTACCCAGTTCTTAAGCTACAGTAACGATTTATCTCAGCTTCTACGGTCGCCATGTTCCCTGTTTGCCGATGACATGAAGATTTGGAGAGTGGCTAACGTCCCAGACGACCGTAGTCTACCTAAGCAAGACGCTAACCGCCTCTCCATGTGGTCTGCAGAAGTCGTAATCCAGACAAGCAAGCCGGTATTCATGATCATGGGGTAGGGTGGTGACGGCCGGACTTACACCACAGACGGCAAACAGCTACATCCCACGCCTTCCGTAAAGGACCTACGTATGCTCTAGTGCTGTGATTTGAAGTCCGTGGACAATACGAACAAGCTATAAGGCAACAGACTGCGCATGCTTTCAGAGCTCAAACGCAGCATTTATACTTGGTCTGCAGTGGTCGCCACTCGCGTCTTCTATTAGTACCAATACTGGAGTGCAATGCGCCTATCTACTGTCCTTCACCCGAGGCAGGGCACAGAAGACCGAACGGGTTCAGCACGTCGCTAACAGGCTCATCCCAAAGTTACGGGATTGCCGTATGAAGATCATTGCAAGAAACTAGGACTCTACAACTTGTCCTATTGTCGGGTTCAAGTCGATCTCATGACCCACCGCATATTACATCTCGGTGACTCCCCCCGCGGCGAGGCCACCGCCTCACCTAAGAACACCATACAGCACACGCAGACGGTGGTACAAGCTTGTGGTGAAGTATATAAAACCGTTATCCCACCCCCTGTGTTTCGAACGGATATTGGCAAATTGTGGTAAGTTGTGGAGGCCAAATATGCGCAGCAGTTGAAACATTGTTGGATATACCACCTTTCACCACCATTTGACTCAGAGGAAGATTGTATTGGCAATTGTGAGCTCAGTGATACTGTGAGTTCTACGCTTTAAATGCTACGCAAGAAATACAAGTAAGGGTTAGATTATCAACAGATGGCAGATATTGTTTATAAAAATGCGATAGAGTTGTACAGATTCAAATATCTACTTGCTCCCACAATACATTTCATTCAGCAGATGTGTCACTGAAATAAACGGTCCGGTATCAGCAAGCAGACGTTAAACATTTCTGGGCAGAACAATCCGAATTTTCACTCTGTTGACAAGACAGGGTCGAATGCCAGTTTTCTAACGGGGACTACGCATCCCCACATTACCGAGACGTTTCTTGATGATAAAGCACGCACAACGCGCAGTATCTAGTTTTCACAAAAATATGCGAGACTAACAGGGATTGTGGAAATAGTTTAACCAAGGAGAATATTCCTAGAAAACGGATGTAAAAACGACGTCCTAGCGAGAAAACTAACGGTCGATTTAAAGGCCCGTCCTCGACAGAGTGCAACGAGATGTGACCAAAGAAGACATAAATACTAGTATGAAGGCGATCTTTTGGTATGCGTGATGGTCAAATGGGGAACACCAAAAATATATCTGAAGTGAACTTACTCGTCCAGGTGTCTCACTGCATGAGACCGCATCCAACGCAGTGATTTCGGTCAGTTTATGACACAAAGTACTGACCGCCTGACTGATGCGTTCATTGGTAAAAACCCTGTCATACACCTCATCTCCATCACATTTACCAGCGCCAAGCATCGGCTTACGAAGGAAACGTCCCGTGATACGGATACATCTGGTCACGGCAGCAATCGCTTCCTCGTAACCCATTCGATCTTCGGAAGCACTATTTACCAGGTCTTGATCGTCCGAAACCCCGGATAGCGCATCTTGACATTTGGTTAGACACTCGACCAAATGATGGAGCCCAGGCTTCCATTGCTCCAATGCCCGGAAATCTTCGCTTGAACCCACTTTGTTATCGCTTGATGTTTGACAGGTGAAAGATATTGCCACCTATGGTTAGTAATAGAATAATAATGAGACCACAAATGTATTTTATGCAGATGACAGTGTAATCGACCAGTTCAGTTATAGTAATAAGACGTGAGGATGATGAAAGGTTAGTCCCACTTAACCCAACGACAACGGCACAACAACAGTGAGAATGTCGACTAACGGAGAAAGATTCAAAGGTTCAAGAGACAACGGTGATACAGTAGTTTGGCTAGCATTTAGTTGTTTTAGTGGACAAGATTGTCATATGTGGATGTGGATATTCTTTGTCTGTCACTGAGACTATGGACAATAGGAGTACAATAGTGTCTATAGACGAGTCATAGACCGCTTGTGATGAAATCATCGTTGCCTGTTCCCTGGACTTGGCAGGGTCAAGAAAACTGCACCCTTGCAGCCCGAACCCCGACCACCAGCCTCCTAGAGGCATTGGAGGCGATAGGCAGATATCCAGTGTATACGAAGCATGACGACTTGATGTGTAACTCAGGAATAACTGCCAAGCACACCTCAATCATATAGGTAAGGCCCAACTTGGAGGACATTGTACCACACATGTCTCGTCAGCCCCGGAACCGGTGCACATACAACGGTCACATCGATATGATACGGAAAGAGCATGTTGAAAGTAAAACTCCAAAGACTGCTATTTGTTGACAATGAAATTGTGAAAAGCAAGTAAACCAACGACAAAGATCCGTGAATCAAGGTGACGCTTGGAAAGTCTGGGATATACAGTCCAACGTGCTATGGCGACCAGCCGAAAATATCGCCAACTTTTCTCCTATGAGTAACGTCCATATGCACGAACCTGTCCATGGTGACCACCTGTCCAAGGCGACCACCTTTTTGTCGGCCCTTGAGTAGTCGCCTTAGACAGGTTTGATTGTACTAGATCAGAAAAGTGAACCAGTGCATAAATTAATGCGCGTTAAAGTGCCTACGGAGTAACTTAGCGGCGGGATGGGCCACAGATATAGTGAAGTGGATGAAGTAACAGAAAATACGCGGAAGATGTGTCGTAGAAAATTCTGGTAAACCAAATCACTGCACTAGTGCCGTGAAGCAATCCACCCTCTTAAGACAAATACAAGCCGTTGTAGTGACAAGCGATGAACGCTACCTGGCAAGTTTGATCCTGTGAGAGGAATCAGTGTTAGGGATTCAAATAGGGCATTACTTTGGCTTGACTCATTGCGCAAGTAGATAGCAAAAAAAGTGAAGCTGGATCGATGGAAGCCAAACCGCATGCGTAATGAATCAAGAGACAAATGATTAGGCCGGATGTACACTGTAAGCCCTAATTCGAAGCCAGTCAACGATCCACAAGAGAGAACGGTACGTATCCAGTGCGGGTTTCCAGGCACGTTCAGTTATAGGCTTCATGAAGCGTACTGGAGCAGCAGTTACAATACAGGATAATCTGGGGGCGCGGGTGTTCATACTCCTAACGGCTTGCCAACTTATATCGTCCTGATTCTAAGTGAAATGGTCATAGCATTCGCACCAATTGTTGTGTGCCAATCGCTGTTTGTTAAAGCGCTGTTTTTTACTTTCGACACCCCATGCCAGATAAGACAAACCGTTGGGTTAACGTCACTAGTTTCTTTAGCATCTTTGACTACATAGAATATGTATAATATGCCATCAGAAAAACTGGGAGAGTCTATAGACTGAGTCTGAAACTGACTCACACGTACTCCCCAAAAATCGTATTTGCTGACCATCAGATTGTCTACTGTGTTCCGGAGACAAGCATGTGATAGCTTTATTCAAACTATCTTGACAAAGACGGTTTTCGTAGCTCGGACGACAACGTTGCCGAGCACGGGAGCAACATCGGAAAGACGACAAGCACTAACTCGACTGGAATGTTTCATACTTTTCTCCTGTGTCACACTCACAGACCACTACAGGATTTCAATTTAAGTGGTTAGGGTATTAAAAAGCAATATACATCGCGGCAGGAATGTGGAACACATTGGTGAGGTACCGATGGTGCATCGAGTTAAACAGGCAATCCAGTGCAGACCAGGAGAGTGTGATACCAAAACCAAACGAGGAATTCACGTACTGTTCACTAAGTTCCCTTACCAAATATGAGCAACACTAAGCAGACGCCGATGAGCATCCTCATAAATATTAGTTAGCTTAGGGTCAGAAACACATCACAACCATTGTGGTGCAACACAAAAAGGCAAGATGTTAGACATTACAGACCAAAAAAGAAACAAAATGCTTAATATCATAATATGCATGGGGCATGCGATCGTTGTTGGAGAGCGAAGCTAACAAGGCTGAGAAGGATGATGAAACTCACAACATAAACGTCATTGCGGTAGGCTCCTTACAATATCAACAATTGTGTCCAACCAAACGTCTTCATTGTCTTTCGGACCCCAGCCCGGGCAGCCGGGAGACGCGAACGGACGCCAATTTCAAAGTGAGGGACTTCATTACTCTTGATCAAGTCATCGCTTGGTCTCCCCTCCTCCTGTTCCATCCACACCCCGGGCGCGCAAACAACGCATGACGCGGGAATCAGTGGGCTGGCATGCGCAACATGTGGCCCAGCCATCGGAGCCTGGTGAGTGATGTAACGGTGTTGCGTGTTCCTGCACCAAATACACTAAGCCGAACACGCTCATTGCTCACGCGGTGTTTCCGCCAGATATGAGCTAAACTGCGAAGACACCGGTGGTCGAACGTAACTAGCCTCTTTAGGTCTGTCGACAATATAGACCAGGTTTCGCAACCGTACAGGAGGGTTGAACGCACGACTGCATTGAAAACTCTGCTCTTCAGAGCGAGAGTGATTTCACGCCGGCACCACAGGTGGCGGACAGTAGCAAAAGCGGCTTGAGCTTTTGCTATACGATTACTGATTTCATCTTCAATCCCACGGATGCTATTAAAGCTGTCGAGATTACTGAATTTATCGACGATTTCAGCTGATCACCACCAAGGGTCAGTGCAGAGGTGGGTCTCTGCCAATCTTGTAGAATGACTTTGCTTTTCAAAGATGCAAAACAGCCCGACACGACTGACCGCCAGAGCTAATCTATCCAGTGCAGATTGGCACGTTTGAGAGGTGGCACACATTAGGCCAATGTCGTTGACGTACTCGAAGTCAAGAAGTCAGTCACCACACCTTGCAAGTTGTGTCCAGTGAACGCCATTTCCATGACTCCGTCAATGGTGAAGTTAAAGAGAAATGGTGACAGCGGGTAACCTTGTGTTACACCACTGCAGATATTGAAGAACGGAGACAGTTTAGATCAGGATTGTAAAGAGATCTCCTTTCGGTAATTCACAACAGGCAATTACAGGACTGTAATGGCAGAAGTGAGAACGGATGGGGTGGTTTGAACAGATTTAGCACATTCGTTCTATCCTCGGCCATCCGCACTGTCCAGGGTCACGGCGGAGGCCTGCCCAGAAGTAACAACAGTTCCACCTTGGAAAATATGGTTCACAGTAAGCACCGAATTTCGAACAAAGGTGCCTTCAAGTTTACTATGCCGCACAGAAGTGAACGGTTCTTGTAAACGGGTGAAGCGACTGATATCAGACCAGCCAGAGCAATGCAAGCGTAGGGTACTTGTGCAACACTTGACGAGAAATCGTTCCCCTGGTGTTTTTATTTATTTATTTATTCGAGTACGACTTCTGTTAACCTGTTGTTTCCTTGAGCGAATCTGTTAGTCACTTGATTAGACCAATTTGAGCATCGAACGAACGCGAAAAATCTGTTCGAATTGTCCCATCCGTACTCAGTTTTGCCTTCACCAGCCTACTGTCGCCTTTAACAGTCCTGTAGCTGTAATTGCTTAGTGTGCATTACCGAAAAAAGATTTCTGCAACACAAATCAACTGTGTTTTTATTTTTTCACGAGTATTAGTTCCGTGTTGAAAATGAGCAGTGAGCCCTCGGCAACAGTTTGCCATAAACCCTCACTCTGCCCGAAGTATGAAGGTACAACCTTCTTATGATATTTGCGTATTTATCTGGTACATCTTTCCTAATAAGACAGTTCCAAAGGACAAACTGATCAGCCGAATCGAAGGTACCTTCAATGTCTAGGAAGACGACAACGGTGGGCCGCCGATAAACATGGCAGGGCTCCAACATTTGGCGTAATGTGAAGATGTGAACAATGTGGCCTCGATTTCGAGGAAACCCAGCTTGCTCCTCGCGCATCTGGCTTTCAGGGGTGCCATTCAAAAGATGGAATACGACAGAGGCAGATAAATTAGAGGTAAATGCTATTAAACTGATTCCTCTATGACTGAAACATTACGAACGGGTCTCCCTTGAAAATTAGGACTATAATGGAGAGGCCCCAGTCTAAAGGGACAGTCCCCTGCACCCACAGATTCACCAGTAAGTTATGCAGATTACTCATACGAGCAGGTCCCGCGAATTCGAAGAGGGCTTGGTGGCGACCTTGTTCAATTTCAACAGTTTGATCTCACGTTTGACTTTTGTGCGTGAGAGTGAATCCAAGGGGACGGCCCATAAAGAACGGCGATCGATGGCCAGTGGAGATGGCAAGTTTGATTAAATTGCTTTTCAGGGTGCGCTGCCCAACGCTCCAAGCGTCTTGACAAACTGTAGATCAGCTGCCCATTCTCGTCGCATATGGTCTTGTTAAAACAAGTTCTCCAGCTGCCCGTTTCTGGTAGCAGACAGGATAACTTCCGATGGTTACTAAGGGCAGCGGCTGTCTCCATGTCCGATGCACGATGAGACAAGCACACTTCGTGGTCTCTCTTTAGACTAGCACGCAGTTTCGCCCTGAGATCTTTGCAGATCTCAATGTGTTCGCTTCCAGCCGGAACACGTCCGTGAGGATAGAAAATTCTAGAGACTGTGTAGAGACCCAAAGTTCAGGTTGACAGTTTGATTTGCCACATGAAGACATATCTGCCACTAATAATGTCTGCTGGATATGCGAACAGTGATCTTCGACTGTGTTCAGTGAGAGCTTACTCAGGTCGGATGCCAAGGTACTTTGATACGCATTCAGAACATCTGGTTTCGCTAGTTGGTTGGTATCCATGCGCTCACAGCGCCATTGCGGACGTCCGCTGAAACGCACCCGCAGATCGACACGTACAAGAGCGTGATTGGAGTCCACACTCGTGCTCCAAATTGAACGACAGTTTTGGACACCAACTCTCCAGCGGTAACTGATCATGAGGTGATCTATTTGCGTCCATGGCTGGTTTGAAGCGGGTAGGCGCCATGTTACTCTTATGCGGGTGCTGTGTCGAATGATTGTGCTCGAAAAAAGACGAGCATCTACACACAGGTGTAGCAACCCTTTACCGTTATCGTTACGGGAGACTACACAGTGTTGATCGCCGAGGTGAAGTTCATCAGTGGCCAATATTTCAACTTGGGTGTTTAAACCACCAATCGGCACTGCAGTATCTGTACATTGTTTGTAACGAAGGAGTGCATTCAGTTGGAGAAAGAATTCATCTTTCACTGAGGCGGCACTACAATTTGTGGACACGCAGGCCGCAATGACAAACGGGCACTGTTTGTCTCCGCGCGAATTCGAAGCCTGGAACAAGCCAGACAATCTGACAGCACACATCCGGCTGTTGACTGGGATCCAATCGATCACGGCAGCTTCAGCCCGGAGGCTAAGAGAAATGTTCATGCCAGCTTGACTGGCATTTGAAGCTGCGTCATCTCCAGACATGCAACGAGAAAATGCTACCAGTGTCGCAGGATGGCGATTGCAAACCAAGCACAGAACTCGAATCTTGCAGGTTAGTATCTGATAAACGACAGATGTCTATCGATAAGGTATCTAGTGTTCGACCAAATGCTGCCTGTTGGCCAATCTGCAACAAAATGCGCACGTCGAGGCATGTCAGTCGTAAGAAGGATCGATGGCTCCAAATAGAAGCAGATGAACTGACGTTGTCCTTTTGGATGGATATGGACTTGTCAACTGGACCGGAGCGACGCGTTGCGATTGCGTGCGAGTCGAAAGTAGAAGATAAACGATTAATCAACCAAGATGGGGGAGAGCCAAGTATTAAGGGTTGAAAACATTGGGGGTAAAAGTGAAGTTGGAACGGGACGATAATGATGAAACAGCGCAAGAGGGGGAATAAGAACACCCAAAGGTCTGAGCAGTAGCATCCAAACCCCTATCCACCAGGGTTGATACAGCAGATAGGGTACCATTTGTTATCCTCTGCGACGGCCAGAGTATCAACAAAAGTAATCTAAGGTCTAACGCTCCCAATGGGAAGCTGACAGGTCTCTGTTCTATGTAATATCATTGGCCGCACTACAGAGTAACAACTTCGTTTAGGCACTATACTTAGAGTTCACTGTCTCCATAACTGAGTGAGGTTTTGGAAAGCTACACAAGTCTGAACAATACGCGCAATAACCTCATCAATGATACGAGTGCCAAATAAGCAAGCCGTTGGACCAATTCGAGCGATCGACCGGTAAAAGTAAGAAGTGATAGTACATTGAACTAGTCTTATAATAGCACTTTGTGCATCTAAGGTGCTAAAGGTTTACCAGTGGGCAGTGCAGTGCGTCAACGTATTCAACAGCACACGTATAGCAACTGGATTCGGGTAGAGAGAGAGATTGTCCTACTAGGAAAGTGGGATGCAGCACAGTCATTCATGAGCGTTCAGATGGCAAAAGAGAAAATAAAAAGTTATACAGAGTGGTCCCGATGCACTCCACTTGTCCTGACTAACGCATGAGAATTTCCCATGGACCCCTACACGGCTGCAGGAGTCGTTGCGTAGTGATCACAAAAGGAAAGGATCCCATTCGAACTAGATAATCCCATAAACAAGAACGATCAGTTAAATTAAGAAAGTAATGTCAGGAAACACTACAACGATAGGTGAAAGAGTGGAATGTGGTCTTTTATATCTGCAGTCCAAAATGACCTAGCTTCAATGGCAAACTAGTGTGTCGGATCTTACATGAAATTTTTAACATCTAAATGCAGGATTATGTGCTGTGGATGCTTGGTTCCACCAGAATGTTGCGTTTGCACGGAATTCCACTCCATTAATGCAAATCAATACGTGACTTAGGTCTCCGTTACTCATGTTTGTTGAATTTCAAAGAACAAGTTGAGTATACGGTAGCCAAAACATGACAGATTATGAAAATGATAGGCCGTCTGTTTATAACAAGCGATGTTAAGCTCCTGTCCTTCAAACTGTACGCCAGACCAGTATTAGAATACTGTGCCACCACTTTTAGTAGCATTAGAAGATGCGACACGAGTGCAATCGAAGCTACACAAAGGTCGATTACCAAAAGAATCGTGGGCTGCACCTCTAAGCTCACTTATAAAGACAGATGTCATTTGTTAAAAATCGAAGCGCTATGGCTTCGAAGATTAAGACTGAATTTATGTCTATTATTCAAAATTGTCCATCGACTGACATATGCTAGTTACTATCAGCCGGTGTTCCAAGAATCTTCACCGTATGACCTAAGAAATAAAGACTATGTGATAAAAATACCTCGTTGCCGCACACGTTTGAGGTACAACAGCTTTACACACAAATATCCCACGTTATGGAATAGACTGCCTCAGACCATCAGAAATACATCTTCGCTTCGAACACTTAAGATGCAACTAAAAGAGTACTTAACTGTTAATAAGTTAAAGAACTGTTTCGTGTCAGTTGCACAGACGAATGGGTGTACGAGAAGGGGCCTGATAACATCTAAGTACTTGCGGAATTCGCAATATAAAAGTATAGATAAATATGGCGAGAAGGGCTTGCCGACACAACGTGAAATACAGTGTTCCCTTATCATGAATTTTTCTTGCTAGATAACTTAGATTTGTCTCGCATTCCTTCCTCCTACTTTGTCACATCCTTCGGTATTACTCAAATTGATGACCCACCGGTGGCCTATGAAAACATTGGTACATCGATAGGTTGGATAAATGAGATCTATCTCTGATTTTCTCTTAGTCTATACTGTTATATTCTTCGTGTTACTCAGATTGATGGCCCGTTGGTGACCTATGAAAACATGGGCACATCGATGAGTTGGATAGATGGGATTTATCTTGATTTTTCTTCATCTACACTGCTTCTTACTGTGCTCTTACTTAGCTTGAAGACCCACTGATGGCATTTGAAAAACATGCGCACATTGGTGGGTTGGATAAGCAAGCTTTTTCCTTAGCCTTCATATAGTGCTTCCTTTCTATTACACAGCTAGGTGAAAAGCATGAGTGCCTGCAAGACATGGACCCATTGAAAGGGTGAATTGTTGATGGCCGCAACTAACCCACCAAATTTATGTACGCAATTCCATTTGCTCTGTGTTATCCTACCTCTTATCTGAGGTAAGTTACTAACTCTAGTTGATTTAAGTTTCATGATGGATGCAGTTCTCAGTTTAACCGTTTGTCGTGATATCATGTCTGCTCACACATTTTCACTATTTATACATTATTGTTATATCCCAATAGTATGAAAGCTAAATTAGATTTTCTATGTACGTATTCTCACTCACTTCTTAAAACGTTGTCATTTTGCTTACTCTTCCCAACCATCTGCCTAAAGGTATTTGAAGGTTTTGCAACTGTCGTGGATTCCGACGCATTTTGAAACGAAATCAAGCGCGCAAGAAGTAATGGAATCGGAACCACAAGTGTTTTGGTACAGCAATTTGGTAAAATCACTCTACACTTCTTTTGTACTTTATGATCGGACCAGTTTAGCTGGACTGTGCCTCATCTAGTTGAGAATATACCAATTGAACAGAATTGCTGACACATGAGAAGAAAGCCGTTAGCAGTACGCCGGAACGCAGTACCGAAGCTTCGCTGTCGCGCAACCACCACAAACTGCACATAAACTGAGGAAACTGCGATGGTCACTCGGTCCCCTACACAGGTTCGCATTCGCGCCCTCGGATTACATTA
Source organism: Dicrocoelium dendriticum (assembly GCA_944474145.2). NCBI lineage: Eukaryota > Metazoa > Platyhelminthes > Trematoda > Plagiorchiida > Dicrocoeliidae > Dicrocoelium > Dicrocoelium dendriticum. Next base: position 28,324,934 of record OX104061.1, read on the forward strand.
AGCACGTTAGCTAGAGGTGTAAAACACGTCAGCTAGCGTGCTGACATACAAAAAGGAAAAAAAGAAACAATGCGACAGTTGCATGTCAGTTGAGCTACAGGCAACAGATGGGTATTGTTCCGGAAAGCTACCAAAGGGGGCTACTAGGCAACAAAAAATTACTTTGTAAAATTATATTATGTTACGAAATGAGATGGTGGTTGGAGGGGAGCTAAGAGGGATAGGGATGGATACAGCACGAACGCCACCGAGGTCAGCTCCTAGCCATGTCAGCAAGTGTGTCCAGCCAAAGGCGTTCATGGTCTTTTGGACCCAAACCGCGGCGAGCAAACAACGCACATCGCGGGAGTCTGTAGGCTGGCATGCGTAGCAAGTGGTCCAGCCATCAGAGCCTGGTGCGTGAAATGACGGTACTGAGAGGTTCAGTTCCTTTGTCTGTGTCGTAAACAAGGCGTCGAACACGCTCGTTGTTCACGCGGTGTTCCCAACAGATGTGAGCCAAATCGCGAATGCACCGGTGGTCTAACTATCCTCTTTAGGTCGGCTGATCTAAGGGAACAGGTTTCACAACCGTACAACAGGGTGGAATGTACACGCTACTCCTCATGGCGAGAGTGGTGTCGCGCTGGCGTCATAGGTGGTGAAGGTTAGAAAAAGCGCTGATCCACAAAAAGGGTCAGCTTAGGAGGCGATCATTGCCAATCTTGGAGGAAAGCTTTGAATTTCGATGGTGCAAAGCAAAGTCCGAAGCGACTGACAGCCAGTGTTAATCTGTCCAGCGCAGATTGGCACGTCTAGGAGCTGTCACAGATGAGAGCAATATCGTCTGCATATTCCAAGTCAAGAAACCGTTCTCCCAGGAGTAGCTCCACACCTTCTAAGTTGTGTCCTGTGACTGCAATCTCCATAACTCATCAATAGCGAAGTTGAAGATGAAAGGTGATGGCAGGCATCATTGTCTCACAACGCTGGAGATAGGGAAGGGCAATGATAGCTTGACGTAAGCCTTCACTCGGCCCGTGCTACGCGCGTATAGCGTGCTAATAATATTTACATATTTCTTTGGCATACCTTTCCTGAGTAGGCAGTTCCAAAAGGCATATTGATCAGTCGAAGTCACCCTTTGATGTCGAGGAACACGACAACAGTGGGCCACCAATAGGTGTGACGGTACTCCAAAAATTGACGCAAAGTGAAGATGTGGCCGATGCAGCCACGACCCCGACGAAACCCGACAAGGCAGGCTTAAGACAACGGGCAGGCAGCTGACTCACCTCTCATAATGATCAGCGAGCCGCTGCAGCAGGATGCACGTGGGCAGCGTGAGAGCGATTGATATCAGACCGTCACGCTGATTACTGTAGGACATCTCTCCGGTTGATTTAAGGATGGGAACGAAAGTTGAAAATCCCCGGTCATAAGGCCCCTCTATCTTGCACCACACAGCGTCGAAAAGAGCAAACAAAAGAGTCACCAGAGTCACCATCGACCCTGAGCAACGATGGCAACGAGTGGTCTGAGGTATATGCTTGTTCCGCTTTAGCAGCATTAACTCGCATCAGATCTCGGTGCTGATGGGAGCCGTTTCGTCAATGCCCTAGGTCGGTTCAGGCGACCTGAGTAGTAAGTATGACACAGCAAGCCGGCTGGACTCTCTCTGTAATTTGTGGCGGAGGAAGTAGAATGCATAAGATGAATGTAGAAATGAATTCGACCAAAGTGAAGGACTGTAGTAACCATACTGTATGTTTATTAAGGCGAAAAGCAATGTGCTAAGTAAGATGACACATTAAATTGGAAACTATATGTCCGCTAGTATGACGGAGGCGGCCGGTTTTGAATAGGTCAAGCGCATAAAATGACAGTTGGCATCATTGAACAGCTAGGCAGTAAAAGTTGAAGGACCGGAAGTCCGGAATAAGTACACAAGGATGCAGACCGACAGGATGAGTAGTCATCCCCACAGCAAGCTGAGAAAAGGTGAGAATTCGAGTCGTTTCCATCACTCACCGCGCATTCCAGACACTTCAAAACAAATAATGGCTTCAAATGAGAACGAAGCAGGTCTTAGGGTGTCAGTGTTGGGAAGAGTCACATAAACCTCCGTATCCCTTCCCGTTACTGTCTCTTCTCTTAGTCTTATTTAGCTACCCATGTGTTGTGGCACACTGCCAATTGTTTACTGGTAAAGTGTTATTGAGAGGAGCAACATAGAATCCCTTCCAATTCGGATACAGTCCCGGTGATTAGAATGACCAAGGTCTACGTCAAAGGAAACCGAGGTCTCAATAGAGATCGCGTGTCGCAACCCCAATACACGGCGGGTACTCCAAACTCTTACCTATGAATTTCTGACCGTTGTGCCAAGCGTTGCACTTAGTGGCACGGTTATCAATGCGTCAGCCGTTAACCACTACGCCACGAGTTCCACTCCCAGCTCAGGTTATCTCCATCTGATGAGTCCAAACGATGAAACTGGGCATGGGGTGTCAGTGTTAGGAGCAACAACGCAACATTTCCAATTCAGAGAAAGTAATGGCTTATTGTACACAAGAAAATATGTAACTTATGCTGTAACAAGTCACATGGCGAATCAAAGATATTGTTCTGCGAGGTTGGAAATGGAGCTGGTGAAAATGAAATTGTAGGGATACTGAGGGAGGAAATTCGGCGGTACATACAAAAGTATTTAAGGAAGGCGAAACGATCTGGAAGACTGACCTGGGTGACTGACAAATTTGTTTTGACAGCCAAGTGACGTAGCGATGTGAATGCTCTTCGGTCAAGACCTCTTTTAGGTATGCTGATAACTCTGAGCAGGCGAATGGGATCCTTGATATTTACTGCTAGACCCAAATAAGCCAGCAGAACATCAGTAACGGCGCATTTCTGAAAGAAGTATGGGTGGTAATGCGATCTTACTCTGTAAGGAGCGAGCATCCCTATGTTGCAAAGTCGTAAACGAAAAAGTGGAAGACTCGCATCGTTTCGGAGCAAAAATGTAATGTTCGGGGTTTTAATACGAATAAGCATAACAAGTATGAAGTACTGAAATTCCGAGGTGAACTGAATCCGTAATCAAACCTCGAACCAATCCAGACGCCAAGAAGTAACAATATAGGCCGCATTGTGCACCATCGTCTTGAGCTCCAGATTGGTCTGCCATTCATGTGCGATACGCGAAACCAAGAGTGCGCGATCGACTAGATTAAAGCATTCAAGCTGGGTATCCACTTTGAAGGCCAGAGCAGTTAATTCTGCAGGGGCGCCTAGTGAAGGGCAGATACGGTGACGGCAGACTTCTGCCCAGAAGTCGGGAGAAGGGGAGACCTGGGTCTACAGTAAAATGAGGAAACAAAAAACCTACTGAATCAGAACGCAGAACAAGCTTGAACAAAGTGATTTCATCCCTTGGCAAAAGGAACGTTTCGGTACATGTTCGCTCTAAACCGAAGTATTGGTGGATCCTAAACATGAATCGAAGCAAGGATGTTTTTGATTTGTTCGATTCGGCCGATGACGGGAAACACGACCCCAAGTACACCTCTGAAGATGCCATTTCGGGGATACCAGTTAACATACATGCCTGAAAAAGAAACCGCATTGCTGTGAAAGCATCAGCAGTAATCCAAAAACAGGTGCCGACACTTCGACGCCTCGCAATACCCACCGGTTGCATGCGGGCAGGGATACGGCAAGACCACTTGCACCGATGTAGGTCCGAATAGGGAGTCCGTCGAGTATAACACAAATGTATGAACCCCATCGTCACTAGTCGGGCATACTGTGCTGGTGTGCAGGCCAACGTATGATGGAAGCCAAAGAGGGAACCAAAGCAGCATATCAGTAGAATTTGAGATCACAAGGTAGAAAGTAGACGGTAAATGCAACGGATAAAGTACTGATAGAGATCAACTTGTATAAACGAAAAATACCCTCGGGTGTGGCACATTGAAAATGGCTTGCTACAGACAACTAAGATTAAAGGGAGTAAAGAAAAGTTGGGTGCAAAGAACAAAGACCACCAAGTATGATGCAATATGAGGAGGCGAATGGATAGAAAAAGGGTGGAATGATACAAATTCCACCCAATATGTAGCCGAGTGCGAATGAGCATATGAACAACACGAACCACGACGAAGAAATTCATCCATAGACATGACGACTAGTGTGAAAGAACATTAAGCTATCGTGGCAGTAAAGGAAAGTGTGCCGTGGCCCGTGATAGTCGAAGGTCAGGAAGAACAATACTCTTCCGCTTGTGGTCGAAAATGGGCCGGGAAATAGAGATAAAATTCAACTAATCACAGACAGAGAGGAGGTGGAAGATTACGATGTGCAGCGTCAAAATATATCCGACAATGGAATGTTTCTGCTACAAGACTGACACAGCCCTGCCAAAAACTCGGGTTTCACCGGTAACAGTACACAATGGGGCCCGAACAACACTGTCGCTATGCAGAGGCCTAAACAACTCAGTTCAGAGCGGAGCTCTCCCGTCGGAAACTGCCGCCAAGGGTCCACTCATCCGCGTAGTTCACAACGTTGTCCTCAGTGAGAACACGGCCAACGTAGCGCGCATAGTTTCCACTGATCTCTCTCACGGACTCTCCTCAAGTCAACAGTCTGTCTTCTGAGCTGTGTTCATGCCAATGCCTTAGCCACCGGGCACACACAGAGCATCGAAGGCGCCGATCTCTGCGCGGAGATAGAACCAATAAATGGCAGCCCATGTGCCTTCCCTTATAGTTTTTACAATTACTAGTGTTTTAACATTTATATAAAAACATAAATCTCCAGGTGTTTCGTCGGAGGTAATCTCCGAAATTTCCTAATCGATTGCTTCCAAATTTTGATACGTTGCATTCGATTACTATCAGCTTTATATACATATTTTTGTATAGATATCATGTTTAATTTAATAGTTTAGTATTTTCAATATTCTATAGACGATGATTTATTTGGTATTTTGCACTACCTATGAGTAGATGGATATTTTCAGGCCGTGGATGATAGTCATTAACGAGAAAATGCAGATCAGCGTCAAACAGGACCACGTGCACAGCAATCGCACAATTACAATCGCCTTACATTCCGGTACAACTCAGCTGAGTATTATGGTCTGAGTCAGCATGTTCTCATTGATACCATGAATGATGTGTGTTCGTATTGAAAAACGTTGAAATTTAGTGGACAAACGAAAGGAACGTGTAGTGTTGCAAGAATAAGTAAACTGCTTCAAATCGGAGAATCGGCAGAGCCATTAAAAATGTTGTTCCCCGGAGATACCGCGGAATCAAAACATTTCCTCTCTAACATAAGAAATACAACTCATGCTTCCAAATGACGTCTTTCGGTGCAGAAACCGTAACAGCTCCATTTACGCCCACTTTCAAGGTGAAAGGGCAGATTTATCATAAAGCCGGATCTCTGCTTCCTTCTCCAGATAATGAACATAAATTCTTACACATGTACTTCATCGGTGTTGACAATGATAAATTGAATGCAGGCTATGGAATTTCTACCGTTCATTTGAGAGACGCAGTTGTAAATGACGGCAATGCAGCTGAGGTTGGGCGACTTACAATTTTGCCATCTTCATATACAGGCAGTCCGCGTCATATGCCAGGGTACGCTAAAGATGCAATTGCGTATGCTCCCTCATTACGGGCGTCCCGATCAATTCATTACAATCACATGCAATCCCTTTTGGGACTAGATAAAACAGCTCTTACTTCCTGGACGGTCGCCGGTGGATGCGCATGACATCACAGCACGTGTTTTCAGACAGAAATACGAGGCGTTTGGGTCGGTGCGTTGTTGGATGTACTCAGTGGAATGGTAAAATAAAGAACTGCCACACGCACCTCTACTAATATGACTTAGAAAATCAGAGGACGATCAGCAGAAGGCGGTAACGTAGTCACTATTCAAATGCGAAATGGTGACGTTGAAGTCGATAACAGGTGGGGGTGGTTGCATATTCGCCTTTACTATAAAAAGACGTACAAGGCGCACATAAAGGTGGAATACAGCAACTAAATCAAATACATATGTGAGTACGTAAATAAGGGCAGTAACATGGCAGTTTCTGGCTTGAAACCAGACAGAAATGATATGAATACGAGTATAGATATAAATAAATGTTGCCTGAAATATGTTTCTTTGTAGTGTCACGCTGACGTTAAAGTAAATCCATGCGTGTAAAGCTTCAACACAATCACTAGAGTAAGCAAACCGGACAATCTCCATATCTGCACAAAAGTGAGAATTGTAACTTTTTTCATGTTCATTTAAACGCACTGAGCTACAACAACTCTATTGCAATTTAAAAGATTGCAGTGCCATACTCGTTTGGCGTATGCAATCACAATTAACAAAGGTCAGAGCCAGTCTTCTGAAGTGTGCGGGTTAGATCTGTGCACCGAGTGCTTCTCACATGGACAATACAGTTGCGTGTTCTAGAGTCAGTAAAAATCTGACAATCTCCGTATGTGCACCGACAACGTTACAACACAAAACGTTGTATACCCACAACAGTTGTGAAACAACAAAGATATTTTCCTCCATTTTCACACAACCAGACAATTGTACAACTAACAACATTGCATACCAACAAGTATTTCAAAACTACATCTATTACAAGGGTTAGATTCTTCCTTTCACCCATTATCATTTACCCACACTGATCCACAGCAACGCGTGGCCGGGTACAGCTAATGAACTGTTAATTTGAAGGTGCAGAAAGCACAGTTGCCTTGGTTGAGTTAGTAAACGCACTCTTACTATTGGACAGTCTTATTTCTGCGGGTCTCGGTACAGTTGTGTGGCCTTTACGGGTTCTCTCTGCTATATCAGTTACGAGTTCTCGTCTGCTGGCTAAGTCCACTAGCCGTTCCGATATGAATCGTTTAGGCTACTCTGCGCGTGGGAACCAACGAGTGGTAGAGTTCATGCGTTACGACTAGGAGAGTCGAAACACAACCAAGAGGTTTAGAACAGTTTCGCTTCCTGCAGCGCAAAAAGCAGTACTGATCTAGACTCGAACCAAAGAAATCAAGTGGTTCACACACCAAACGACCAAGATACGCTCTCCGAAATGTTATCCAGCTCAAATGTAAAAAGAAGTGGGTAACTGAACTAAACGATTTGATTTCCGCAGTGTAGACCAATGAAGCCACAATTTACACTAAGTTGTTAATTAAGAACCGAAAAACCAGTTAGATCATTCGGTAATCAATTCACCAGATTACACCGTAAGGTGCCACAGTAGCAGCTGCAAAAAAAGAAAAAACAATGAAAGCGAAATTCCAAGATCATATATGTACAAGTTCTTTCAAGAGGGTTATTGCATAAAAAGTTCCGCAAAGTCAATGTCTGTTTCGTGGGTATTCGGACTTTTTCACTTTTTTATGTTTCGACTTGTGGTGTTTCTTGTGATGGGAGTCTGGAAGAGACGAATGGAAATTACAAGAAGGATGGATAAGATCGCCTAATTTCGCGAACTAGGCAAAGTTGGGTAAAAAAAAACCAAGACTGGCTCATATCCAACGGAAATAAATAAGTGTGAGATCACAAGTTAATCGGTGATAGGCATATATGAAGCAGCTGATAAGGCTTTCATCCCAACAGTTCACAAGCTACATAGCACAGCCTAGTCCGGAAAAGCGCCACACGCGTTTCGCCCTACTGGGGCTCGTCAGTGGCGCGCATTCCCTCGGTCCTCTAAGGAGGATCGAACCCATGACCGCTAGAGGCAGATGCCAACTAGCCAGCAGCTTAAGCCACTGAGCCATGGGGGACGTTGGCTGGGCTACATAATTTGCAAACCAGCTGGGATATAGCACCACCTATCTACCACTGTCACTGACAGTGGTTAGCCTGCAAGGTGATGACGTCCTCTCACTAGACGTTATATCTATGGCATTTGAAACTAGGAGAGGCTTTTGATTTTATTGTACTCATCAGTAGCAGGATTTTAGTTGTAAATCTGGCGCTTTTCCGGACTAGGCTCTGCTAGGTAGCTTGTGAACTGTTGGGATGAAAGCCTTACCAGATTTACAACTAAAATCCTGCTACTAATGAGTACTATAAAATCAAAAGCCTCTCCTAGTTTCAAATGCCATAGATATAGCGTCTAGTGAGAGGACGTCATCACCTTGCAGGCTAACCACTGTCAGTGACAGTGGTAGATAGGTGGTGCTATATCCCAGCTGGTTTGCAAATTATGTAGCCCAGCCAACGTCCCCCATGGCTCAGTGGCTTAAGCTGCTGGCTAGTTGGCATCTGCCTCTAGCGGTCATGGGTTCGATCCTCCTTAGAGGACCGAGGGAATGCGCGCCACTGACGAGCCCCAATGGGGCGAAACGCGTGTGGCGCTTTTCCGGACTAGGCTGTGCTATGTAGCTTGTGAACTGTTGGGATGAAAGCCTCATCAGATTTACAACTAAAATCCTGCTACTAATGAGTACTATATATGAAGCATACTGATCATGCGACACGGCTATTAGGTGGACCGATATCGTGACATACCTAAAGACAGACTATACCCTTGGTATTTAAAGCCAGTTTGTGTCAATGATGCTAATGTGGTTAAACAATAAAGAAATTCTGTGGTTAGACAAGATGGAAGCGAACAAGGGTAAAATACACAAAAGAAAAAAGCAATTGAGTTGTTACACACGTTTAGGAGGTGAGAAGTATGTGACATCTATGTAGACAAAGTCAAAGAACATTAGCAAATTCATACTTACCCTTTGGGTGCAAGTGAGGCTTGAGCTTTCTGTGTCGCCGTTTACGTGATGGTGAACCTGAAGTTGAATGTGAGGCATTCTCGTCACTGTCGGAAATCACTAAGTCGAGATCAGCACCCGGAAGCATACTGCGGCCCCGTCTATCCTCATCCCGGTCGTCGGACGAGGAGCGCGAAGAATGTCGCTTGTTTGTGGCTTTGACATGCTTGGCTCGTGAACCGCGAGGAAGTTCCGCCGAGCGGCTACGGGTGCGACTCCTTGGGGCCCGATGATACCGGTCTGACTGAGTGGGAAATGTTCGCTTCCGGTTGTGCAATCTGGATGACTCCTGTGATGTCCGTGGCACCTGTTGTTGTTGCTGCTGTTGTTGTTGTTTGTATTTCTTCCACTCTTTTGCAACCGATTGACTAAAATCGACGTGAATGCGCCTGTCGTCGATCACAACCTTGTCCATCTTGAAAAAAGCACTTTCACAATCGGAGTCGTTTTCAAATTCAATAAATGCATATTGCAAAGAGGCACCGGTACGCCGATCGCGAATCACTTCGCACGACTTTATGGGTCCAAAGCGACTGAAGATAATTTCTAGGTCTTCCGCAGTTGTCACAGGATTCAATCGGCAGACGAACAACACGTTATCTGGTGGTTTCACGTCAGCGTCAGGAAGATCGCCGATGAGAGTAAGCAGCTGGGCGTGCGTTTTCGCCTCCTGCTCAGCCTTCAATTCTACCAACTGTGTTGGCGAAGAACATACAGTTTCTTCCAACGCCTCATCTTCTTCTATGCGTGGTGGACCGATGTCAATAAATTGCTGTAATAAGTGACAAATGTAAGTGCAACATAGGACAATGAGACAAAGAAACAGAGAAACCTAGATAGACATTACATCCCATCATACAACCGAATGGATCAATAAAATTGCAAGTTTCCTGTACTCCAAGAAAAAGGTGGTCCAAGCGCAATCCAAACAACACCTGGGTTAACATGTGACGGGTTGACTATACTACGATACGACTTTAAAACAGCAACCAAGCAGACGGAAAAGGAAAGTGGGAAGGAAACGATAGACGTGAACACTCCGAAGTAGAAAAAAGCCGGTAGATTCGGATAAAAACACCTACTGACAACATGAAAGAAAACCTGAACAATTTTGAGATAACAACATAATGATATCCAGTGTTAAGTTCACATGATAATGTCAACTACAGGTAAGCACAGCTTCTTAAATAAATCCGGTAAGCAATAAACAGTGGCAAGATAAGCCAACAAAATTTCGTCAGATGTCTTTCATTGCTCTGCAAGTCTGTTGTAAAAAACCAGAGGGACAGACCAGACTGGAGAAAGACAATAAACTAAGAAAACAATCATTTTCGTTCCCTGCAAATCAAATTTTGCACGGTATCATCACTTATATGTCACGATTCCCGGAGAGAAAAGATTATGCATCGGAAACACAGTAAGGACGAAATTTGTAGCTAAGCAACAGATGTTGGATATCCGAAAGGTCTGTGTGCCTTCGAAAATTTTGGAAACAAGTACAATGGGACAGACATGAGAGAGCCAGTGTAATGGTAAGGAAACTCAGTAAACTCCAAACAAAAACTGGAGATGGCAGAGGCGGTTAGCATATATAAAATATATCATAGCAAACGCCAACAGCAAAGCATCATCACTTTGAACTGATGCTTCGCTGCTATGCAACCACTATGAATAAAGGTATGAGAAATACTGAAAGGGAACTTAGTGCAAAATGTGAATCTCCAAAGAAATTAATCAAGGATAAGGGATCGACATATCGTCAATACACGATCACAAAAAAGCTGGCTGTCGTGCGAAGTTCGAATGAGTGAGACAGTTTCACTGCAGCATTCATTGTTTATTCCGTGATTGCGTTGTCAGGATAATATCTAGTGCATTTACGGGCATCCTGGAGTTGGTTCGTGGAAATCTCGGCATCATACAATTTCATCTCTGAATCTGCAATTTTTAAATCACATTTGGTGTGGTACCTTTCCACAGAATTCGTACAAAATGCCGAATAAATCACCTCAGGGTTCCTGTTCAAAGTTGTTCGAAAAAAAGCAAATGCTCTTACGTGCTTTGATTGTTGTGGTAAATGTCATAGTTCGTGTGTTGGATTACTACCGATTACTATCGTCTTCTGCGTTCCTTGCAACATAATTTCATCCAAATTCTGTGCAACGATTGCTACAATCTAAAGCACCTAAGGTCTATCGATGCAGACGTTTAAGTGGAAGCAGTTTTAGATATATTGTCCCACAAACGGGCCTAGAGTCCACGTAAGGTTTAACCCAGCTTACCTTATAGTCAATTCCCTCTGACAACTCAATACTTCTCCACCCTATTTCTTCCGGAGAACCGACTTCAACTGACTACTGCATGCTGCAAATAGAGAGCGAGAAGATAAAAAAAACTGTGTTGCTCTATCGTAGGTGGATCGGACGCATGCATGGAATTACGTCGTTGATTACTGGGCGGTGGCAGCACTACAGTTTATCTGGATGCGATACGCTCCCTATACCTGTAGTCTGCAAACTGGGAGTCAAGGAACCACTTAAATTCCGACTCCGATTTCGCCTTCGACTAGCGTCTTCGGCAATTTGTACCAATATTTCACTCCTCGACGCTCGAAGCATAGAGGGCGAGCAATGCGCCTTAAATCAGGTACCACTAGTTTGTACCGGTGTCCGCGTGTGCTGCTTGATGCGCGAACGTGCAGCAGCGGCTTCAACATAGGGAAGTGACCCAGGTGCAGTAGCTGGTACATCATAATGACATCAACTCGAAGCCGACGATATGACAGGGTATAAAACCCTAGTCTCCTACATCGGTCCTCGTATCACATACCCGTAAACTGGGGATGAGCCTGGTAGCTGCATGCTGGACCCGTTCCAGCCTCTGCACATCACCTATGGTGATCAGGCAATAGGCGGGTGAGCCGTACTCAAGCACCGGTCTTATTTTGGAAGAGAACAGACGGGTGGCAATCTCTTCAGATCAAGTGAAGAAAGTGCGTCGAAGTGCCCAAAGCAAGCGTAGTCCGTTTGCGTACAATTTGTTTGTGTTGTTGATAGACTTCAGATCACAGGGTGAGAGTACGCCTAGATCCTTTACGGAACTGGTGGGATGCAGCGCGTTGCCGGCCATGGTGTAGGCACGCCCATTACAACCCCTCCCCAGGCTCATAAACGAGGACTTGGCACGCTTGGCTAAACCGTGACTTTGCAGTGCTCGAAACTCACCATGCTCGAGCAACAAAATATGTCAAGGGATTGTACAACCTTTCGCACCATCAGCGACTAAAACACTCGAATTGTTCAGTAGACCCTACGGCTGGCTACGTGGATACCACATATTAGTCTACTAGATACGAAACGACCCCACGTACACATTTTGCCATCTACTGCACCTCATCCCGAACACCAACTTCACAGGCAATAGCTTGAAACTGAGTCAACAACACAGTCGGCTTTTCATTAAGACTGGACGAACCTCAGCTCAGTGATTCCGCCGTAAGTAGCCAACGAACGTTTTGGTACCTACGCTGTTTATGTGCTCAACGACAGCCTGGACGTTAGGAATTCTATCAGACCGGATGCATCAGTAGCACCATTTGCCAGCGGGCCAGTTTAGTCGTTAACACATTTGTGAAAGAGGATAGGTATAGTAACAGAAATGTATTGGAACGATCATCTATGCTAGTGAAGGATATGTTCAAAATGTCCGCCGGCGATCTGCTTGCAGTGCAGAAACCGCTTGATGCAACTGGCGAGCACTTTCTCAAATGTATCCCTCGTGATCGCGTGACATTCGTTCACAATATCTTCTTTCAATTGGTCCAATGTACGCGGCCTTGTTTTGTACACTCGCCGCTTCAGATAGCCCCATAGAAAAAAGTCCATGAGGTTCAAATCTGGTGAGCGAGAAGGCCACTCGATTGGTCCACCGCGTCCGATCCAATGGTGGCCAAATTTGTCGGTGAGGTAAGCACGTACCGTTTCAGCAGAATGTGCAGGTGCACCATCCTGCTGGTACTGCATGCTCCTTCGGCCTCCAGCTGGGGAAGCACAAATGTCTGCAGCATTCCAAAGTACGACGATGCTAGGAAAGGATAAGGCTTTAGTACATCAAAACAACAACCTATCGGTCACATTCTCGGAAAAGGAACATGGGCCCAAGATTTTCTGGCTCGTTAATCCAGCCCAAACCATCAGTTTCACACTGTGGTGCATACGTGATGCGGTAAATTTTCGTGGGTTGCTGGTAGCCCAAGAGTAATGTTTCATTGTTCCATGCATAGGAAACAATGCCTCATCTGTAAAGATAACAGAATGAATATCCCCGTGATCCAGATATTAGCGGCAAAATTCATGCCGCTTTTCCGGATCGCAGGGGTTCAAAACCTGCAGTGCACGGAATCTTCCAAACGTTCGTTCCTGTAATATCCGGTGTATCGCATATCGGGTCGTGTCACAGTGCTGTGCGATCCGACGAATGCTGAGATCGGGACGTTTTGACACCTCACTGACTACAGCGCAAACTGAACAGTCGTCCGTGGTGATGCGAGGCTGTCCGGTTCTCTTCATGTCACACACACTCCCAGTTTGCTCGAACTTCTTCATTAGTTTGAACACATACCGGGCGTTGATGGGACGCAATCCTGCGTTCATTGCATTGTATTTTCTTGAAGTTGATGCGGCGTTTAAACCGCATTCACCGTACAGCGGAATAATCAGCGCGCGCTGAGTATCAGGAACGTTACGTGATCCCGACTGCATTGTCTGCTCGTGCTCCATTACCTGTGATTCAATAACACTGACAAGAGTTGCAATGCCTGACCTCGGCCTCAGCTGAGCTGCCATCATGTGCGCACACTCACATCGCAGTTTTGGTTGCGTAGGCCGACTTCCCTGCGTAGCCAGTGAGACACACACAGGTAACCACCGATCGCTCCAACGCCTACGGTTGGCCATGACCTACAGCACTCAGCGTGAAGTTAGCTGACAGATAACGAACACTGGAAACACGTTGTGGCTGTCTGTGGTCATCTCGCTTGATGATCAAGACAGCCTCATGTTGGTGCGTCTTTAGCAGGTTACGCCTACACTTAGCTGAGCCGTACACTATATCACTCGTATGCCGAGAATCCCATACGTCCTCACCACTAAGGTGAGAGAGAATTTCACGCGCAGTAGGATGTTGCGAATTTCGCAAAACATTGTATGGCTATTGGATGTTGGGGACAACAACTGTAACTGACCGGCGTTCGCCATAAGTGAGCCACGGTTGGTAAATGAACATGCTCATCGGCCTTCTTTCGTCAGACTAACTGTAGAAAAGACGTTCATCGCGCTCAGCCTGAAACGCTCGGCACATCATCAGAACTCCCCCTCGGTCACGTACTTAGGTTATAAAGCATCGGTTCGAGTGATGATGCTACCGAGAAGCTAGTCGTGGACAGCTGGCGTGGATGGCATGCGCCCGCTTTCGGCACTTGAGAATGAGCGCCTTAGAAAGATTGTGTTGGTGGCCACAACGTAGCTGCAACGATGAAGTCAGACGTCGACTTAGGGAGTGGTACTATTTCCTCCAACAAGTTGGTTTTGCTGAGCAAGTTAAGATGGCTCGGTCGAACCCTGCGTATGTCTTCTCAGGGTTTGCCCCATCGTGCCCCGTTGGCTAGTGTAGGACTAAGGTGGAAGAGATCAAGCAGTAGACAGTCATACACATGGTGACAGCATTTGAACTCGCTAGCATGACGTCCACCGCAGTTTTATTCACAGTCCTACCTGGCTGTAGACCAAAGGACTAGGAGTGCCGATAGTTTAAAACACATCACGATAGTGCGCGCAATAAAATCCAGTGCAGAATCTGTGTATATAATTGTCACGATGCAAGGGTTCAATGTTCAACAGTAAAAAAGAAATAAATGGAAAAAGTGGACAAACTGATTAGTTTTTAATCTAACAATGATACTCAGATTGTGTGCTTCGTCAAAGCAACTCAACGTCAGGATACCACTAGTAGCTCGTATTGTAATTCCTTCGACGCTGGATGACAATAGTTGACATTTTTAGCATTAAAATGCAAGTCCAACAAGGAAGACCACCCCGCCAGATTGCGAAGATCTTTCGATAGCGCGTTACGATTACCCCTGTTTACGAGTTTTACAAGATCCACAAAAATTTAGTTTTCAAGGAGAGCAGCCAAGTAAATAAACAAACAAATGGTTTATTCTCGACAGAGCGAAGCACACTAATACAAGATCAAATAAAAGTAAACAGAGCAACTGCCTTGTAATGGTATAGGTAACTGACTGAAAATATTTGATCGAAAAATTTCTCGCAGTTTGCGAATAAATATTCCAGATACATGGTTGGCGGCATTCGGGTTCAGAGTTGCCCGACACTGCGGCCTCCATAGGACAGACACAGGACGCCTGCGCCCACAGAATGACTATGAGTGAGTTGCGCTGTACCACCCACAGTTCCATCCACACACCTCATATCCAGTGTAAACCCGAAGAAATAAGACCAGGAGATATGTGGATGGGAGCCAGGTTTCATCAACGGAGCCGGCACACACTCACAACATGTACAACTAAATTGGGAGTTGTGCGTACCGTTCGTATACAAAGCGGTGGCTAGGCCGTAATCCGCTCCATACTGGATGCATGGAACCACTCTTTGAGCCCAGCACGGCCATGAAAAACATGCACCGCGACCCCTAGTAACCATTTAGTCTCCTGGAGCCAGGATAATCGAGGTGGAGGGTGTCAGATATGTAGGCACCTTGTCAACATTCACATTAAGCGTAACCACACCGGGGATATCAACTAAACAACCAAGTGAGCATTAGAAGGAAAATAATATGCAACAATGGAACGGAATATGTGGCAGAATAACAGAACAAAATAAAATAATGGGGAATAGTTCTTATCCGGGTAAAGAAGATCAAGTCGAAAGGTAAGTCGGTGTAGCCCAACTGCTCTGAGGTAGCATGATGTATGCAAGATTAACCAAAACTCTTATACAGGCACAGTTAGAAAAAGACTCACAGGCACTCACCGAGAGTGGGACACGGGTGGGAGAATCCGGAAAGTCAAGGTCCGCTGGACTTGGGAAAGGATCATCAAGGATGATCGTGTGGCGTATTCTAACATTTCGGAAAGGCCGGTTCTCTTCATCACAGTATACCTCGTTGATATTATCAAGAAAATCAAAGCCCTCTGCAATCTGACCAATAAACGAACGTGGGTTCTTTACCTGACCAAAAACAGTATGTTTGTCATCAAGGTACTCAAGACCGTCAGCCAAGGTTATGAAAAACTGAGAACCATGTTGGCCGTAACCATTATCAACCATTGAAACGAGACCTCGCTTAGAGTGCGAGATCTTTGGCTTCTTTTCAGATTCAAAGAATTTCGCCTGAGATCCGTAAAGATACTCAAAGATGGAAGAACCACCACGGCCAGTACCGCTGGGGTCCCCTGTCTGAGCAACGAGATTCTTTTGAACGGAATGAAAAACGCAGAAATTGTATGCTTTCATGCAGCACAACTTTATAAAGTTAAATGAACACTTTGGGCGCTCTTTGGTATACAAATCCAGCACGAAAACACCAAGCGATGTTTCCACTAGCACTGACATTGTGAAACGATGATCACTGCAATAGGTGTCAGGTCAAAAATTCCAAGTGACTTCCGTGTTCAATGCGTACATATGTCGTGGGGGGGGGGGGCTGCAATGCAAAACAAATACGGTGCAGGAAGTTGGTTGAAGTGATAAGAATCGGCTAGTAAGAGATCACAAACTGGATGTGATGTGAACCAGATTAACACCCCGTGGCGAGCTGGATGCCGTTGTCACAGCGGCCGACGGGGTAGAGCATAAGCTGAAAGGATAGCGTGAAAAATCATGGGTGATGGCCGTGGAAGGCAGATAAAGTGAAAGAGAAGAGGAAAAAACTATGGCTGTCTAATCAATGTTCAAAAGGCATCAGTAGCACGCTGGTATGTAATGCCGACGCTTCGCTCATGCGCGATCACCATCGGTCGCATATGGGCCAAGGATACTGCGAGAGTCACCCGGTACCAAGGCAAGCTCGAACCCACGCTCTCGGATTAAAACGCAGGTTTGCGATGCTTAAGGCTACGGACCGTATAAAGGTTCAACGATCTTACCCTATAGATGGCCTCAAAATCACGCTCGGACCTGTTACAATCAGCTTTTCAAAACATCAAATATGCAGGTCGTGAAAAGAAGGAATACGGGGCAGGAGGGACAGTGGATAAGAATCACAGTTAGCGCTAAGGTTAGAGGATACTTCCCAATATCCGAACAAGTGAAGGTGAAGTTGATTGCATGCTACATCTAAAACAGTAAACAATAGAAAGTAGATAGGATAACCCTTGTCAGCTCCATCACTTCCCGATCAGTGTGAGGAAGATGCGCGTTATAGCGTAAAAGGTATTTCACAGTGGGTGATTACAGTTTCAGAGATAACATCCTAACACATTAATCGAGTGTAAATCCTGTAGCTTCTAGAAACAGCACCCGGCAGAAGCTCCGAAAATAGTATCCGGTACCTAGTTCCAGTCGACCAGTACTCGGTTGATCACTGAGCAAATTTGGTGCCATTGCTGTTTAAACTTCCCAACTGTGCTCGCGTACCAAACTAACTCTGCTGAACTGGAAAAATTGTTGGAGATGACTGATAAATTCCCCTCTGAGAATGCATTTTTTGTAGATAAAGATCTCCACGATGAAGATGGAAGTCTAGAGAACAAATGCATATGTTGCAGAGTAGAGTGAAATAAGACAAAGCACGAAGCATTGGGAATGATTTTGAATCTCACCTCTGAATTGTTTCAATCCGACCGTGTTTGAAATTAGTGGGTAGGTAGCTTGTTAGCAAACCACACTCCAGGATTGGGCGCACATGTGAGACGAACAGAATTGTAAGGATACCATGAATCATTCGAGTAAAGGACCCTGTTGGCTGTTCGAAAATCTGAGGACACCATGAAGTCCAGATCAGTCGTTTCAGAGGCATTTGTGAGGAAAGAAACACTGATGTCGCAAGTGTCGAGTGGTTCGGGAGCACAAAGTGAGAGAAAAAAGCACTTTTCGAGGATTATAGGTAACCCCAAGTAGGCAGATCGGTCATGCAGCATGTTAAAGGCCACCTGTAATCTAACAGCAAAACCGAGACTGCTGACGTATAACCACAGCTTCAGACCGTCGGCACTGGTTAAGCAATCAGCTTGAAGCTATTGAAAGATCATTGATGGAGACCTTAAGATGGCTTCGGGCATAGGAGAGAACTTGGTAGCACCCCACTGATCATCGGGGAGTGTGAAGAGAGGGTTTCACTCACCTTCACACGCACTGTATGCTTTCCTAAGAAATCACTACGGAACATTATCGGTCTGAAAAGAAGCCGTTTACAGGGGCTATAACAAATGCTTTTCCTGAGTCAACAAAAATAACATCCAGACGCTTTCTAGCACCTAACTACTTCCCACACTTTTACCTAGCAATGAGTTGGGTTGAATGCAGGAGCAGAACCTCCTGAAACCATGCAGAGCAGGCGAGATAGGTTTAGTTCTGCCAAATGCTATTAAAGAGAGCATTTAAGAATTAATGACCGAACAGACAACTGATGTTAAACAGGCTGCTCGATAGCTAACGGGATCTTTCCGATCCCCGTATGTGTATATGGGCCTCACGACGCTCATTTTCCAATCAGGAGGTAAGCGGCAAGTTGTAAGAAACAGGAGAAATATCTGACAAGAAACAGTAGCGTATTCAGCCACGGCATTGAGGAAAATGGGATGCAAACTATTGGGCCGCGGTGACGAATTAACATCCAGTTCAACAAGCTTCGAGACAGTATCACTACCTAAAACTATGGACACAAAAGAAAAGGAGGGTCTTGATAAATGCACAGGGAAAAGTTACGGCAATGGAGTAAATTTCTTCATCCAACTGTGACCGCGTGCCGAGCTATCACTGTTGTACTGGAAGGATTGTTAGAGCTGACGGCTAAATTCCTCTCCGAAATCGCGCCTTTTCTGGGTAACATCACGATGAAGAGAATAAATATGGATTAGAGTGAAAAATAATCCGAGGCATTTCAACTACCAGGTCGGTCAAGGATGAGAGGTCAGACACAGTCTCCTGGTCCTCCAGGTTGAGGGTTTGAGATGGGATAGCCTCCATTTCTGTAAAACTAAACCATGGCTGCCTCCCCGCCGTCTTGCGCACAGACTTTTGAGCCAAAGGCTTTGGATGAGGACCCTAATCTTTCTGCTGTGTAGGTCATGGCGCTCTGTCAGTATCTCAGCCCACATACAACCATAACTTTTTCTTCAAACATTCACTTCATGCTGCATCGGTCGTCGCGCAGATTATCACGGATCGCCTTATCTACCGCATACAGTAGGGCGGAAAAGCGACAACATGCTATTGCTGGCGCCTCCTTTCTTTCTTTTCCATCTGTTTCTCTTACTCCCATCCCGAGCCCCATTACTAATCTACCATCTATAATTCTCTACTGAGTTGACAACAACCGAAGTGCCACTGGAGTAGAACCACCTGCAGCCACCTACCAATAATACTCATCGGACGCTTATCGGCAACAGTCCCTTATAAGGCCACGCTGTCCCGTTTCCACGGCGATGTTCAATGTTCGCACTCTAAGACAACTAGAACAACAGACTAGACGCACACGCACCTTGGACAAACTGGGTATTGATGTGTGTTGTGTTTCCGAAACTAGGATCAATGACCCTAATGGGGTTGTTGAATTAACTGCACCCGGCATCTCCACTCGCTTCGGGTTGCATGCACCCGGAGAGGCCGATGCAACACTCACAGTTAAACATGGTGTATATATCATTCTAAGCTCCTAAGCTGAGCCATCATGTGGCAAAGCAAATTGTAAAACCGGACATTGGGTCTCTACACAGTCTATGGAACTTTTGGATGCTCGCCGACGTATTCCGGATGGAAGCGAATACAATCTCAGGGCAAAACTACGTGCTAGAATTAGGAAGGACCGCGAAACCTGGTGGTCTCATCGTGCCTCTGAGATGGAAACAGCGGCTGCCGTGGGTAATCATCGTAAGTTATTCCGTCTGATCCGGGAAACAGGCAGCAGGAGACCTGGTGTTAGCGAGACCAACCGCGACGAGAGTGCGCAGCTGATCCGATGCCTGTCAAAACGCTTGGAGCGTTGGGCTGAACACTTTGCAAGGCAATTTAACAAACCTGAGTTATCGCTTTCTTCTTCGGGCATTGAGCGGCCTTCTCCTTGGGCCGTCTCCTCGGATCCGCCCTCACACGCAGAGGTCGAACGTGAGATCAGGCTGTTGAAATTGCATAAGGCCGCAGGGGCAGATAGAATTCCCCCAGCCCTCTTCAAATTCGGGAGACTTGCTGTAGTAGATGATCTACACGAGTTGCTAGTAAAACTTTGGGAGCAGGAGACAGTCCCGACAGACTGGAACCGTTCCGTCATTGTCCCAATTTTCATGGGAAACTCCCGTATGGAATGCGGCAATCATAGAGGGGTCAGTCTGATTTCGATTGCCTCTAAATTGCTTGCCTCTGTCATTCTCCACTGGCTGACTGGCACTTGTGAAAGCCAGATTCGTGAAGAGCTAGCCGGATTTCGTCGAGGTCGGGGCTGCATCGACCACATCTTCACATTGCGTCAAGTGTTGGAGCACCGCCATGTTTATTGGCGACCCACCGTTGTCGTGTTTCTTGACATAAAAGGTGCCTTCGATTCGGTCGATCGATGTGCCCTTTGGGACTGTCTGCTGAGGAAAGGTGTGCCTGATAAATATGTAAACATTATCAAAGCGCTGTACGCGCATAGTTCGGGCAGGGTGAGGGTTTATGGCAAACTCTCGCCACCCTTCAGTATCACCAGCAGTGTGAGACAAGGATGCCCGCTGTCACCTTTCCTCTTCAACTTCGCTATTGATAAAGTCATGGAAACAGCGTTCGCTGGACACGACCTAGAAGGTGTGGAGCTACTTCCTGGTGAGCGATTTCTTGACTTGAAGTATGCGGACGATATTGCCCTAATCTGTGACATGCCAAAGAGCAGTGGACCGATTAGCACTGGCTGTCAATGGTTTTGGGCTATGCTTTGCTCCATCGAAATGCAAAGTACTTCTCCAAGATTGGCAGGGGCCCAACCCTGCGCTAACGCTTGGTGGTGATTTGCTAGAAGTCGTTCAGGAATTCAAGTACCTGGGCAGCTATATTAGCACCCGTGGGATTGAAAATGAGGTTACGAACCGCATAGCAAAAGCTCGAGGTGCTTTTGCCAATCTCCGCCACCTGTGGCGCAGACGCCACCTTACTCTCGCCCTGAAGGGCAGAGTTTACAACGCAGCCGTCCGTTCAACTCTCCTATATGGTTGTGAAACCTGGCCCATCAGGTCGACAGACATGAAGAGGCTCGTCACATTCGATCATCGTTGCCTTCGCAGCTTAGCTCATGTCTGGTGGGAACACCGCGTGAGCAATGAGCGTGTTCGACGTCGCGTATTTGGTGCAAAAAGAGCGAGTGAACCGCTCAGCACCATTATATCACGCACCAGGCTCCGATGGCTGGGCCACGTGTTGCGCATGCCAGCACACCGACTCCCGCGACGTGCATTGCGCGTCGTGGGTGCGGTTGGAAGAGGAGGAGGGGAGGCCAAGTGATGACTTAGTCGAGAGGAATGAAAACCCTCACTTCGAAGTTGGCGTCGGTTGGTGCATCCCGACTGCCTGGCTGGGGTCCTAAGGACGGTGAACACGTTTGGTTGGACACATTTGCTGATTTGGCTCGGAGCCCGCACCAATGGCGTTTGTGTTGTGATTTCCTTCGTACATCCCCCTCCGGTTTAGTATCCCCCTCCAATCACGATCTCATCCGCTAGGCATAATACTATTCTCTTTTACGGTAGCCAGCTGTTAGCTCTCCGGAACGATCTCCATCCGATACTGGGGACTCAGCGGGCGTGCCACTGATTTCCTTTTCTTTTCTTTTGTATTGCAGCAAATAGCTGAGGTGTTTTCCACCTACAGCTAAAGTGTAATGAAGATGATGAGTCCGTTTGACATCAGCTAAGGTTAATTCATGAAGCAGTACAAAACGTTGTTTGTTTGTGGTTTCCGCTTATGCTCCCACCGACTGCAGTTCTAATGCTGTCATAGACACATTCTATCACCAACTGAACGCGCTACTACGCAGTGCTACTAGTTCAGATATTATGGTACTTGCAGCGGATATGAACGCACAACTAGGGCGTCTGAGCTCTTCAGAAGCTCAGCAGGGTGATATGTATGGGCTTTACTCCGAACGGACTGAGAATGGCGAGCGTTTACTGCAACTGTGGGCGAAGCAACAGTTGTTTCTTAATAGCATTGCATTTATACACTGTGGGCGCCGAAGTGCCACTTGGCGTTCTCCTGTAGCTGGCCAGCGATGGACCCAAATTGACCACATAGTCATATGTTACAGGCGGCGTGATTCCATCCTGGATAGCCTCTCGTACTGGAATACCTGTGTCGATTATGATCATGCCTTGGTACGCTGTCGTTTTTCCATGAACTATACCGAGACGCCCACCAAGCGTCTCCTCCGATTGGCAACTGAGAAGTTGTCTCAGCCTTCGGTCAGGCAAGCTAATCAAGACGCACTACTTATCGAACTTTCGCTGTCTTGTCCTAATGACACTGAGCTTCAGTGGAATAAGATCTCGGCCGCCATGCACGATGCAGGAACATCTGCTTGTGGCACTATCAATCGTCACCGCACCAGTCACTGGATCTCCGAGAGGTCGGCGAAATTGTTGGAATCCAGAAGAAACCTCCCGATTGGCTATGAGCACAATGTGACCAGACGGGCTAATAGGCGTAAATTAAAGCGGAGCCTACGTGCTGACAAGGAAGCCTGGTGTACCAGTAGGGCTTAAGAAATGGAGGAGGCAAGAGCAGTAGGCAATTAAAGCAAGCGCTTCCAGCTGATCCGCACCAATGATCCCAGGAAACCAGGCATTAGTGAGACAAGCAGAGACAGCGCGGGTGCACTGATACACAATAAGGAGCGCCGTATCGCAAGTTGGGCGGAACAATTTCAAGACCCGTTCAGTTGGCTCCCCTGCTCCCGGACCTCTTTCTACTCAGGTGATGCAGGAGGACCCATGGATGGTTAATTTAGAGCCTCCGTCGAAGTCCGAGGACCGAAGAAAATCAGTGGTCACTAGGAATACAGACGGATCTATGCAAACGTGCGGATACCTGAAGAAAACGCACACGGACCAGATATTAAACTAACACAGCAAACACCCGATGAATCACAAGAAGAGCTGCATTCAAACTCTGTTCAAAAGAGCGGAAACGCATTGCAGCACAGCCGGTTCGCGGAAACAGGAAGAAAAGCACCTATATCGTGTGTTTAGAAACAACGGTCATCCGAGAAATTTCATCAGAAGCTTAAAAAAGAATGGCTCTGCAACAGCAGCAGCAGTCACATGAGCAAGCAAACAAACGGATAGCGCTCCCCTACATCAAGAACCTTTCCGAACTAACAGGAAGATTGCTGCAGTCACATGGAATCTCTGTGTCTCACAAGCCAAGTGCCA
The DNA here is from genome assembly GCA_944474145.2 of Dicrocoelium dendriticum. Lineage (NCBI taxonomy): Eukaryota > Metazoa > Platyhelminthes > Trematoda > Plagiorchiida > Dicrocoeliidae > Dicrocoelium > Dicrocoelium dendriticum. The sequence continues at coordinate 28,348,358 of OX104061.1, forward strand.
CCCTAAGGAAATTGATCTCAAGACCCAAAGAAAAAGTCAATCAAGCCGACCAATGCCATGTCATCTAACAGACAAAATGCAGCGACTGCGATAAAAACTACGTCGGACAAACTGGAAGAAATCTATGTATACGAATCACTGAACACAACGCGGCTGTCAGAAGGCATGATCGGCACTCATTGGTTTCTGCGCATGAAGGTCAGGAAGGCCACCATTTCAATCTGCAGAATGTAATGATCCTAGCACATGGAAGTACAAAACATTCGAGGGAGTTTTTGGAAGCCTGGTACTCTGCAACGAATTCAATCAATCGACACATCGAACTAGAAGCAGTGTACACAACACTACTGGCGAAAGACCGCCAACTCAATCGAGTGAATCCGGTGGAACGTGTGATTAGACAACCAGAACTGACGGCAGACTCACTCGCAAGAGCAAGCAGACAAAGGCCACGAAACACAAGGAGGTAAGGTCAAAGGCCATCTGCCCATCAATCAAGCTGAACGCGGATAGAAGTGTCAACCAACAGGATTGCTCGTCTCCAGGTACAACCATGGCAGTATAAAAGCGCACGCACACCACGCTCAGCGCACTCTCACCGAGGCTCCTCTATGCTACTGCACACCACTCAACTACGCACTGATGATGTCATCTCGATTGGTGACGAAACGTTTGAAACAAAATTGTAAAGCTCAGCGAACAGTTCAACCGTCAATAAGCATTGTCTCTGCCTTCCGATTCACTAGGAAGCAAGAGGATTCCTCCGGAATTCGTCCCCTCAAGATTTTATGCGAAAAAGAAGAAGGGTGCGGACGCATCGTGCGATGGAGTTCGCGTCTCTATGGAGCGGTTCTACATGTTAGGTGACCTCTCCTTCGAGGACCGAATTAAAAGGAATAAAGCTGAAGAGGAGCGACGAACGCACCAGGTGAGTGGTGAAACCGACCTGCATACCATGGATTTGTGTGTGCTGCGAGAGACCACAAGAGCCCGCTGGAGGCCAATTCTCGGCACCCCCCAGACAGTAAAGCGTAATACGGATCACGCATGCTATCTGCCAATGTGCACATTCTAAGGAATAATCTAGAGGAAATGCAGTTGTTTACTTCGAAAACTCGTACAGTGCTGATGGCCATCACGGAAAGCTGGCTATCCTCAGAAATCACAAACTTGGAAGCGTCTATCCCTGGATATCACCTCTCCCGGTTGGATCCCCACGGAGTGGGGTCAGGTGGTGGAGCTATTCTTTACTGGAAGACATCTCAAAGTATATTTAGTTGAAGCTATCAGTGATTATGATGACAATTTCGAAGCTCTTTGGTGCCGTGTTCATGATGGATGCAGATCTCTCTTGGCAGGTGTCGTCTACAGAGCGCCATCGGGCTCCGGAGTGTGCTTGTAGGACTCGATAAGGATGCACGGTGGACACAAGAACTGTCTAATCTTGGGAGAATTCAATGCACCGGATATCGATTGAGACAAACTACTGTGTGATCGCCGATCGGACTCATTCTATGCCACAATGTCTAAAACCGCTTTCCTCTGCAGCCTCGTTCAACGTCTTGACGCCTAGTCGAATTTTCCCAGACAAGACCCTGCACATCTTAGGTTTTGTGTTCTCCCCGGCACAGTCGGATGTCACGGACCCTGCCGTTCTGCAGCCCATAGGTAACCGTGATAATTGTATTGTTACATTCCACTGGGCTAACCGCTTCACAATCCATAGCCAATTTAGTCACCGTCGGAACTTCGTTGTGCCGATCCACTGTGTCTGTAAACGGCCGAAAACGATACGGATTGAGGTATATCTGAACATATTCACTTCGACGACGCGTGGAATCTTGTGCTCTCCAAAATAACATCTCTAACTGAGGAGATCGTTCCCTTCTCCCATCGAAAGCCCTTCACTAGAGGTCCAGCTTGGATGGATCGAGAATTGAGATCAAGTATGAATAGAAGGCGCAAATCATGGGACCGCTTTAGGCAATATAAATCAGAACCCGATTTCTCTCACTACACGACTATCAGAAATGTTTGTTTCGCAGTGAAACATCATAAATGCCGACAATACGAGCTATCATTGGCACAACACTCCAGAACAGCGCGGAAAATGCTCTACCCTTATCTAAAAAGCAGCAGAGCTGGTAGTGTCATTATTGCTTTGTGTTCCTGTGTTCATCAAGCTTTACTTCACGAGGATACGGAGAAACCTAGTCACTTGGCCAAGCAATGCGCCACTGTATACACGAAAGAAACATCATTAAGTGACAGCCGTAATGTACTTTTCATCGTCGTTGGCTAAAGTAGATAATAACACTGATTCGGTGATGAAACTTCAAGATTTAGGTCACTACAGCTCACCGGACCCTAATGGATTGCATTCGCTGTTCCTCAGGACCGTGGCTTAAAAAATTGTAGCGCTTGAAAACATCGCAATCTTCAACTGTACATTTTGTTTCATATTCCACCATTTACTGTACAGTTGTTTTAATTAGCTGGATCGATATAATAAGTCCTCGAGTTTCGTTCGGCGTTTTCGCTTCGGCTCGCGGAGCGTGAGTTCAACACGATGATTCGGCGTCTGGAGAAGGAACTCTTTACTGACTCGGAGTGCGTTCTTGTCGAGGCATACGGCCAGTTTCGGACACTTAGAATTAACCGAACTTCGGTTTAACTGTTTACACAGCTGACTGAACTCTTCATTAACCTTTTTGTGTAATCCTTTTCCACTACATAATTGGTGACCCCCTGTTGAAGTTATTTTCGGTTTTTAGCTTGTTTTCTTGAAAGCGCTGAACTTCTATTTTTTCCATTTACTAGCCAAAATGTCCTCCGAAAGCGTTCCTTCTGTTGCTTCCGAAAACCTTGTGGGTTTCTCAGTTCCTTCATTCGACGCTTCCAACCCGCATGTTTTGTTTTTACAATTAGAAGCACTTTTCAATGCCGCCGTATCACTTCCCAGTTGACCATCTTTTTTCACGTAACCTCGAATCTCCCTATGCATACTGCTGCCGATGTCGCTGAGGTACTCGCCTCTATCCCACCGGAAGCGCATGATAAGAAACGTAAATACGCTATACTGAAGTGCATCGTAGCTTCCGATGAAGTGAGACTTTAGAAATTACTGTCTGGTGTTGAACTTGGCGATCGCACGCCATCTTAGCTTCTATGATACTTGCATTTCCTTGCTGGATCCGCGAGAGTTAACGACGGCATCTTGTGTCAACTCTGGACCAAATGTCCGCTATCAACCATTACTGCTATTCTCGCTGTATCCGCTGATGATCTCACTTTACACAAGCTGGCTGACACTGCCGATAGAATCCTTGAGTGTTCCTTCAAACAACTCGCTGTTTATACGGTAGACTCCTTCAAATAGTGCTCTTGGAAACGACCCTTTCGAGTCATTAAGTCATCGTTTGTTGAAACTAGAGCTCGCAATTTCGAATTTGCAGCCCACGCTAAATAGAAGTCGGAGATCATCCTCAGGAATCAGACGCCGACGCAGACGTCATCATGACATTTTCGCTATAACTATCATCGATTTGATGATAATAGCAGGATGCACTCATCACAGACCACCCTGCAACCCTCCACAGGGAAACGTCCTAGGAAGCCAGTAACCGCGATGACTGTGTGACCAAACTCCTAGTCGCCTCCTCTACGTCCGCGCAACAAAAACAAGAAAAGCGGTACATCAGCCATTTGAACTGGTGCTTCGCTGACATACAACCATGAGGACCCATGGAATAAAGAATACTAACAGGGAGAGAAAGGAACTTACCTGAAAACCTTAACGCCCTAAGCAAAGACTCAGGGGCAAGGCGCCTATACCTAGAGTAAACAACATAACGTCACAAACAGCTGGCTATCGTGCAAAGATAAGGCGATATCGGTGAGACAGTTTCCTTGCGGCTTTCACTGTCCCGCGACATAATCAGCCATTACTACGCAGATAACCCAGCACCAAACACACTCTAAACAGGCAATCCGGTTAGGAGACGGCGGCAGACGCACCACTGATGTTGACTGCGAGCCACGTCCTGTAAAGTCTCGAGCCAAATACAAGGCGAGTCACCTGGACTTTAATGTGGAAGGTGAGAACGACCAACGGCACACAGTTTGGTCGTCAGTGACTTCATTTATCACTGCCAAGTCAACTACTGTCCACGTCGAGGACTAAACAAGGCCCTACTAGGTAAGCGGTGACCAGGTATAAGTAGAACCTGCCCAAGCCAAGGCAAGTTATTCAGTGCGGTCTGTCGTTCTAGGGAGCTGGCATGATTGTCACTACGTAGTTCGCTTACCCACATCATTGTTGCGGACAAGCTGGTGCCATCCGACTCCAGCAATGTTTCGCAGACAACGATGGTCAAAGACTTGAAGGCGCCTCAGATCTTCAGACCGAAGAGGCCAAGTCTCACTCGCACAGAGCAGGACCTCCCTCACTGTGGCCTTGTATACACGGCTTTTCAGACAGAGGGAAACCCTTCTATCGCCAAAGATGCCGCAGGTTCAAGAAGCCAGCTCTGGCCTTTGCTATGCGTGAGCTGACCTCAGTTTCTATGTGCGCATCATTGCTGATGCGGCTGCCAATATAAGCGAATTGACCAACCACCTGGAGTTCCTCGTCAGCAAGGGTCAAAGGGTTATAAAGTAGCTGGTGGTATTGCAGCAACACTTTGCACTTTGAAGGTGCGAAGTGCTTACCAAATAATGGGACCTGTTTAAACTGGCTATTCAGGGTTGATTGTGCCACCCCAACATCGTAGAAAAGCAAGACGATATCGTCCGCATAACCAAAATCAACTAACCTTTCACCAGGCAGCACTTCAATGCCTACATCGTGAGATTCCGCAAGAAAACACACCACGATAGAATCCACGACGAAAGTGAACAAAAATGGGGAAATCGGACAACCCTGACGAACGCCACTTGTAATCGGAAAGCTATTCGATAGGACACCGTAGACCCTGACGATGAACGTAGTGTTCGAGTATAGAGCACGTAGGATGTTCATAAATTTCATAGGAAAACCTGTACGAGTAAGTTTATCGAACAGAAAGCATCGATCAAATGAATCGAACACACTCTTGAAATCGAGTCTGCGTTATATATGGCGCCGCTCTAGCAAAGTGAATATATGATTGATACAGCCACGTATTGGGCGTAAACCCGCCTGCACTTCCACAGTACGAGATTTCCGTTCCACAATGAAGCGACGAACAAGAATCGAGGCCAGCAATTTTGTCACAACTGGCGTTAGCCTAGTACCCCTGTGATTAGAACAGTCTGCGCGACTGTCCTAGTATATTGTCACTAAGATCAATTCCCACCAGTTAGCCGGGACACTTCTTTCCAGATGCGCCCGAATAGGGAGGTCAGTGCTTTGCAGAGAACCTCACATCCATCCGTAAATAGTGTAGGTAAGAGGGAATTCGGGCCTGCGGCACGAAAACCTTTGAGGGCTGTGATTGTCTTTCGGATCTCGGCCCCCCCGACGGAGGCTCTAAATTAACCATCCACGGATCCTCCTGCATCACCTGAGTAGAAAGAGGTCCGGAAGCAGGGGGCCAACTGAACGGATCTTGAAAGTGATCCGTCCAACGAGCCATACGGCTTTCCTTATTGTGTATCAGTGCACCTGCGCTGTCTCTGCTTGTCTCACTGACGCCTGGTTTCCTGGGATCATTGGTGCGGATCAGCTGGAAGCGCTTGCTTTAATTGCCTACTGCTCTTGTCTCCTCCATTTCTTAAGCCCTACTGGTACACCAGGCTTCCTTGTCAGCACGTAGGCTCCGCTTTAATTTACGCCTATTAGCCCGTCTGGTCACATTGTGCTCATAGCCAATCGGGAGGTTTCTTCTGGATTCCAACAATTTCGCCGACCTCTCGGAGATCCAGTGACTGGTGCGGTGACGATTGATAGTGCCACAAGCAGATGTTCCTGCATCGTGCATGGCGGCCGAGATCTTATTCCACTGAAGCTCAGTGTCATTAGGACAAGACTGCGAAAGTTCGATAAGTAGTGCGTCTTGATTAGCTTGCCTGACCGAAGGCTGAGACAACTTCTCAGTTGCCAATCGGAGGAGACGCTTGGTGGGCGTCTCGGTATAGTTCATGGAAAAACGACAGCGTACCAAGGCATGATCATAATCGACACAGGTATTCCAGTACGAGAGGCTATCCAGGATGGAATCACGTCGTCTGTAACATATGACTATGTGGTCAATTTGGGTCCATCGCTGGCCAGCTACAGGAGAACGCCAAGTGGCACTTCGGCGCCCACAGTGTATAAATGCAATGCTATTAAGAAACAACTGTTGCTTCGCCCACAGTTGCAGTAAACGCTCGCCATTCTCAGTCCATTCAGAGTTAAGCCCATACATATCACCCTGCTGAGCTTCTGAAGAGCTCAGACGCCCTAGTTGTGCGTTCATATCCGCTGCAAGTATCATAATATCTGAACTAGTAGCACTGCGTAGTAGCGCGTTCAGTTGGTGATAGAATGTGTCTATGACAGCATTAGAACTGCAGTCAGTGGGAGCATAAGCGGAAACCACAAACAAACAACGTTTTGTAATGCTTCATGAATTAACCTTAGCTGATATCGTCAAACGGACTGCACATAAACGACTGTCCACCGGAATCCAATCGACCAACGATGGCTCAGCTTAGGAGCTTAGAATGATATATACACCATGTTTAACTGTGAGTGTTGCATTGGCCTCTCCGGGTGCATGCAACCCGAAGCGAGTGAAGAAGCCGGGTGCAATTAATTCAACAACCCCATTAGGGTCATTGATCCTAGTTTCGGAAACACAACACACATCAATACCCAGTTTGTCCAAGGTGCGTGTGCGAACATTGAACATCGCCGTGGAAACGGGACAGCGTGGCCGTATAAGGGACTGTTGCCGATAAGCGTCCGATGAGTATTATTGGTAGGTGGCTGCAGGTGGTTCTACTCCAGTGGCACTTCGGTTGCTGTCAACTCAGTAGAGAATTATAGATGGTAGATTAGTAATGGGGCTCGGGATGGGAGTAAGAGAAACAGATGGAAAAGAAAGAAAGGAGGCGCCAGCAATAGCATGTTGTCGTTTTTCCGCCCTACTGTATGCGGTAGATAAGGCGATCCGTGATAATCTGCGCGACGACCGATGCAGCATGAAGTGTATGTTTGAAGAAAAAGTTATGGTTGTATGTGGGCTGAGATACTGACAGAGCGCCATGACCTACACAGCAGAAAGATTAGGGTCCTCATCCAAAGCCTTTGGCTCAAAAGTCTGTGCGCAAGACGGCGGGGAGGCAGCCATGGTTTAGTTTTACAGAAATGGAGGCTATCCTATCTCAAACCCTCAACCTGGAGGACAAGGAGACTGTGTTTAACTGACCTTTCACGATTGACTAATATGGTGGGAGAACCTCTCAAGGGGCCCGGAGGCACCACCCAGTATAGCACAATGGGTCAAGGAGGTAGGCAAACCGTCGCATCAGGTTAAGGGCCAGTCTCGTTGCGACCGGCCGTATTAATATATACTAAGTTGTGTACAAGGCTCATCCGCAGCTCATTAACCAACCACTCTTTCTTGAGTGACACCGGTGCCGAGGTCAGTGTTCTACCTCGCCGATTAGAAAAACGCTACTTACTTCCCACCGGAGTAGTCTGCAGGCGGTTAACTATACTAAGATACGCACGCATTGTAAAAAGGATCCTCAAACGGGATCTAAAACCCAGACGAACCTTTCCCTTCGTCTTCCTAATTGTAGACATTCAGCCTCCCATTGGAGCTGAATATCTCAAGAAATCTGGTCTGACAGTCGACTTGAGATGCAGGAAGCTTGGCGACAGTTCCGCGTCTCTTACTGTCCAAGGTAGAGTCACCTCGATCAGCTCGATCGGTTTGTGACTAGCAATACCTACTGACAATGTGTTCTCCGATTTGCTCCACCAGTTTTCTATGCTTCAACAGTTGCTCAGCGAATTTCCAGACCTTAAGCACGAGGTTCCGCACCATATCGCCACGAAATGACCTCCGGTCACTGCCCGACTTTGACGGCTACCACCAGATAAACTCGCCACCGCCAAGGCGGACAGTCCATGTCTTAATCCTTTCCACATGGTCCCTAAAAAGTCGACCGCGGACTGGTGGCCATGTGGAGACTACCGCGCAATGAACAACGTCACTGTATCTGACAGGTACCCGATCCCGCATATTCATGATTTCTCCATCGATTTGCAAGACAAAACCCTTTTTAATAAAACTATTCTTGTCCGAGCCCGTCGCTCGAGAGGATATAAATACAAAGGCCAGAACAACGCCCTTTGGTCTCTACGAATTCGTCCGAATGACGTTACGAGTGCAAAACGCCACGCATACATTTAAGCAATTTATCAACCAAGCTTTCAGAGGTCTTGATTTGTCTTCGCATATACTGACGATATACTAATAGTCAGCTCGAGTCGCGAAGAACATTTGTATCATCCTTGCTCAAGCTTCCAGCGTCTTTGCCAACCAGGATCAACCCCGATAAATATGTCTATGGTCAGTCTTCTATTGACTCTCGTAGCCGCGGAATCGATCACGACGGTACTATCTTACTTCCTGAAAAGACATAAGTCCTCGCAGCTTATCCGCTGCCTCAGTCTTTCAAAAGTTTACGCAGTTTTTGGCATGGTCAACTATTACAGTCGCTTCATTCCAGAATGCTCTCAGCTCTTTCAGCCATTGACAGATCTACTCAAAAACAAGTCTGGCAAGTTTGAACCAACTGCGTAAGCCATAGCAGCATTCGAAAAGATCAAACACGCACTTCCCAATGCTACTGTTCTTAGTCATTTGAGAAATGATGTCGACACATCCATAATTCTCAAAACCGATGCATCTCAAACTGTTATTGATGCTGTTCTTCAACTAGTCATAGATGGTCAACCTGAGCCATATTTTTTCTTCTCTTGAAAGCTACAACCTCCTCAGACGCGCGATACAGTACTTTCGATCGAGAACACTTCGCCATTTATCTCGCCCTTAAACACTTTTGTCATTTGCTTGAAGGACGTGCATTTACCATTCTTACGGATCATAAGCCCACACTTTTGCTTTTCGTGGTTTCTCGGATCGCTTCTCACATGGAGAAACTCGTCAGTTGGATTACATATCACGATTTAAAACCGACATTCGACACATTGATGCAGCTCACAATGTTGTAGCGGACGCCATGTCCCACATTGGTCTTCACAAGAATTCGCGAAAAGCAATCAACCTCGCAGACATTGCTGCCCATCAAGAAACAGATCCTGAGCTTGAACAGTTGAAATCAAATCCCAATATTAAACTTCCTCAACTCCCTGTTCTCAAGACAGACTCTTGAATTTACTGTGAAATAACCACCGGAAAGCCTCGATCATCCGTTCCGTAACAATAGCGAAGTGTTGTGTTCGACCACTTGCATGGAATTTCCCATCCGAGCATCTGAGCCACTAGCAAGCGGATCACTACATCTGGCTCAGCGTGCGTTCTGATCTCCAGCAGTGGGGGAAACACTGTATGACTTGCCAGAACAGCAAGATACATCGTCAAAGGATTACTCTTCCTGGAACCTTTACGCTGCCCGATGCTCGATTCAACCATGTCCATATCAAGATCGTTGGACCCATACCACCATAAAACGATTTTACTTACGTGTTGACATGTGTCGATCGTTGCACACGTTGGTCACACGTCGTGCAGCTGCGAGATGTATCAACCGAAACCGTGACACGCACGTTCATCGAAACGTGGATATCCGTATTTGGCACCCCCGCCACTATCACCACAGATAAGGAACCCCAAGTTAATTCCGCACTGTTTCGCGAACTTAACAGCATGCTTGGCTGTTCTCATCTACGCACAACACCAGACCACCCGGATGCTAACGGTTTAGTTGAGAGTTTTCATCGCCAACTAAAGGCAACACACGCTGTGACGCAATCGAATATCAATGGTCGGGGCATTTACCGATCATAGTCCCCGTTATCCGTAAGACCAGAAAAGAAGCTCTTGGTTATTGCCACGCAGAATTAGTACTTGGTACGACACTGAGACTTCTGTAAAAATTGGTACCAGATACCAGCGTCGACCGCCAAGTTGATCACAAGTATTACGTTGCACGACTGAGATAACACTTTAGGGTCATTCGTCAACTCCACTACGACTCATCTCTTGAAATTAACACGTTTACTACGACATGCACACATATTCATTCGTTTTCGTGCGCGTCGATGCAGTTCGCAAACCATTGACACCGCCTTACAAAGGCCCTTACAAAGTCATCGCTCGCAACCAGAAGTATTTCGTATTGGAAAGAAATGGTACTAAAAATGCAGTCAGTATTGGTCGCCTTAAACCAGCCTAGGTCGAATTCCAGTCGCCGCAACAGACTCCTGACATTTCTGACCTGGAACAGGCTTCGCTGCAGAGCGCCCTACCCACCCAACTGATGTGTGACTCCAGTGCTTCCTTTCCTCCCCAACCCCCACCTGTCGCAAATTCAGACGCTCAAAAGGGCACACGTTCTGGACGTGCAGTAATTCTTCCTCATACACTGACTACTCACGTCAGATAGCACGTATCGAGCCTTCATCCTCGTGACTCACGCTCGAGGGAGGAGTTCTGTATCGCTTGTAAACTTCCGCCTTTTCCATTGTACTTTCTTGTTTCATATTCCACTATTTACTGTACAGTTGTTTTTATTACCCGAATCGATACAATAATTCTTCGAATTTCGTTCGGCGTTCTCGCTTCAGCTAGCTGCGCGTGCGTTCTGCATGATTTATGAGCGTCGGTGCTCGGTGTCCGGTGAGCGAAATCATTACTGACTCGGATTGCGTTATTGTCGAGGCACACGGCTAGTTTCGGACACTTAGAATTAACCGAAGTTTGGATTAGCTGTTTACACAGCTATTTGAGCTTTTCATTAACCTTTTGTGTACTCGTTTGCACTACACATTGCTGCGCCTATATGTCAAGTTTTTCGGCGCTCATCAGATGCTGGCCGTCTTCCGTCGGATTGGAAGGTGTGTATCGTCAAGCTCATCTACAAAGGAGGAAGTCAACATGATCCAGTCAGTTATCGTCCAATCTGTTTGACGTCGGTAATGTGTAAAATAATGGAAGGGATTCTAAAACAAGCTGTTATTAATCAGCTTGAGGGACAGAATGTCATTTCTTATATACAAAAGGAGTTCGGAAAAGCACGCTCATGTACCTCGAACTTGCTCGTTGCTAATGAGACCTGGGCAAGATCCTTAGACTTCTGCAAAGGCTTGGACATTGTGCTTGTTGATTTCAGCAAAACATTTGATAAAGTCCCGCATGAACGGCTGCTGTTTAAACTCCGAAAAATTGGTATTTCTGGGAACCACCTCTCTTGGATCTCCGACTTCTTGAATGACTGCACCATGCAAGTGAAAGTGAATGACACATTTTCCGCACCTATTCTAATGATGAGTAAGGTCCCACAGGGCTCCGTCCTCGGTCCCGTCCTTTGAAATATCTTCGACGACTTACCGTGCACGCTTCAGATGGACTGCCTAATCTACGCTGACTACCAAAAGTTGTGGATGGATGCATCCAGCTTTGAACACGCTGACGGATTAGAATCCACGCTCGATCTACTCCATGATTGGTCGAGCAAGTGGCAGTTGCCCGTAAATCGTGATAAATGCTTTATTCCCCCCGTTGGTGCATCTAACCCATTTGGAATTTACCACATTGGTGGTTCCTTGCTCAGAAGCGCAACCCAAGAGATGGAGCTTGGAGTGAGAGTGTCATCAGACCTCAAAGCTATTCAAGACACCCAGAAGAGAGTCACCGCGGCCTACAAGATGTCCCATTCTATAAATAGAGGATTTACTCTCCTGGCCCAGGGGCTTTTCCGACTCCTGTTTATCTCGCATGTATGCCAGATTATTGAATACGGGCTACCGGCTGCCTATCCTCTCACCAAATCCGAATGTGATATGATAGAGAAGATTCCAAGGCGTGGATCCAAATCCGTCCCTGAGTTGCGAGACCTGGCTTATGCACCTCGACTTCAACGACTGAACTTGTCCTCTCTAGGTTACCGTCGTCACAATGGATAATTAATATTCAATCGACGTATTCTCAGAGAACTGGAATGCGAGTTCAAGGACTCAAGACTGAGACTTCGACATGAGGTGCCGCTTGAAACAGTGCAAACCGAAGAATCTCCGTGTGCGGCTCAATCTGGCGTTATCAAGTCGCGTAGTAAATAACGGAAACCGGTTGCCGGAGACTATCGCCGAAGCTGAGACTGAGGAACGTCTCAAACAACTGTTGGATCCTTACCTGAGTGAGGTGGGATCTTGCTGCTTCTAATGCAGCTACAGTGGTCCTCTACGGAACCTTGTTTAGCAGTGACCCATGCCGTCCCCGCAATGATCGGGAAATGAGAAATCTGACAAGGTAGCTTCCTTCTGCTCTCTATCACCCAAGTATCCAATGCTTCGTGGAACCATTAACCCTAAGCATCACACTGCATATCATCAGACAACTTAGTAACATGCGAAGCGCCCGACAATGCCAGAGTACAACTGAAACAGTTGGCCAAAACGAAAAAAAGAAATAAAAGAATGGAAGTGTGGACCGGCTTAAGGAATTCATCGTATGATGGCTTACAACGCAGTCAGCAAAAGCACAAGATAGCACTGAAAATGACATGTGCGTATCAATTTGGACTCACGGAAACGTATTTGATGCACTGCACTACTGTTACCCAAACACGGAGTGGATGAAAGCGAGCAGGACGGACTTCGAAAGCAGCAGCAACCCCGTGTACACAGTATAAATCCACACTGTCATCACTAGAGAAGGACGAGGAACTATAGTTCCTTGTGGGCATTGTGATGTTGCGTAAAAATCTACACAGAAGTTCCGACACAGAAGCTAGAATTGCTCCGCTTTCCGCAAATCTCTTACACAAGGCGGCTGTGAGGGAATTATCATGAAGGATGAAGTAATGTCATCTTGCAGCATATGGAACCTCGGCGAACGCTTGAAGGCGCAAACATTTTGGGCCCTTGAGTTGATTTCGGCAGCGACCTGAGGAGTCAATGGAATCTCCACCATGCGGCGGCATGCATCATGCAACGTGCTGCCTGGAGTATTTTCAGTAAAGTATACTGCGAACAGATGTGATGAAGTAGAAACTGCCTTACTAGTTCTCATCTGGTGATTGGATCCCCGAGCGAATAGTCAAACGATAGCAGCTGCTCCAGCGTAGTAAAAGGTAAAGGCAGTTGCGTTGTCGGTCAAGCACTATGTTGATACACTGAGATTGTGAGATTCCTTACAGCAATTTTAACGGCCTCAATGTCAGTTGAAATACGACGAATTACATTGTGTACACCTAGGGAGAATGAAAAACTGTCTAAGACACAGTTGCAGGTCGCGTTTCAGCACCGCCATATCTACCTTCAGTTGTCTGATGTTTTCTGTTGACATGTATATAAGGACAAACTGTACAGGGAATGCATAGCTTTGTCATCTTCTCCACTGGTAATATGAAACATTGCAATCGAAATGTTTGTATCTGCAAACACGCATGCCAGCATTACATGTAGCTCACCTGCGAACGTAAGCAATGCAGTGTGGGCGTTCGTTATATATCCAGCACAGTGCAGCAAAAATGGCTGCAAAGCGCTGAAAAATGGCTCATGTTACTGGATCATTGGAATGTAGAGAGCAGAAGGAAAAATCCTTTGTCAGCTCCATCACCTTCCTTTCGTCAAAGTGATCAAGGTGGACATAGCAAGTCGGTAACAATGGAACGGCTGCATCGACACAAGAAGCAACAAAGTCCGAGTTTACTCAGCAGATGACAATCCAATCGATGTTCGAAACATTTCTCCGACTGCGCATCAACGACATACACAGGTAGATTGCGCCACTCGTTCACTAGCTTGGCAGACAGAGTGACGTCACAACCGACCCGATATGCCCTTCGTTTAAACAATTGCCAATGGTGACCCCGAGTCGAACTGGCGAAATTGAATGGAAAGAAATCCTGCAGTTCAGTTCCAAGTTCACCTCTAACAATACGTTGTGTGAAAATCAAAGCTCCGCGATTTCGACGGTAAGCTAGAGAGCACAAGTTTAGGCGCTGAGGACGAAGGGAGTAAGACAGATTTCCGCTAATTTTCAATAAGGTTCATACCAAATTTGAAAAGTGGATAGACAACGCGTAATCCATACATAAGAAATGGACGCACATGAGCAGCGAACACGAGCCTGAACATCTCCGGGGTCAAGCGAAAGAAGGATCAACCTATGGCGAAATACATCCCGTTGGCAAAAGCGACTTTCCTCAAGCTAATGTAGTGGAAACGCGTTACACAAAAAAGTGCACCAAAAACTCAGTTAGCGAGGCAAACAGTTAATCCAAAGTTCGGGTAATTCTAAGTGTCCGAAACTGGCCGTGTGCCTCGACAAGAACGCAGTCCGAGTCAGTAATGATTTCGCTCACCAGACACCGAGCACCGACGCTCATAAATCATGCAGAACGCACGCGCAGCTAGCTGAAGCGAGAACGCCGAACGAAATTCGAAAAATTATTGTACGGTAAATAGTGGAATATGAAACAAGAAAGTACAATGGAAAAGGCGGAAGTTTACAAGCGATACAGAACTCCTCCCTCGAGCGTGAGTCACGAGGATGAAGGCTCGATACGTGCTATCTGACGTGAGTAGTCAGTGTATGAGGAAGAATTACTGCACGTCCAGAACGTGTGCCCTTTTGAGCGTCTGAATTTGCGACAGGTGGGGGTTGGGGAGGAAAGGAAGCACTGGAGTCACACATCAGTTGGGTGGGTAGGGCGCTCTGCAGCGAAGCCTGTTCCAGGTCAGAAATGTCAGGAGTCTGTTGCGGCGACTGGAATTCGACCTAGGCTGGTTTAAGGCGACCAATACTGACAGCATTTTTAGTACCATTTCTTTCCAATACGAAATACTTCTGTTTGCGAGCGATGACTTTGTAAGGGCCTTTGTAAGGCGGTGTCAATGGTTTGCGAACTGCATCGACGCGCACGAAAACGAATGGACATGTGTACAAGTCGTTTTCCAGACAGGATAGAGCAGGGATACCACTGCCAGCCTTGGTGTTTCGTTGCAGCTAAGGGAACAGCTTCTTTGGGCAGGTTCGTTATTGTATGACTAGGCTACATTCGTATTGTGATCGTTTCTGGCGCTTTCTTAGTGTACAAATTTCTGATCGTTTTGTACTTCGAGTAATCTGAGATTACCTGTGTTGACTTGAATATGTCCCACAGTTTGCCTCGTCTGTTCATCAGAGATCTCACCTCTTGGTCGATCCAGGGGGGGTCTTTGGGGAAAGGCCTGCTCTGGGTGATAGGAACAACTTTTTCGACGACCGATACCATCTTCGAGTGCAGTAAGTTCCATGCTTCATCAAGGTTCAGGGATTGTGAAATGGTCCAACCTGTGGTGTTTGCAACTTCTTGTAATCTGCATGGGACAACACGCCAGAAGTTGCGACGGCATGTCCCCTAATCATTTATGGCAAGGCGGCATGTCCAAAAGAAGGAGAGTGTAGAGTGGTCACTCCGGCCGAGTGGTTGTAGAATCTTCAGGCCATGGACATCAGAGAGCGCTGGTGTAAGGACGAGATCCAGTATGTTTGGTGTTTGATCCGGTATCATCCGTGTTGGTACTGAGATGTGCTGGATCAGATTGCATTTGTGAATAACGCCGAAAGCCAGCCTCGAAGGAATCTTGGTCAAGATCACAGTGAAAGAGGGTTCCAGTCGAAACTAGGTGCACTGATGTCGACCATTAGCAGCCAGTTCCTTCCTCGACCATTGGTTTTTACCGACTGTAATAGACGGACGCCTAAGCTCAGTGGAGTTCTGTAAGCCACACCGACCGTGTGCAGCTGATAGCCGTCATGAATTCGGCACCACAGTATCTCTGAGGCTCCGCCATTGTCGCGAGCTTCGATAACATGTACCTTGTGGCAGGACCTCGAGTAGAGAATTACCCCACCCCCAGTCCGCCCACTGGAGCGATCTGCTCGTGAGACTTGATATCCTGACATGCTAATCTCAGCGTCCTGGATCTCTGTTGATAACAATGTCTCGGTGAAAGCCAGTAAATCTGGCTGATGCTCAGTAATGAAAAGAGGAATCTCGTCGAACTTACTTTTAAGGCAGCCTACATTGGCAAATATCACCCGCAGACCGCTATTTAGACACGGGGGCTGGGTAGCAGAAGGATTGGCTTCCAGCGAGTTCTCTGGGTTTTCTGAACAACGCGAAAATCCACAATGTGGTGATCAGTTTCGCTGTTCGTTCGGCGAGTTCGAAGTTCGTTGACGGCTTGTCCCATTCTGACTCTAGCTTCTGGGGAAAGGTCCTTCAGGACAAAGGTTTCTCCTTTGAGACGCGAGGTACGCCTGAGGATGCAGCGACATTCATCCCCTTCCTGACAGACGACTTTTAGAGGGTATCTTGGATGAATCATCCTGCTTTCTACCTAGAAGGAAAGCAGAGACGATGTTGAGATCCTGCTCGCCTTCATAAAGCAGGATGGATACCATCCGCTTCAGAAAAGCTTGGTCGTCAAGAATCCTTTCAGCTGATGGTTCTTTGTCGGATTCAGGAGCAATCGTAAGTATTAAGCAACGCTCATGAGGTGCTTTGTTTCCTCCTGAGAGAATTGGCTATTGTGGGACTGGCTTTTTCTTAATGACCTGCTCAAGTTGGTTAACTTTGTCAACAATGAGCTCCAGTCGCGTTGGATTACATTTTGCTTTAGGCCTTGAAATTGCTTTTTTCGTCTGTCTTTTGACCGGGTTCATCTCAAATGCTTCTGCAGCGTTTATGCCCACCACAGCAGCATAGGACTTCGTTTTTACTTTTGGCTTAGTTTCATCCAACTGGTCTTTGCAGACACTACTCTGCGTTAGTAGTGCACCCACTGAGGAAGTGGTGATTCGGCTTCGACTTTGATCTGGATTGTCAGGACCGAAGGGCAACAGTGTTCCCGCCAACGTTGTGAAGGAGGCACAACTTCTTTTTCCCTCGGGCATAGAGTAGCCAGACCCGGGCAGGCACACAGATGAAACAGGAGTTTCGCAGTAAAAGTTAGACAGAGCGTGTGCAGGAGCAATAGGTAAGCTGAGGGGGCGTAAGCTCATAAGCTTTTGTCGCTAACCACTGCTAGACACGGGTCGCAGTGACAGTTTATGCCTTTGGAGGCAGTGTGCTGAAGACAGTGGTAGAGATCTTGACCAATGTTACAGCAAACTATGTGCATCCACTGTCGCAGAGTGCGCATTGGAGGATCTTTGAACGTGAGTTGACCCACTTCCGAAGTCCACGCACTTAGATGTCATATGTACCAAAAGAAAAATTTAAGTATAGTCAAATTTCGTTACAATGGTCTATTCAAACACTTTTCTTCACGAAACGGGTATCCGGTACAACTAGCGCACCAATATAGATGACGTTTAAACGTCAAGAATAGTTCAAGTTCAAGCGAGACTGGAACGATAGGGTTATCCCGTGAGTGTTCCTTCTTCAGCGAATCTTTGAAACAGGAGTTGACAAACTTCGAAATATTGATGGACCTAAAACAAAGACCGCATCACACCCTGTCCAACCAATTAGGGCCCAAGTATCCTGACCTAGCAGTCCCTGCTGGGCCGGTTACGTGAAGTAAAAAAGAGAAAAAAGTAAACTCAGCAGGTAAGAAGAGAAAGTGGAAAGTGCTAAGCAAGTAGAAGACCAAGATATTTGAGTCATTAAAAAAGAACTGAAATGTGAAGGTGAGTCAGGAAATAGGAAAGCTTTGGTGTTGCCACCCAAGAGCATCGAGCTGGAGCACAAAACGCTTAGCTGTAGATGCTCTAACCAGGTGATCTGGAAGTGGATTCCAGCGATCTATAACTCGGCGAGACAGACGAGTTTCCGCCCTAATCTTATCAGACCGTGGTTATTGTAGTTTCAATGGGTGACCGTGGAGATTAGATAAAGTAGCGGGACTAAATAGCCCTGACAAGTCCGAGCCGATCTTAACCGTTAACATACGATAAGTGAGAATCAGATACACTCTTATCCTTCGGTAGTGCATGGAGTACATCCCTAAACTAAGCAAGCGTTCAGGATACGTCTACTCCTGTAGACCATGCACTAACCAAGTGCCCACTCGTAACACCCTCTCCAAGTCCATTTTGTCTCGGTTAAGACATGGTGGACAAGCCTGGATACAATATTCCAGGTGCGGTCGGACGAATGCCGAGAACAGCTTCATAAAACACATTGGCCGTTAGGATTCCGAAAGAGCGGAGGATAAACCACATCATACGAAACGCCCGACAAGCAGCCTTCTTCCAATTGTCGCAAGAATGAAGTGCTGATAAGTGTGCGAAACCTAAATCAACCTACTGAGTGACAACAGGGATTTCACCAACGCCGAGAACATATCGGGTGGGAGGATTGGTAGCTCCGATTCGGAAAACAGAGAACTTGGCCCTATTTATGGGCATCAACCATAATGTAGACAATTCCCAGAACCTATCCAAGGCACGCTGAATTGCCTCAGGACCCCCGGGATATCCACAACATTTCAGAGCTTAAGGTGGCCAGCAAACATTAGTGAAAACAATCCTAGTTCTCCCGGCAAGTCATTTACATGGATCACGAACAACAATGGCCCCAATACTCAGCACTGCGGGACGCCACTAAGTACAGCTTGTCTGGGCAAAAGGCTACGCCCCACCCGTACGCAGTTCCTTCCCCTCAAGGAAATCACACATCCATTGAAGGGCACGACCAGATATACCGTAACATCTCAACTTTAGTGAGAGTAGAAGATAAGAAACAGTGTCAAAAGCTTTCGAAAAGTCCACGAATAGCACGTCTAAAGCGTGGCCACTGTCTACCGCTTCAGCCCAGCTTTCACGAACTACAAGTAGGTTAGTCTGACACGAAAATCCCTTGCGGAATCCATGTTGTGCAACCCTGTGAAGATTAAATCTATTCAGGTGGTTCTCCACTGAATCCCTTATTAGCTTTTCAAACAACTTGACTACCACGTTTGTCAAACTGACAGACCGGTAGTTCGCGGGCAGAGAGTTGTCACCACTCTTAAAAAGCGGACAGATGATTGCCTCCTTCCATTTCGAAGGTAGGACGCAGCTGTCAAGTAATATTCAAAACACACATGTGAGAGGACCACTCAGCTCAGTGGCCAATTCATGCAACAGCTTCGGATGAATTGAATCAGGAACGGGAGCTTTAGAAGAATCAAGGCCTTGCGGTAACGCGAAGACCTGAGTCTCCGTTATGCTAAACACAGCCAAGCAAGAATCCGCTGGAGCTCTTGAAACTAATTCAACCTGTGGTAAAGAGATCTCCCGAGCAAAGACCCCAGTATACTGATCACTAAGTATACAAGCTTTATCATAGTCAGTTTGCGTACGGGTTCCGTCTGCTCGCAATAAAGCTGGTATAGACAGTTTGGCCCCGCTGCGTCTTTTGACGTAAGTAAAACACTTCTTGGGATTAGCTGCGGCCGAGTCCGCTAAACCCTGCTCGTACTGAAGACGAGCAGCTCTGAGATGTTGCTTACAATTATTTCTAATCTCTCGATAACTATCATAGACACTGGCTGATGGAGCTGCTTGGTACGTTCGCCAGCATCCAGACCGTTTCTTAAGTAGGTACTTGCCTGTGGTATCTACCCATGGAGGCTGTGCCCGCAACCCTCTTTTCCTGATGAGTAGAATATACACAGTGGAAATCTCCGTAATGTATGACTTAAATTTATCCCAAGCTAACTGGACAGAGTCGGCCATCCAGATCTCGCAATCCAGAAGTGAAACGTTGGCTCGCATTGCACTAGAGTTCGCCAGCCAAATATTCGGAAGTAATTCAATGGCGGTCTGTTGGTGCCTTGAAAAAGCACGCCGTAAGGATATGTATGCGTGATCGCTGAACCCTTGAGGTGGATCGTACAAAACGTCAGTCACGAAGTCGAGGGACTTAACGAAAAGCAGATTTAAAGTAGATGGTATTTGGTTGTCCATATACCTAGCGGAGAAGTCTACGAACTGGTACAAAGGTTTTTGAAAAGTCAGCAAAAGAAAGTCTGCATCGAATGTTTCTGAAGCCGAATTGTAAGAAAGATCGACCAAACAGACTTCCGGGAGGTTGAAATCCCCCAGAACTAAACACTTATTCGCGGACTGAGTGAGGGTAAAGTCAATTATCCCCCTGGAAGGATTACCAAGACTCCTGTATATCACTACAACTGAAAACTGGATAGAGGAAGTGCACAAAATAGCCGATAGGGTTTCAACAGCCTGATTCGACGTCTGGAATGTGCAGGTCCACAACGCATCTAAGTTACAGCTCAAATACAGTACAACGCCTTCGCCTTGACGACCAACGGAGCGACCAGTTCTAAGCACTGCGTAGCCAGGTAAACACACCTCACCGTCCGTGATATCCGATGACGACCACGTTTCAGTGAAAGCAAGTATGTCGGGATGAGTTCTGTCTACAAGTAGACCCAACTCGTGCACCTGGTTCCTTAGGCTACACACGTTGCTAGGTACTACCTCAAGGAAGTCGGTACGACCATCCCTGGGTCGTACGTCATCAGGACGGGTTCTGATAAGCCGAAAAATAACTTCCGGCTGACTACCTGAAAGCCCACCAGACGGAGGCCTCCTTCAACTTCAATCCATCTGCCAGTGGAAGGGCTGGCTGAACGCTGACACCATTAACCTCAAAGCTGTATGCAAACCGCAGTAATGATTTGCGTTCCTCCGGGGTAGTAGTCAGAGTAGCGGATTTGCCGTACCGATAGGGACGTTCCCCTATCCGGTCAACTTTCTGACAGTAACACCAGGTAAGATAGGTGGAAGCAGCTTGGTGACGCACAATTTGAGCCACTTGAGGTTATCCAAGATGCGTTCCCTTGGGAGAGCAGTCGCAGATCCAGTAACGTTGCGGAATATAACGCTACTATCCGTGAAAGAGTCGACACGAGGGGGAGTGTTTACCCCGCGTGCCTTGGATTCGACACTCAAACCAGCTGTTTTCACCACTGGCATTGGGACTGTCCCTGTCTCCGCAAACGACGTCGAAGCAACGGTAGCGTAAGTTCTCCACTCTATTGCCGGCGTCTTACTATTTCCTGGATCTTCAAGCCCCTTCGAAGTTTTACGAGCAGATCTAGTCCGCTTCTTCTTTTGGCTCAGGGGAGCAGGGGCAGTTGACCTTGTGCCGCATTCAGCAGTTATCAACAAGTTAGAACGGGCCGGTCCAGTGGCAGCCCAGAAGGTCAGTGACTATGGAAGGTTCGTCTGCACACAACCGGCAGATGACTTTACCACTGCCGAAGACTGCATCTTCCGCGATGCCGTGGCAACTAATTCTCTAGGTTTAGCAGAGGGCTTCTGGCATTTCCGCACCCTATTTTTCTGCAGTCTGACCGGCTCATGAGGAGAGTCAGCAATGCCACTTGAAGTGCCCGGCAGGATGCGTGACTTATTGACCGAGTGACAGACCCCAACGGATAGATCGTCAGAAATGTTGCAGTCTACTGCAGTGTCATCAATCGCAATGTTCAGGGATTTCAAAATCAAATCCATTTTCGCATCGAGTGAGGCAATAGAGGCGAGCTTCGCTATCGCCTTCTCAACTTATTTCAAGCTTGAGGCCAGCCCTGAAAGTTTAGCACTGGTGATAGCCGGGCGCGTCGATCTCTGAGCGCAGCATTCAGCACAGCTAAAAAGGAAGTGAAAGATGGATGATAGCATTATGTGCCGGTCTGTTTGTGGGTCCGTACAACTTTCGTAATACCAGCGGCAGGAAACGTCACACTGCATACCAGCAGATAAATTTGTTACTGCCTCTGAACAGTTAGACTGTCCGCAAACTGCACTAGATTAATCAAACGAAGTCCATCCGCCTCAGCGTTTAGCGAGACAGCCATGTTCATGTGGAAAACTGCAGAATGATAACAGGTATATAATGGTAAAACGACCACAATGAAAAGGCGAAAACAGGGTGCAAAACGGGATTAAAACTGGGAACAACTGGAAATATTACCAGTAAGTGCTAAAGACGCTTTGGTCAGTACCAATTTAATCGATTCAAGATACCTTGGATCAAAGGAAATTTGACAGTAGTCAAATTTAGCCTCAAGTGTTTTTCCAAGCACTGTTTTCGACGATATTTCAGCTAAAAAACTCGATCAGTATGCCAAGCCAAAAAATCGAGTTACCGGATAGTGCTCACAGAGGAATGGAATAAGTGTTCAGTATGGTAACCGATTGTAGCACAGAGTAAAAATAATGTAAAATGAGCATAGTAACTAGGAAATAGGGATACCGTGTCCTTAAGTAAGCAATCCAGGTTGGGGAACACATCTAAGTTCTTTTTTGGACTTTATACTTCCCCGGAGGTTTCGTATTCTGGACGATAGCTTCCACGTCATCACACTTTCCTGGTACGCTTGTAGCAGGCAGAGCCGTCTGAAATCTTTTCTATATACACCTTTGCTTGTCCTCACCAGTGAGTGTCGAACTATCTGGTCTTTGCTCTTGATAACTTCCTCCATGACACCTTTAAGCCATAGATCTCTTGATGTGCGTAAATCACAAACTACAACTAAGTCCCACTGCCTATGATCCCGGGTTACAGTTAACCGTTGCTGCCTATTCTGTAGTTTCGGTAAATATACACTGACCCACCTAAGCCAAAACATGTCGGGCAGATGTCTTACCTGTCTCCACCTACTGTTCAAGTTAATTGATAAATTTATCGATGGGTACTCAAGCGACTGATCATTTGCAAGAGTTTAAATTTGCCGAGGTGATATAGAATCTTGCGAATCCGGGGAGTCAGGTACCGTTACCAAAGTCCTGTCATTCAATATCCCTTCGATCTCGGTGAGTGTCGTTATAAGTACCACTTCTGTCACAACCTCGCAGTTGAGTGTTGGATAAGAATTTACGAGTCGATCGAATCAATCCTTCTCAAAGACCTCCGCGATGGCTAGCACATGGAGGATAGAAGTTCCAGTCAACCTCTCTGGCCAACAAAGACTTTGTGACCTTCGTCTGATCCAGCTGCTTCAGAAGATTGCGTAATTCTGCTTCAACTCCTTGGAACTTCTTTCCATTACCGCTAAATATTAGTCGGCGAGCCGCGTCTGGCTGAAAACATCGAAAACGCACACAACAACGAATAGGTATCCATAGAGTGAGAAACCGTTATGTAAACAGCAGGTGTAGTTATGCAACTGAACAGTCAGGTCCCCTTTCATGTACACGGCCACGTTTCACTACTAGCAGTCCAAACTAGTCGATCCCCACTGCAGTGAACGCTGGTTGGTGGGTCAGACAATGGTCTGTTATAATTGGTGCCAATAGCTGACTCAGTGGCTTCGCATGGTTAACGCGGCATTTAGCACTTTTGATAAGCACGCGCCTTATGAATAAAACTCCACCTATCATTCAGTGGCGTCAATGAAGATCGTAGAAAGTGTGCTGCGCGCCAGTGTCCACTGATGTAGTGGTAGTGCAATATAAAAAGGCAAGTGACAAAGAGGCGGCCGGAAAGTTAAATCGGATGCCTCGCGTCGTACAGTACCGGCAGTTGGTCCAGCTTTCCGCCAGCCCGAAGTATCCCATTAATGAGGAAGGGCTTAAGTTTTAAATTGCAAACTGCTATGTCGGGTTTGTTGTACGCAAAGAGGCGCACCTCTACCTCAAAACCTATTTGCATCAACTTAACTATCTGAAGCGTAGCATGTCCTATTTCAGCACATTCTATCTCAGCTGGTTGGTCAGGAGCAGCGCGCCTCAGGTACTTTGCGACGAAATAAGAGCTGAATCACAAGGTAACGACATATTTGCGCAGGGAAGTCCATGTTGGGCAAGCTTTAAATTTATTAATCCAATGCCCCTCCAAAGTGACTAAGAAACGTGACCAACCTCGGGTCGCAACCACTCAGGCGGTAATTCACATAGATTTCCCGGATGCACAGGCCATGACGAATGAGGCTGAACGAGAAATGGTGGCTCATGTAACAATTAATTCATTGCGTTCTTGAGCGACATCGCGAGTCCAGGTGAGGCTACCTCAGCTGGATTCTGCTTCCATGTTACGTGGCGCCACCGACTGGGGTGAGAGTACTGTTGTATAATGGTAATCGGGTTAGCAACGTACGTCGGGAAACGTGAATTTACGCGTCGAAGAAGCTTCAGAGGTACCATCGAGGCTGTGCAGAATGTTGTGCTACCTCTGAATTTCGCTGACATGCGCACGTTTAGTACGCATGGTGTTGACACCGTTCTAATGGGGCTGACACGTGATTTACTAATAAGCAGGAAACCACTAACGTTGCCTTCATCAATCTCACAAGGCAAATATGAAGCAGCACCGTAATCAGCCTCAGACGCATCCGAAAAACAATGCAACAGCACATAAGATACACTGCATCCGAATGGCTTAATGCAACGTTCATCTAACAAGCTGTTCAGACCATGGGCGTTTGATAACCATTTGTTCCGAGCTTGCTGAATCTATGCGGGAAGAGGTTCATCCCAATCCAGCTTCCTTTTTACGAAACTCTGTAACAGTACTTTTGCTGGAAGCAGCACGGGAACAATGAGACCGAGATCATAGACTGGAGCTACAAATGAGAGGATTGCTCTTCGGGATAATATTTTAGTAAAACAGTCCCGTCTAAAAGTTAGTTGGTCCTGGGTGAGGTTTCAGTTTAAACCAAGAGCATTTGTAACGCAATCGTCCTCAGTCGAATATCCTATTCCGAGAACCAATTCGATGTCAGGTAAATGCGTGATAACGCCTTTCGATTGCTGGTCCATTTCGCCAAATGAAATCCTCCGACAGAATACGTGTGAGGTGTTTAACGAGTTCAGTCGCTTCATGAAAAGAATCGACACTATATAAACAGCCGTCGACATTAAAACAGTTCTCTGCTACTTCTTTAACTTTGTTTGGGCTTCACAATGACTACCACCGATAGCTTGTCGTAACGCAAAGTTAGCACAGCTTGGTGAAGAAGTAACACCAAACGGGCGTACAGCTATGCGGCATTCAATAGAAGGTGAATAAAGATGACCGTTCTTTCACCACGGGAACCTCAAGCAATTCCGATCGTTGATAGGAACCTTGACCTGATGAAACATTGCTTCAATGGGTGGAACCTGAACCGCAAAAGCGTCCCCATTAGACTGTCTGACAGATGTCTGAGCAGTCTCCTGATGATAGAGCTGCTTGTTCTCGAAGCGTTCAAATCGGATTCACACCTTAATTGTTTCAACGTCAACTAGCATGAACGCATGTCCACAGCTAAAGGAGGAGCTGTGAAATCATTGGGCCTGGTGTTAGGGCCATCGGTTAGAGCATTAATGTGAGTCCTAGCAATGATGTGGGGCCGTCCGAAGTGTTCATTGTTCAATGCTTCTTCAAAACCTTAATCAGGATTACGTATTAAGCAACGAGACTGGACCTTAACGTGGTGCGACGGTTTGCGCACCTCACTGACCCATTGAGCTATACTAGGTGATGCGTCCGGGCACCTTGAGAGCTACTCCTACCAGGTTGGTCAATGGTGAGAGGTCAGA
The DNA here is from genome assembly GCA_944474145.2 of Dicrocoelium dendriticum. Taxonomy (NCBI): domain Eukaryota; kingdom Metazoa; phylum Platyhelminthes; class Trematoda; order Plagiorchiida; family Dicrocoeliidae; genus Dicrocoelium; species Dicrocoelium dendriticum. The sequence continues at coordinate 28,374,043 of OX104061.1, forward strand.
CAAACTCAGTCTCCTGGTCCTCCAGGTTGAGGGTTTGAAATGGGATGGCGTCCATTTCTGTATAACTAAATCATTGCCACCTCCCCGCGGCGTTGCGGACAGCCTTTTGAGCAAAAGGCTTTGGATTAGGACCCTAATCGTCCTCTTGTCTAGGTATGGGCGCCCTGGCAGTATCTCAGCCCACATACAACCATGACATTTTCTTCAAACATAAACTTCATCCTGCATCGGCCGTCGCGCAGATTATCAAGGGCCGCCTTATCTGCTGCATACATCATCATCATCAACAGCAGTACATCAGCCATTTGAACTGATGCTTCGCTGCCATACAACCATGAGGACCTATGAAATAAAGAATAAGAAGAGGGAGAAGGGGGACTTACCTGAAAACCTTAATGCCCTAAGCAAACATTCTGGGTCAAGGCGCCTACACCTTGTGTTAACAACATTCCGTCACAAACAGCTGGCTATCGTGCAAAGATAAGGCGGCATCGGCGAGACAGCTTCCTTGCGGCTTTCACTGCCACGCGTCATAATCAGCCATTACCCCGCAGATAACTCAGCACCAAACACACTTTAAACAGACAATTCGATTAGGAGACGGCAGCAGACGCGCCACTGGTGTCGGTTGCGAGCCATGTCCTGTAAAGTCTCGAGCCAAGCACAAGGCGAGTCATGTGGACTCCAACCCGGAAGGCGAGACGGACCAACGGCACCCAGTTTGGTCGTCAGTGACTGCATTTCCCGCTGCCAAGTCAACTTCTGTCCACCTCGAGCCTTGCGCCATCCGACACCTGGTAGACTGAACAAGGTCCTCCTAGGTAAGCGGTGACCAGGCATGCGTAGCACGTGCCCGAGCCAACGTAACTTATTCAGTGCTATCTGTTGTTCTAGGGGAGCTAGCATGATCATCACCACCTAGTACTCGCCTACGCACATCATCGTTGCGGACACGCTGGTGCCATCCGACTCCAGCAATGCTTCGCAAACAACGATGATCAAAGACTTGAAGGCGCCTCAGATCTTCAGACCGAAGGGGCCAAGTTTCACTACCAAAGAGCAGAACGGCCCTCACTGTGGCCTTGTATACACGGCCTTTCAGACGGAGGGAAACTCCCTTCTGTCGCCAAAGATGACGCAGGTTCAAGAAGGCAGCTCTGGCCTTTGCAATGCGTGAGCTCACGTCAGTTTCTATGCGCCCATCATTGCTGATGCAGCTGCCAAGATAAGTGAATTGATCAACCACCTCGAGTTCCTCGTTAGCAAGCGTCAAAGGGTCATCGAGTGGCTGGTGGTCCTGCAGCAACACTTTGCATACAGCAGGGCGGATAAGCGAAAACATGCCACTGCTGGCGTCTCCCTTCTTGCTTTTCCACCTTTTTCTCTTACTCCCATGCCGACCCCATTACTAACCTTCCTTCTATGATTCCCAACTAAACTGACAGCAACAGAAGTGTCACTGGAGTAGAACCATCAGCAGCCACCATCCCACCGCACCTATCAGAGGCCTATCGGCAAAATTCCCTTATAAGGCCCCAGTATCTCGTTTCCATGGCGACATTCAACGTTTGCACTCTAAGACAAACAGATCAACAGGCTGCACTCGCACACACCTTGGACAAACTGGGTACTGATGTGTGTTGTGTTTCCGAAACTAGGATCAATGACCCTAATGGGGTTGTTGAATTAACTGCACCCGGCTTATTCTCTCGTTATTGGTTGCACGCATCCGGAGACGCTGATGCAGCACTCACGGGTCAAGCTGGTGTAGGTATCATGCTGGGCTCAAAGGCTGAGCCATTGTTGATTGATGGGATTCCGGTGAACAGCCGTTTATGTGCATCCCGTTTGACAGTCCAATCCAGTTCATCGGCTTCCATTTGGAGCCCTCGATCCTACTTCAGACTGGCATGCCTCAATGTTCGCACACTACTACAGATCGGTCAACAGGCAGCACTTGCCCGAACATTAGAGACCCTCTCCATCGATATCTGCTGCTTATCAGAGATCCGCCTGAAAGACTCGAGCTCTGTGCTCATTCTGCGATCCGCTTCAGGTGACGCAAACAGTATTTTCTCATTGCGCCTATCCGGTGACGATGCAGTTTCGAGCACCGGCCAAGCTGGTGTTGGCATTGCCCTGAGTCCCTGGGCTGAAGCTGCTCTGGTTGATTGGATTCCAATCAGTAGCCGGATGTGTGCGGCCGATTGGCTGGCTCGTTCAAAGCTTCGAACTTACGTGGGACTAATAGGTGTCCATTCGTCATCGCTGCCTACGCGCATACAAACTGTAGCGATGATTCAGTAAAGAACGATTTTTACCGCCAACTGACCCAGCTCCTTCGCCACAGTAGAAGCACGGACACTGTTGTGCTGGCTGGGGATCTGAACGCACGAGTTGGAAAGTTGTCCACTGATGAAATGCATCTGGGCGGTCAGCACGGTGTAGGCTCCCGTAATGATAACGGTGAGCGGCTACTTCATTTGTGTGAAGATGCTCGCTTACATCTTGCGAGCACTAATTTCCGACACAGCACCCGCCGGAGGGTGACTTGGCGCCCACCAGCCTCGAACCAGCCTTGGACGCAGATCGATCACATTGCTGTTAGTTACCGCTGGAGAGGCTGCATCCCGAATTGTCGCTCGATTTGGAGCACGTGTGTGGACACCGATCATGCACTTGTATGTGCTGACATGCGCATGCGCTTTGGCGGACACCCACGACGACGCTGTGAGCGCATTGACACAAGCCAACTGACAAAGCCAGCTGTTCTGAATGCGTATCGAAGTACGCTGACATGCGAGTTGAGTAATCGCTCACTGGAGACAATTGATGGTCACTGGTCACATGTTCGCCAGACCTTACTAGCAGCGGGCAAATCTTCATGTGGTATGTCTAATCGCCAACATGGATATTGGGTCTCTTTTCGGTCTCTGGAACTTATCGACGCTCGCCGGCATATCCCGGCTGGAAGCGAGCACAATGAAACTTGCAAAGAGCTCCGAGCAAAACTCCGTGCTAGCCTGAGAGACCGCGAATCTTGGTGGTCTCATCGTGCAGCAGAGATGGAAGTGGCCGCTGACCTTGGCAACCATCGTAAGTTATTCCGTCTGATACGGGAAACGGGCAGCAGGAGACCTGGTGTTAGTGAAACTATACGTGACGAGAGTGGACAGCCTATCCACAATTTGTCAAAACGTTTGGAGCGTTGGGCTGAGCATTTTGGAAAGCAATTTAATCGGCTAGAATTGTTCAATTCGCCGGTCATTGATCGCCCTGCTCCGTGGACTGTCCCTTTAGATCCACCCTCTCGCTCAGAAGTCGAACGTGAGATCGGACTGTTGAAGTCGAACAAAGCCGCGGGACCAGATGATCTTCCTCCAGCCCTCTTCAAATTCGGAGGCTCTGCTCTTGTTGATGCTTTACATGAATTACTAGTGAAACTGTGGGAGCAGGAGACTGTCCCAACCGACTGGAGCCGCTCCGTTATTGTTCCCATCTTCAAAGGCGGCTCGCGCTCGGAATGCGGAAACCATAGAGGAATCAGTCTGACCTCCATCGCTTCCATAATTCTGCACAGACTGACTGGCACTCGTGAAAGCCAGATTCGTGCGGAGCAAGTCGGGTTTCGTCGTGGTCGTGGCTGCATCGACCACATCTTCACCTTGCGTCAGTTGTTGGAGCACCGCCACACATACTGGAGGCCCACCCTGGTCGTGTTCCTCGACATCAAAGGTGCCTTCGATGCGGTTGATCGATGTGCCCTTTGGAATTGTTTACTCAGGAAAGGTGTGCCCGAGAAATATATAAATATTATCCAAGCGTTATATGCGCGTAGCACGGGCAGAGTGAGGGCTTACGGCAAGCTGTCGCCACCCTTTAATATCTCCAGCGGTGTGAGACAAGGATGCTCGCTGTCACCTTTCCTCTTCAACTTCGCTATTGACGAAGTTATGGAGTTTGCATTTACAGGACATGACTTGGAAGGTGTGGAGCTACTCCCAGAAGAACGACTTCTTGACTTAGAGTATGCAGACGACATTGCCCTCATATTTGACAGCTCCCAGACGTGCCAAGCCGCGCTGGACAGATTAGCACTGACTGTCAGCCGCTTCGGGCTTCGCTTTACACCATCGAAGTGCAAAGCATTCCTCTAAGATTGGCAGGGATCGCCTCCTGCGCTGACCCTTGGTGGGGATCAGCTAGAAGTCGTTCAGAAATTCAATTACCTGGGAAGTTGTATCAGCGCCCTTGGGATCGAAGACGAGATCACGAACCGTATAGCGAAAGCTTGAAGTGCTTTTGCTAACCTTCGTCACCTATGGCGGCGGGTCCAAAAGACGATGAACACGTTTGGCTGGATACACTTGCTGACATGGCAAGGAGCCGACCTCAGTGGCGTTTGTGCTGTGAGTTTCTTTGTCCCTCCCCATCCCTTTTAGCCTCCCCCTCCATCTACGATCTCATTGCAAAGGGTCAAACGTATTAAATATTTTTCTTCTTTTTGCCTAGTAGCTGGCTGGAAGCTTACCGGAACGATGCCTATCGGTTGCTGGTAGCTCAGCTGGCATGCAACTGTTGTATCTATTTTTCCTTTGTGTATTGTATTATATGTATGTATGTATGTGCTTGTGTTTGCCTGTAATATTTTTCCGATTAAGCCGATGTTCTCATCCATCCTGTTCGATGAAGGTGAGCAGGGTATCAACCTCGTCTCTGCTTTCCGGCTAGGTAGAAAGCAGGATGATCTATCCAGACGAGCCCGCTAAAACTCGTCTGTCAAGTTGTGGATCGATGTCGCAGCATACTCAGGCGTACCTCACGTCTTAAAGGCGAACGCTCCCATGTTCTAAAAGACCTACTCTAGAAAATAGAGTCAGAATGAGACAAGCCGTCAGCGAATTTCAAACTCACCGAACGAACAGCGAAACTTATCGCCATATTGTGGATTTGAGCGTTATGCATAAAACCCAGAGAACTCGCTGGAAGCCAATTCCTCTGCTACCCAGCCCCCATGTCTTAGTGGTGTTCTGCGAGTGATATTTGCCAATGTACAAGCCTTAAAAACAAGTTCGACGAGATTCCTCTTCGCATTACCGAGCATCAGCCAGAGTTACTGGATTTGGCGGAGACCTGCAAATCAACAGAGCTCCTGAACACTGAGAGTAGCATATCAGGATATCAAATCTCACGAGCAGGTCGCTCCAGTGGGCGGACGGGAGGTTGAGTAATTTTCTACTCGAGCTTTCGCCTCTAGGTACACGTTATCTAAGCTCTCTGCGCCAATGGCGGAGCCTCGGAGATATTGTGGTGCCGAACGCATGACGACTATCAGCTGCACACGCTCGGTGTGGCTTAGAGCTCCACTGAGCTCAGGCATTCGTTCATTGCAGTCTGTAAAAACCAACGGACGAGGAAGTAACTGTCTGCTAGTTTGCGACTTCACTGCACTAATGTGTCGACTGGAACCTCCTTCACCTTGATCTCTACCAAGATGCTATCGAGACTGGCTTTCTCGACCTTATTCGTGAATGCAATCTGATCCAGCACATCTCAGCACCGACACGGATGATACCGGGTCAAACACCAAACCTAATGGATCTCGCCTTCACACCAGCGCTCTTTGATGTCCATGGCCTGAAGATCCCACAACCACTCGGCCGGAGTAACCACTCTACAACCGCCTTCTTATGTGACGCGGACACGATCAAAAAGTCACGATGGCGGCGGGCGGAAAACAAGCGTTTATTCAGTATAGTGTAGCCTATTTAAAAGAAATAAACACTGTTAATCTTCGAGCCTTCTCAGTGGGTCTCCTGTTTTTCGGTTCACCTCATTGGTCGCGTTCCCCTTTTATTTCATTGGGTTATGTTATTCCTCTTCGGTCGCTGTCTTCCTGTCTCGCGCAATGATCACATCTTTCGTGCTTGGCATCTGATTGGCCGTGTTTCTTTGGACCGCTCATATTTGGCTTTGCACTCTGAAACTTGCCGTTAATAGCGATTCTCGAGTTGCCAGTGCGCCCTCTATGTTCTATTGACCAATCCGGTTTGTCGGTTTCTGGATACGCGTGCCACTCGTGATTCGCTGTCCAGCCATCGCTGTGTCTCCCGGTGGGTTCACGCGTTCTCTCGATCGAACTGATCCGTTGACTCCGGTAACCTGCGCTTAGGTGGTAAGGTCGAGCATACTGGACTGGTTTCCTAGACCCCGTTACATCCTTTCCCTTTTGTTTTGTTAGGACTGCGCCGCAGTATGTCCCATACTGCTTTCCGCTGCGTGTGAGTTTCCTTCCTTCTGCAGGGGTGACGCGTATCTGTCTTGGCTGCTGTTGTCGGTTTTCCATCTGGGTAAAACGCGTACAACCTGCTTTCCGGACCTGTACTCGGTTCCGTTTAATTGTAGTGCCCCCAACCTTCACTTCGTAGCTTCTCGCTCCCTTGCGGCTCTGAATAACTCCCTTCCTCCAGTGTCCCTCTGATCCTGGTACTGGTTGCACCCACACTTCTTCTCCCACTGTTAGAGGTTGGAGTTTTCTCGCCCCGCCATCGTAGTATTTCTTTTGCCTAAGCATTCTGTTTCGTAACCGCTCGTGTATCGAGGTCGCTGGTGATACTTCAGGTGTTAGCAGATTTGACGCAGTTGATATCAACGTTCTTGTCCTCCGGCTGAAGAGTCGCTGCACCGGACTTGCCCCAATTTCTGTTGATGGCGTGTTTCTGCTTTTCAGCAACATAATATAAGGGTCCTCATGAGTCTCCTTAGCTTTGGTAAGCACTATCTTTGCTTCTTTTACCGCCGACTCGGCCTTTCCATTTGATTGGCTGTGATATGGGCTAGTAAGCCGGTGATGGAAATCCCATTTTCTGCTGAACTCTCGGAACTCTGCGCTAACGAACTGCGGCCCGTTGTCCGAGACTACTACCTCCGGTATTCCGTGGCGAGCAAATTGACATCGTAGCTTATTCACCACTGCGTCTGTACTGGTCGTAGCAAGAGCATCGATTTCAAAGTAGTCACTGAAATAATCAACCAACACTAAGTAACTTTTTCCATTGTGGATGAAGATGTCTGCTGCAACCATCTGCCAGGGCCTGTCCGGAACGTCACGGAGCATCATCGGTTCTTTTGACTGACGTACGTCGTGTGTTCGGCATGCCAGACAATTTGAGACGTAATCTCGTATTTGACTGGTCATTCCCGGCCAAAACATTAGCTCTCGCGCTCTGGCCACACAATTGTTGACTCCCAAATGTGCATAGTGGACAAGCTCCGTCATCGCGCGCTGCAACGCTTTGGGGATTAGTATCCTATTGCCTTTGAATATCAACCCATCTTGGACAATGAGTTCATCACGAAAATGGAAAAACGGGGTCAGATCTCCTGGTAGATCTTTCTTGTTCTTGGGCCAGCCACTTAGTATTGTCTGCCTCAGTAGCTTGCATAACCCATCTTCCTCCGTGCACTGCTTGAGCTGTTTCAGTCGTTCCTCGGTAACAGCTACTAGTTGTGCTGCATGAACGAAATCTGAATCTTCGTCTTCCTCTGGTGTGTCTGACAGATATGCCCTGGATAACGTGTCTGCGATATGCATTTCGGGATCAGGTCGATACACAATCTCTAGGTCGTACTTTTGAAGGCGAATAAGCATTCTCTGTAAGCGGCGGGGAACAACATGTAGCGGCTTCTTGGCGATGGAAACCAACGGTTTGTGATCTGTAAACACTGTAGTCTTCCGGCCAAATGTATAGTCATTAAAACGTTCGACGGCGTAAACCACTGCAAGCATCTCTTTTTCTATCTGGGCGTAACGACGCTCGGTCTCTGTCAACGTCCTACTGCGAAAATCGATGGGTTTCCCATTCTGCATGAGTACGGCCCCGATACCAAATTGACTGCTGTCGCATTGAATCTCGAGGGAGAGTTGCGGATTATAGTAGGCGAGAGCAGGTGCGTTAGTGATGAGTTCCTTGATTGCCTGGAAGGCCTCTTCTTGTTCTGCACCCCAATGCCAGCTTTCGCCCTTATGAGTCAACTTCCTGATCGGTGTCATAACATCAGCTAACTTGGGTAGGAACCGGCTCAGATAATTGATCATCCCATTTAGCCTGCCAACCGCTTTCACATCTGTGGGAGACGGCATATCTCTTATAGCTCTCACTTTCTCAGGGTCTGGTTTTAGCCCTTCCGCGCTTAACACATGCCCATGAAATATAACCTCTGTACTGCGTAGTTCGATCTTTTCGCGTTTCAGTTTGATGTTTCTTTCAACACAACGTTGTAAAAGGCTACGAAGGTTCTGATCGTGCTCTTCACGAGTAGCGCCAAAAACCAACACGTCGTCCGCCACGCAGAATACTCCCTGTAGATCGTCCAACGCCTGCATCAGTCGCTTCTGGAAGATTTCGCTAGACACTTTCAGTCCAAACGGTAAACGAAGCCAACGGAACCGCCCGAATGGTGTTCCGAAAGTTGTCATGTAGCTTGACTCAACATCTAGTGATACGTGCCAGAACGCAGAGGCGAGGTCGACTTTCGTGAACATTTTAGAATTGCATAACACCGGCAGCATGTCGTCTAGTGTCGGTAACGTAAAATACTCTCTCTTGAGTGCGGCATTAAGCGGTTTCGGATCAATGCATATACGCAGCTCGCCTGACTTTTTTGTAATAATCGCCACCTGGCTGACCCAATCAGTCGGTTCGTCAACTTTAGCTATCACTCCCAGACTACAGAGACGTTGCAACTCATTCAAGAACTTTTCGCGCAAGGCAATTGGCACCTTCCTAGCTGATAACGCCACCGGTGTTGCTAGCTCGTTTAACGATAAGTGAGCGGGTCCCTCGAACATCAATACTCCGCCATCAAATACACTCGAGTACTTATCAAAAATATCTATCTCTACGTCACACGCGTGAACAAAACGTTCGCGGTTAAAAGAAACAAAACCAAAACGCTGAATAGAATCAATGCCCAGAATGAGCATAAGGTCTTCCGAAACAATCAGGAACTCCAGCGGGTGCTCTGTTCCTTCCTTTCGATTGACCGTCTCCAAAATGACGATGCCCTTCGGTTGCAGCCTTGAGCCGTTCCACATTTTGAGACACTTTTGAGTTTCTTCACATCGCACTCCCTTGCAGTATTTTTCAGGCAAGATGTTAACCGCAGCCCCGGAGTCTAGCTGAAAACGTACCGGTTGTCCTCGAACCAAAAGTGTTGCAAACACGCACTTGCTTTTCGCCCGGCCATCCATGTTGTTTATCAACAATTCTTGTTCCCGTTCTCTGGCATCGTCGGCAACCGAACTCACTCTGTATGATCTACAGCAACGAGCAAAGTGACCTTTCTTGGAGCACTTCATGCACGTCCGACCCCACGCTGGACAACTCTCTTTCTTCTTTTGGTGCCTGCGGTCGCAAAATCGGCAATCAGTTACCTGTTCATCGGGTGATCTCGAGATACGTCCCTCGGTTCGGGATACTGCGAACAACTCCGTATTCTTTTCGGCGCGCAGATGTTCGACTTGCTGATCTGTTCTGGCCTCACTGAGGCAGATGTCGACACACTGTTCCAGTGACAAGTTCCTTTGTCGCAGAAACCGGCGTGTGAGTTCATCGTTCCTTATCCCAATAACGATGCGATCCCGTATCAGTGACTCCTTCATGCATTCACAGAAATTGCAAGTTCGTGCCAAGAGCTTCAGTTCTGTGATGTATTTCTCGAACGACTCCCCCGGTAAACGATCGCGTCCAAAAAACAGATATCGTTGGTAGGTCTCGTTCACACGTGCTTCGCAGAACTCGCCAAATGTCCGCATCACTTCGGATAGATCCGCCTTCTGGTCGCCAAACTTCAGTGTTTCAAGAACCCTCCTTGCATCGTCACCAATAGCGTGCCTAAACATTGCGAGTTGGTAGTTCATCGGCTGGGCGTCCAGCTGAGTCAGTGTTGCGAAATCCGCCCACTTGCTCTTCCAAATCAGCTAACTGTCTGGTAAAGAACTCTCAGTTACCTGCAAAGGGGATGGAAACGGAATCGCCGGTTGACCTCCAACTGCAAGCTGCATCTTGGGCATCGGTTTCTTCTTCTCCTCTGTCACCATGTTATGTGACGCGGACACGATCAAAAAGTCACGATGGCGGCGGGCGGAAAACAAGCGTTTATTCAGTATAGTGTAGCCTATTTAAAAGAAATAAACACTGTTAATCTTCGAGCCTTCTCAGTGGGTCTCCTGTTTTTCGGTTCACCTCATTGGTCGCGTTCCCCTTTTATTTCACTGGGTTATGTTATTCCTCTTCGGTCGCTGTCTTCCTGTCTCGCGCAATGATCACATCTTTCGTGCTTGGCATCTGATTGGCCGTGTTTCTTTGGACCGCTCATATTTGGCTTTGCACTCTGAAACTTGCCGTTAATAGCGATTCTCGAGTTGCCAGTGCGCCCTCTATGTTCTATTGACCAATCCGGTTTGTCGGTTTCTGGATACGCGTGCCACTCGTGATTCGCTGTCCAGCCATCGCTGTGTCTCCCGGTGGGTTCACGCGTTCTCTCGATCGAACTGATCCGCTGACTCCGGTAACCTGCGCTTAGGTGGTAAGGTCGAGCATACTGGACTGGTTTCCTAGACCCCGTTACAGGTACACGTTATCTAAGCTCTCTGCGCCAATGGCGGAGCCTCAGAGATATTGTGGTGCCGAACGCATGACGACTATCAGCTGCACACGCTCGGTGTGGCTTAGAGCTCCACTGAGCTCAGGCATTCGTTCATTGCAGTCTGTAAAAACCAACGGACGAGGAAGTAACTGTCTGCTAGTTTGCGACTTCACTGCACTAATGTGTCGACTGGAACCTCCTTCACCTTGATCTCTACCAAGATGCTATCGAGACTGACTTTCTCGACCTTATTCATGAATGCAATCTGATCCAGCACATCTCAGCACCGACACGGATGATACCGGGTCAAACACCAAACCTAATGGACCTCGCCTTCACACCAGCGCTCTTTGATGTCCATGGCCTGAAGATCCCACAACCACTCGGCCGGAGTAACCACTCTGCAACCTCCTTCTTTTGGGCATGCCGCCTTGCCGTATATGATCAAGGGACACGCCGTCGCAACTTCTGGCGTGTTGTCCCATCCAGGTTAAGAGAAGTGCCAAGCATCAGAGACTGCACCGTTCCACAATCCCTGAACGTTGATGAAGCATGAAACCTACTACGCTCGAAGAGGATGTCGGTCATAGAAAAACTTGTTCCTATGACCAAGGGCAGGCTTTCCCCAAAGGCCCCTGGATCAACCGAGGGGTGAGATCCCTAAGGAACAGATAACGCAAACTGTGGGACCTATTCAAGTCAACATAGGTAACGTCAGATCAACCGTAGTACAAAGTGCTCAGCAATCTGTGCACTCTAAGAAAGCTTCAGAAGCGATCACAATACCAACATAGCCTGGTCATGCAATCACGAACCTGCCTAAAGAAGCTGTTCTCGTAGCTGAAACGAAACGCCAATGCTAGCAGTGGTATCACTGCTCTATCCAGCCAGAAAGAGGACACAGTGCTCTATGAAGGTGACGAGAATGCTTCACCACCAGCCTCGCAGTACACAAAGTTTCTATACCTGCTGGGTCCCTAACAATAAACGGCATCACTATCAAACAGAACGTCATGCCAACTGAGCTGGGCTAGCGCTAATCCATGAGCCTCAACTTTGCAGAGCAATTTCATTAGGAAGTGGCAAGAGTAACTGGATTATATTTCCACATACGCCGTTAAATAAAAACCGAAGATGCAAGCCTAGAACTTTAAAAGAGCCACGTCCAGCCATGTCTGGAATATTGCTCTTTTATATGCAACAACCTACGGAAGTCGGACCGTGTTCTGCTAGAAAAACTCAGCAACGCTTTACGAAGATGTTGTCACCATTACAGCAAGCCCTGTGCGAACGTCATAAAATTCATTTTTTGCTAATGAACGCAATATTCTAGTCTCAGAAAGGGTTTTTCTTTTTTCTGGGATTGAAACGATTAACAGTTGGCGCAAGAAATCAATATCAGCGCAAGAAACTGTTGGCTATCTTTTATTAAATTGTATATTTCTAGTGAAGCACGCCGCCTTAGTAGGTCTCTCATCGAATACTTTTTGTTTTTATCTGCATTCCTCGAAATTAATTTTTTTAACTTTTCCTATCCCTTATAATTCCGCCATTCCTAGTTCTTCCGTATGCGCACTAAAAATTGTGGCGACTGAGCGGGCCAAGATAGTCCAATGAATTTCAAATGAAGTTGGGGCGAGTTGGATCCTGTTCCAAAGAAAACCGGTACAACTACGGCTCTGCGCAACTTTCACGACAAAAGAAATCAGTGAGCTTAATACCGCCCGAAGGAACCAGAAGAATTTCAAGATAGGCGACTATGACCCCATCAGCTGTACGCCAAACAATGCCAATGCTTTTGTACTTGCCAAATAGGAATACGTACTCGTAATTTATCTACTTCCATGTTAGGGCAGGGATTAATGTAAAGATTGCTCTGAACCCTTCTGGGTGCAGTCTCTAGTCCGCCTAGAAATATACCTATATATTTAATTACTTATTTAACCGATTTAATCCGTGGAACCTTCACCACCCATTTTCGAGCTGGCAAAGCATTACCCTCCTCACGAGCAAGTCGAAATCAATCCCGAAATAGTCGGGAGACTCCTTCTTGTATTGAACCCTAACTCCGCACAGGGTCCTGATCGACTTCACCCGTCATTCCTCAAGATGCTAGCAGCAAACATTGCTAAGCCGATACCTCAAGTTTTCTGACCTTCGCTTGCAGACGGACGCATACCACCTGGCTGGAAAGTAGGATTGTAATACCTAAGTACAAAGTGAAAACCGGCACGATCCTGCAAAAGATCGACCGATATGCCTGATGTCTGTAATTTGCAAGCTCATGGAACGGATCATCAAGCACGCCCTCCAAACCCACTGCGAATGCCTGTGTGCCATCTCCACCGCTCAGCACAGATGCCGCAGGGCGCGCTCCTGCACCCCTAACCTGCTGATTGCCAGAAAAACGTGGGTCAAAACGGTAGAGGATCGGAGACTCCTAGATGTTCTCTACATTGACTTCAGCATATTCTTTGACAAAGTCCCACATAAATGACTTCTGCTCCAAGTCCAGGGACTTGGCGTCACCAGGAACGTCCTTGCATGGGTTGCGGACTTCTTGAGAGATCGGACAATTCAAGTGGAGGTGGACCCACCGCTGTCTGGCTCTATGTAGTTGACAAGCGGTATCCCACAAGGCACCGACCTTGAACCGGAACATTTCAGGCTCTATATTAATGACCTTTCTGCAGATCTTCAAGCGGACTGCTTGGTCTACGCTGATGACCTTATTCTATTGTAAAAAGTACCTAGTCTTGTGGACGCGGACACACTCCAAACGGCGCTGGACCAGTTGCACGAATGGCTCGTCAAGTGGCAGTTACCCGTTAACCACGACAAATGTGCTGTTCTTCCGATCGGTAATCCGGGTTCATACGGTGTATACCACATTTGTGAATATCTCCTCAAGGATGTTCTCCACGAGAAGGATGTGGAGGTTATCTTGTCATATTACCTTAAAACTTCCCAAAACAAGTTGAGAAAGGTCACGGCCGCAAACAGGATGCTGAATGCTCTACGCAGGGCTTTCTCCAGTACTACTCAGGCAATTTTTGGCATTCTGTTCCCATTACATATCCGCCTATCCGTTGCAGGTAGCTCAGCTGCCATGCAAATGTTGTATCTATTTTTTCTTTGTGCAGCTGCATTATATGTCCCTCAAGCAAACCTCCAAACCACCCACTGCCTTGTGGGTCAGGCTATTGAGCCAAAGGCTCCGGGTGGAGTCCCTCAAGCAAACCTCCGAAGCACAACGACCACCTTGCGTGCGATTGCCCACCAATGCAATCGTATGCCTGCGCGCAAAGCAATCAGCATCGGGTGCTGGAACGTGCGCACACTACTGGACCGGAACTCCAGCGAGCGCCCGGAGCGAAGCACTGCACTGGTCGCGATGGAGCTGGCGCGCTACCACATCGATATTGCGGCGCTCAGTGAAACTCGGCTCGCTGAGCAAAGTAAGTTACATGAAGCAGGTGCTGGCTACACATTCTACTGGGTGGGGAACGCCGCCTCAGCACCACGTGAACATGGGGTCGGATTTGCAATATCCGATCGCCTCCATGGCCAGTTGGTGGGTGAACCAACGGGCATCAGCGCGCGACTGATGACTGTTCGCCTACGACTCGGAAGAGGTAAGTTTGCTACTTTTATAAGCACGTACAGTCCGACAATGTGTTATCCTGATGACACGCGTGATCAGTTCTACACTGAGCTATCCTCCGTGATACGGTCTGTGCCGAGGAGTGACCGACTATTTCTGCTGGGTGACTTCAACGCGCGCGTTGGGCGTGATGCATCAGCGTGGACAGATGTTATCGGTGCGCATGGCATTGGTTCAGCGAATGCGAACGGTGACAGGCTGCTCTCACTGTGTGCCACTCACGGCCTGACGATCACGAACACTCGGTTTGCACTGAGTGCGAGTGATATAGCAACTTGGACGCACCCACGGAGTGGTCACGCTCACCTGCTCGACTATGTCATCGTACGTCAGCGTGATATGCGTGAAGTGCGCATGACACGTGTACTGCATGGAGCTGAGTGTAGCACTGGTCACAAGTTGGTTGGGACCAAACTGTACATATATTTTCGTAAATCGATGTATTGCACTCCCGCCGTGAATCGGCGTAAATTTAACATTCTCTCCCTCGGTACCGGGGCGAAACGTACTGAGCTGGAGAAGGCGATGGCTGCACGCCTGTGTGGTGATGTGGACTGCATAGCCACAGTGGGCGACCTGTGGCACCACATTCGCGACCAGGTGACAGCTGCTGCCGAGGAGACCATCGGGCGCGCAAACTGTAAACGGCCTGATTGGTTTGATGACAACAATGTGACGATTGGCGCATTGGTGTCGGAGAAGAATGCAGCATTTGCTGCACATGTTGCAGATCCCAGTGACTTGGGGAAGAGGAGTCAGTTTCGCAAACTTCGACAGCGACTGACCCGAGAGCTCCGTCGCATTAAAAATGCATGGTGGACGGAGAAGGCAAAGCAGATGGAATGCTACGCCGAACGCCGCCAACACGAGGAATTCTTTGACTCCTTGAACGCGGTGTGTGGACCGAGATTGGAGCCGCTGAGGACACTGATCGATGGTAGTTCAGGCGCTACCTGCACCCAGACTGCAGACATAATGCAGGTTTGACGGAAACACTTTGACTGTCTCTTGAACAACCGTTCAGAGATCGACTGGCCTACATTGAACGGCCTCAAGCAGCACGATGTGAAGGCGGATCTGGCGGATACGCCGACACTGGATGAGACGCAGAGAGCACTTGCTCAGCTGCGAAACGGCAAATGTGCCGGAGGTGACGGGATCCCACCTGAAGTATTGAAACACGGTGGACCCGTGTTGTTGACTGCACTGCACCACTTGGTGAAACGCGTGTGGATTGAGAAGGAGGTGCCTGCTGAGCTGAAGGATGCCCTTGTGCTACCACTGTACAAGGGCAAAGGGAGCAAGCAATGTTGCACGAATTATCGTGGCATCAACTTGCTGAGTTGTGTGGGCAAGGTGATTGCCCGAATCCTGCTCAATCGCCTCATCAGTCAGGTTGTGGAACCAAACGTGGCGGAAGAGCAATGTGGATTCCGTTCGGGTCGCAGCACTATAGATATGGTGTTTGCGGCTCGTCAGTTGCAAGAGAAGTGCAGAGAACGACACCAGCCATTGTACTCGCTTTTTGTTGACTTCACTAAGGCATTTGATACGGTGAACCGCGAGGCATTGTGGCTGGTGTTGGATAAGTTTGGTTGCCCGCGTAAGTTTGTAAGTTTAATTGAATGTCTGCACAGTGGTATGCGAGTGAGGGTGCAGCTGAGTGGAGAGACCTCGGATGACTTTGCAGTTGTCTCTGGTGTGAAGCAAGGCTGTGTCTTAGCTACTGCCCTGTTTAATATATATCTTCATGCAATGTGCTTTTGATGCGGCTTGTGTTTACGGTGTTAGTGTGGAGCACCGTATTGATGGTGGGTTGCTGAACATCCGTCGTTTCGGTGCGAGAACTCTAGTCTGTGAGACAACTATCCGTATGTTGCTGTTTGCTGACGACTGTGCGTTGTTTTCACACAGCGCGGATGAGTTGCAGCATATGACTAGTGCTCTGGCTTTGACAGCGGCCAAATTCGGGCTCACCATCAACACAAGCAAAACTGTCTGTCTCTTTCAGCCTTCACCGGAGGTGCAATCTTCAATATTGCCGCGAATCAGCATTGGTGCTGCAGTATTGGAAACCACCTCCCGCTTTTGCTACCTTGGGAGTGTGATGTCGACTGATCAACAGCTACACGTTGAGTTGCGTATTCGCGTGTCGAAGGCGGCAGCGGCATTCGGGACGCTTGAGTACCGAGTGTGGAACAACCATCAGCTTACCATTGGCACAAAGCTGATGGTGTACAAATCCATGGTACTGTCCGTTCTTCTATACGGCAGTGAAATGTGGACGATGTACCGTCGGGATGTGCGATATCTCGAGCGGTTCCATCAGCAGTGTCTGCGACGAATTTTGCGGATCGGCTGGGGCGACAGAGTTGCAGACACGGAAGTGTTGCGCCGAAGTGGGATGTATGAAGTGGACTGCATACTTTTATTGAGACACCTGAGATGGCTCGGTCATGTGAGCCGTATGGATTCAACGCGGATACCGAAACAACTTTTATACGGTCAGCTGAGTATTGGGAAGCGGCATGCTGGGAAACCAAAGTTACGTTACCAGAACATGATTAAAGTGAGCCTCACACGTTCTAATCTTGATTGCAGATCATGGGAATCGAAGGCGGTTGATTGTGGTGCATGGCGCGATCTAATCACGAAGGCAGTTGCTGAAGTGCGGGAGAAAGCCCTCATGCATGCAGAGAAGAAGCGGCAAGTGCGGAAGCGGCAAGCACCAATGAATTGGACTCCATCGACATTGAGCGCATGGTGCTGTAGAACATGCGGTCGCGAGTGCCTGAGTCAGGCAGGCCTAGTGAGCCATGAGAGAGGTCACTCGGGACCACTGCCGAAGCGAGGACGGGTGCTGCAGTGAACGTAGGCGGCACCGGCGCAGCGTTTGTAGGCACGCTGAATTCGATTTACTAACCGCATGCTTGCATGCTACGTCTCTTTATTTCAGATGGTGGGTTTTCGGTTCTGTCCTAATGCCTTTCTTTCTCATATAAATGTCTAGTGGGCCTTGAGCTAGGCCCATTGGGGCCACCACAGAAGCGACGACGGGTACTGCAGAGAATTACTGCGAGCCGGCGCAGCGTTTGTAGGCACACTGTATTCGATTTTACTAACCGCGTGCTTGCATGCTAAGTCGCTTTATTTCAGGTGGTGAGTTTTTACCTTAATGCTTCTCTTTCTCATATAAATATCTCCCTGTACTTTATTCCATTAACTTGCACACATCGATTCGATTTCCATAATATTTTTGTGTTCGTGGCATTCCGTGAACTATACTTCCTGACCTCGTGCACTTATCCAGGATTTGTTTGTAAACAACTTATTACATATGCTATTTAATTGAGGTTTATATCACCGTTTCCTTATGCATCAATCGAGCTAATTACTTTGTCTCTCTCTCTCCCAAGTGATTGGCTGCTGTTTGATATCCCCGGTGCGGCTGCGCTTGATGTGCATGTTGACAAGGTGCCTACCTGTCTGTTACCCACTACCTCTTCCATACTGGCTCCAGGAGACAGTTGGTCCTTGCTGGAGGGGACAGGGTGCACGGTCCTTGTGGCCGTGTTTGGCTCGAAGAGTGGTTCCATGCACTCAGTATGGAGCGGACTACGGTCCAGCCACCGCCTTCTGTTCGCTTGATTCCCAAATACAGTGTGCTTGTGTTTGCCTGTGAAGGAGTGTGGGCCGGCTCCGTTGATGAAACGTGGCTCCCATCCGCATGCCTCCCGGTCTTATTCCTTCGGGTTTACACTGGATATGGGGTGTGTGGATGGAGCTGTGGGTGGTGCAGCGCAAGCCATCCATGGTCCCTCTGTAGGCGCAGGCGTCCTGTGTCTGGCCACAGTGACAGGCAAGTCCGAAACCGGATGCCGCCAACCATGTGTTTGCCTGTGAAGGAGTGTGGGCCGGCTCCGTTGATGAAACGTGGCTCCCATCCGCATACCTCCCGGTCTTATTCCTTCGGGTTTACACTGGATATGGGGTGTGTGGATGGAGCTGTGGGTGGTGCAGCGCAAGTCATCCATGGTCCCTCTGTAGGCGCAGGCGTCCTGTGGCTTGCCACAGTGACAGGCAAATCCGAAACCGGATGCCGCCAACCATTTCCTTCATATATTGCGGCACAATAGCGGAGGTGTTTTCCCACCTCTAGCTGATGTGTATAATGATGAATGATGATGATGATCCCGTTTGACGATGTCAGCTAAGGTTAATTCACGAAGTAGTAAAAGACGATGTTTGTTTGTGGTTTCCGCTTATGCTCCTATCAGCTGCAGTTCTAAGATATTATAAAAAGTGCAGGGGATATGAACGCACAAGTAGGGCGTCTGAGCTCTTCGGAAGCTCAGCAGGGTGGTAATTGTGAGCTTAACTCCGAACGGACTGACAACGATGAGCGTCTGCTGCAACTGTGTGCGGAGCACCAGTTGTTTCTTACTAGCACTGCTTTTAGACACAATGGGCGCCGAAGTGCCACTTGGCGTTCTTCTGTAGCTGGCCAGCCATGGACCCGAATTGACCACATAGCCATAAGTTACAGGTGGC
Organism: Dicrocoelium dendriticum; assembly: GCA_944474145.2. NCBI lineage: Eukaryota > Metazoa > Platyhelminthes > Trematoda > Plagiorchiida > Dicrocoeliidae > Dicrocoelium > Dicrocoelium dendriticum. Next base: position 28,392,908 of record OX104061.1, read on the forward strand.
GTAGTTCCATCCTGGATTGCCGCTCATACTGGAGTACCTGTGTCGACTATGATCACGCCTTGGTACGCTGTCGTTTTTTCATGAACTTTACCGGGAGGCGCGCCAAGTATCCCTACGATTCGCAACGGAGAAATTGTTTGTCAGGCAAGCCTATCAAGAAGCACTGTATACGGAACTTCCGCTGTCCTGTCCTAATGACACTGAACTTCAGTGGAATAGGATCTCGGCCGCCATGCACGACGCAGGAGCATCTGCTTGTGGCACTATCTATCGTCGCCGCATCAGTCACTGGATATCGGAGAGGTCGTTGAACCTGTTGGAATCTAAAAGACACCTCCCGGCTGGCTCTGAACACAATGTGACCACACGGGCTATTAGGCGTGAATTAAAGCAGTGCCTACGTGCTGTCTAGGAAGCCTGGTGGACCAGTAGGGCTGAAGAAATGAAGGAGGCAAGAGCAGTAGGCAATTACAGCAAGCTCTGCCAGCTAATCCGCACCAATGGTCCGAGAAAACCAGGCATCAGTGACACAATCAGAGACAGCGCGGGTGCGCAGATACACAATAAGGAGCGCCGTATGGCTCGTTGGGCGGAACACTTTCAAGATCAGTTCAGCTGGCCCCCTGTCCCCGGACCTCATCCTACTCAGGTGATGCAGGACGAGCCATGGGCGGTTGGTTTAGAGCCTCCGTCGGAGGCCGAGGTCTGAAACGCCATCACAGCCCTTAATCGTTTTCGTGCCGCTAGCCTGGATTCCCTCCCACCTGAACTATTTAAGGATGGAGATGAGGTCCTCTGCAAAGCACTGACCTTATTCTAATGCATCTGGAAGGAAATGTCCCGGCTAATTGGAGCGAATCGATTATAGTGGCAATATACAAGAAGGGCAGTCGCACAGACTGTTCTAACCACAGTTGTGACAAAATTATTGGCTTCGATTCTCGTTCGCCGCCTCACTGCGGAACGAGAATCTCGGACTAGGGAAGAGCAGCCCGGTTTCCGCCCAGGACGTGGCTGTATAGACCATACATTCACTTTGCGGCAGGTGCTAGAGCAGCGCCACGCATACCGCAGATCGACCATAGCTGTGTTCCTCGATTTCAAGAGTGCGTTCGATTCAGTCGATCGATCGATTCTGTTCGAAATACTTGCGCGGAAAGGTGTTCCCACGAAATATGTGAACATCCTTCGTGCTCTTCACTCGAACACTACAGGCCGCGTCAGGGTCTACGGTGTCCTATCGGATAGCTTTCCGATTACAAGTGGCGTTCGTCAGGGTTATCCGATTTCCCCATTTTTGTTCACTTTCGTCGTGGATTCACCGTGGTGTGTTTTCTTGCGGAATCTCACGATGTAGGCGTTGAAGTGCTGCCTGGTGAAAGGTTAGTTGATCTAGATTATGCGGACGATATCGTCTTGCTTTTCGACGATGTTGGGGTGGCACAATCAACCCTGAATAGCCAGTTTAAATTGGTCCCATTATTTGGTATGCACTTCGCACCTTCAAAGTGCAGTGTTGCTGCAGGACGAACAGCCACTTGATGACCCCTTGACGCTTGCTAACGAGGAACTCGAGGTGGCTGATCATTTCACTTATATTGGCAGCCGCATCAACAATGATGGGCGCATAGAAACTGACGTCTGCTCACGCAATGCAAAAGCCAGAGCTACCTTCTTGAACCTGCGTCATCTTTGGCGACAGAAGGGAGTTTCCCTCCGTCTGAAAGGCCGGGTATACAAGGCCACAGTGAGGGCCGTTCTGCTCTATGGTAGTGAGACTTGGCCCCTTTGGTCTGAAGATCTAAAGCGCCTTCAAGTCTTTGATCATCGTTGTCTGCGAAACATTGCTGGAGTCGGATGGCACCAGCGTGTCCACAACGATGATGTGCGTAGGCGAGTACTAGGTGGTGATAATCATGCTAACTCCCTAGAACAACAGATAGAACTGAATAAGTTGCGTTGGCTCGGACACCTGCTATGTATGCCTGGTCACCGCTTACCTAGGAGGGTCTTGTTTAGTCTGTCAGGTGTAGGGTGGCGCAAGGCTCGAGGTGGACAGAAGTTGACTTAGCAGCGAGAAATGAAGTCACTGACGACCAAACTGGGTGCCATTGGTCCGTCTCGCCTTCCGGGCTGGAGTCCACGTGACTCGCCTTGTGCTTGGCTCGAGACTACAGGACATGGCTCGCAGTAGACACCAGTGGCGCGTCTGCTGCCGTCTCCTAATCGAATTGCCTGTTTAAAGTGTGTTTGGTGCTGTGTTATCTGCGGGGTAATGGCTGCTTACGACGCGTGGCAGTGAAAGCCGCAAGGAAGCTGTCTCGCCGATGTCGCCTTATGTTTGCACGATAGTCAGCTGTTTGTGACGGAATGTTGTTAACACAAGGTGTAGGCGCCTTGACCCAGAATGTTTGCTTAGGGCATTAAGGTTTTCAGGTAAGTCCCCCTTCTCCCTCTTCTTATTCTTTATTTCATAGGTCCTCATGGTTGTATGGCAGCGAAGCATCAGTTCAAATGGCTGATGTACTGCTGTTGATGATGATGATGATTAAGCAACTTACGATAGCTACTTTGGCTTCATTACGACCGCACTGTATCAGATATGAAAGCCTGACAGTAGAATTGGAAGTAGTCCTGGAAACACTAGATTCGAAGCATCACATAAATATCTAATAGCGGACAGGATCACCATCGAATGCGATCAGTACACCTCTTGGAACTAACAAATTTGTGTACCAGCCGAGCGACGTCCTCTTGAGTGTTAAGTTCCACTGAGATCTTCTGGGCAAAGAAAAGAGGATCAAGAACGTTTTTGGAAAATCATTTGGTGAATATTTGGACTTCATCTTCCATGGTGTCCAAATGCTTGTCCTGTAGGAAAGGTGTCACCACTCGTTCAAATGCAGTGCAGTGCTCTGAATGTGATGGGTGGATGCACATTGCCTGCTGCGGCATCTGTCCTGATCAATATGTGCTCTTGCAGGGATTCACCTCGCCAGCCATTAATTTCTTTTGCGACAACTGCCGTGCTTCACTGAATAGCAGGCGTCTTCTCGCCGGACTATCTGCGTTGAGCCTTGATTCTTCTTCTCCGACGAAGCCTGATGCTATTCGCGATTCATCTGTTCCACCGTGCTCACCATCACCATCTACCTCCGGTTGGATCACCCCCATGGGTAAGCGAAGCCGAACCACGTCCACTACTCATTCGGATCCATCTACACAGGTCCTGCCCATTGAGCCCACAACAAGATCTTATGCGGCAGTTGTGAGGGAAAGCGCGGTCTCCGTTCCTATTTGCAAAAGCCCAACTACAAGTGGCGCCAAGACTAGGCCTAAGCCCGTCGAGAAACCCAAACCTAAGCTATCATCTCAGTCTCAAATGAAGCTAGTTCTCGACAGACTATCCGAGCTGGAGAAAGTGGTCAAGGAAAATCCGTCCCTTAGCAAGCCACAAGTTCCTGAGCGCACCCAGCCATCTCGCGACCGTTGTCTCATCATCATGAACGCAGCGGAATCGGAAAAAGCAACCCCTGCGGAAAGAATACTAGATGACCAAACACTGCTTGAGCGGTTGATCTCGTTGCTATTTGATGAAGGCGAACAGGGGATCAATATTGTATCTGCCTTCCGTCTTGGTAAAAAACAAGAAGATACCTCGAAGACTCGCCCCCTTAAAATCGTTTGCCGGGATGAGGAGGAATGCCGACGCATCCTGCGAAGGACCTCGCGTCTCAAAGGTGAGCCATTCTACGTACTTCGTGACCTCTCCGGAGGATCGTGTCAAAATGAAAAAGTCTAGAAGAACTACGTGCTAGACGGGGAAGTGGTGAAACAGACCACCATATTGTGGATTTTCGAGTAGTTCGGAGGACTTCGAAAACCCGTTGGAGTCCCATTCTCCTCATCCCCGGACAGTAAACCATAAGAACGATCTGCGCGTGTTATCCGCTAATGTGCCAAGTCTAAGGAATAAGCTAAACAAAATTCATTTGCTTGCCTCAGAGACTCATTCAGACCTGATGGCCGTCACTGAAACGTGCTTATTCTCAGAAATCACAGACTCAGAAGTGCCTATTCCTTGATATTACCTCACCAGGTCCGACCGTCACGGCGGAAGGTCTGGTGGTGGCGTAATGCTTTAGTGGAAGGCGGAGCTCAAAGCGCATGTGGTTGAAGCTATTAGTGACCATGATAATAATTTTGAAGCCCTCTGGTGTCGTGCGCATGACGGATATAGATCTATCTTGATTGGTGTCGTCTACATGGTGCCATCAGGCTCCGGGGCTAGTTTATTGGACTCGATCAGGGCGCATGGCGGAGGCACGGACTGTTTTATCGTGGGAAATTTCAATGCACCAGATATGGATTGGAAAATGCTTCCTTGTGATCATCTATCCGACCACTTCGATGCCGTTCTGGATTGCAACCTTTTTCAACATGTCATGAAGCCAACTCGCATTTTTCCAGATCAGACACCACGAATCTTGGACGTTGTGCTTTCCTCAGCGCAAGCAGCCATCACAAACTTAGCTGTTATCGAGCCCATTGGCAGAAGTGATCGCTGTGCTGTTTCTTTTCAGTGGACTCGTCGCTTCGCTGTCCACAGCCAATGTGCCGACCGTCGGAATTTCTGGCGTGTAGATGCACTTCGTTTGAAAACGGCTGCAAGCGTTGTGGATTGGAGTATCCCTGGGCATCTCAGTGTTGATGATGCGTGGAATCTTTTGTACTCCAAGCTGATGTCGCTCATCGAACAGATCGTCCCTGTCTCCAAGAGAAGACCGTTTTCTAAAGGCCCACCTTGGATAGATCGCCAATTAAGATCCCTTATGAATGAAAAGTGTAAACTGTGGAACCGTTTCAAGCTAACACGATTATTCTTGCTATAAAACAATCAGGAATGTTTGTGCTTTTCAGAAACAGGAGATACGTCAACTACACGAACTGTCTTTAGCTACTCCTTCCAGGACCACATCTAAAGCGCTTTTCTCGTACATCAAGCAAAGTACCATAGCGGGCAATAGCATCCCTGCCTTGTGTTCCCGTGAGCAAGCTGCATTTTCACGAAGACACACAGAAAGCCAATCTTTAGTTAAACTATATTCCTCTGTGTATTCAACAGAAAGGTCTACCCCTGACAGCTTCTTGTCATTTCTTACTTCTTTGCTAGAGCACTTGGATATTAACGCTGATCTTGTACTGAAACTGTTTCTTAATTTAAACCGTATTCTTTGTCTGGCGTTGACGGCCTACATCCATTGTTCTTTAAATCTGTAGCGGAGCACATCACCGTACCTATCAGATATTTTGTCTGTCTTTTAATAGTGGACGTCTTCCGGGTGCCTGGGAAACGGGCATCATCAAGCCTATTTATAAAGGAGGAAACCGACAAGATCCAACGAATTATCGTCATCTGTAGTCTGCAAAATTAGGGAACGGACAATAAAACGGGCGCTATGCCTCCATCTCGAAAAGTTAGATTTCATCTCTTTTGCCCAGCATGGATTTCGTAGCGCTCGCTCATGCATCAGAAACTTGCTTGTGGCAAGTGAGAAATGGGTGAGATCACTAGATGTTGGCAAACGACTGGATGTTGTGTTTGTTGATTTTAGCAGGGCCTTTGACAAGGTTCCGCATGAGCGGCTTCTTCTCAAACTCCGCGGAATTGGCGTTGCTGGAAATTTTCTCTCCTGGATCTCCGATTCCCTGTACAGTCGCTCTGCGCAGGTACGGGTGAATGATACGCTTTCTGATCCTTTTCCTATGATCAGTGGTGTCCCACAGGGTTCTGTCCTTGGCCCTGCGCTCTTCGATATCCTTATTAATGACCTCCCGTCCGAGCTGCAGACGGAATGTTTGATCTATGCCGATGACTTGAAAGTTTGGATTGAGGTATTCAGTCTTGAGGATGCAGACAGGCTCCAAGAAACACTCAACAGGCTCAACGACTGGTCGGTAGAATGGCAGTTACCTATCAACCGGGATAAATGTTCCGTACTCCCGACTGGTGCTCGTGAACCATTCGGGGTGTACCATATTGGAGGTTTCCTGCTTAGAAATGTCGCTCAGTAAAGGGACCGCGGAGTAATTGTGTCTCCTTGCCCGGAAAAGAGTCGCCGCTGCTTACAGGATGTTTCATGCCTTACAAAGAGCATTCTCCAGTCTTAGTAGAGAACTCTTAAGAATTCTGTTTGCCTTACATGTGCGCCCAATTCTCGAGTACGGCCTGCCAGCTGCCCAGCCTCTCACGAAGACCGAATGCGATATGATTGAGGTCCAACGCCGTGGATCTAAATGTGCGCCAGAGCTGCGGTGCCTATCTTATCCACTCCGTCTCCAGCGATTAAACGTTTTCTCTCTGAATTGCCGTCGTCATCGCGGAGACTTGATCTACACTCGACGTATCCTAAGAGGAGAGCTAGGAAGCGAGTTACCGCAGTTCTTTCATCTGAACATTGAAAGTTCCACACGTGGTCAAGGATGGAAATTGTTCAAATTGAGGAGAATCCATGTGCGGTCAGCTCTAGCTCTATCCACGCGAGTGGTTAATGACTGGAATCGTCTTCCAGAGCTCCTCGTTGATGCGCAGTCCGAGGAACGTTTCAAGAATATGTTGGATTCCCACTTGATAACTGTACCCGGATATTGCTTCACAACCTAGTTTTAAAGTTCATTGTGGAACCCTATTTTCACTATGACCCCAGCAATGTCCGTCATGAGTGGAAAGCGACGAAGCTGATAAAGGACTCTCCTACTCTCCACCGTACGATACAATGATATAACGACGTGGTGGGTCCAAAACCGCTGAATTTGCGGTTCGGTCGTGGATTACTGTCAGCATGCAAGCCGGAGCAAAATGCTTCCGAATGGGATCGAATCTGGGCACTAACAGCTGTCCACGGATAGAGCAATTGAGCTAAAGACGGCATGAGTAGACCCCTATTAATCGGCTTCAAAAGACAATGAGATGGCAACCTCGGGTAGGAGTTCAAAAGTGTCGACCGGAATAAATCGCGATGGTTCACTAACCGGCGCATACGACTCAATTCAGGTTCGCAGTAGTCTTTAACATTAATCGTCAGCCTGCAGCATGCGCGTCAAGGCTGACTCCAGCAGACGAATACGGAATGCAGCTCTTTGAGGCTTCACAACATCAGTAGCGCCAACCTCACCAAGAGAACCAAAAAATGGACTGCATTATACGACTTTGTAAAAAGGATATGAAGCCTAAACAAAGTACGTCGTACGAAACTTAAACTAGGAACTACGAACAAATAAACTTAGACTTAACGCATTGTCTGGGCAAAAGGAGAAAACGAATAATTTTGCTTGACGTCGGTCGCCTGCAAGATCATGGAAAAGCTCATTAAATCTGCTCTCCACCGACACTGCGAAGATCTGAACTTCACCTCAGTCACTCAGCATGGCTTCCGAAAGGGGCACTCCTGCATCACTAACCTGTTGGTCGCTAGAGAGAAGTGGGCTAAATCAGTGGACGCTGGAAAACGTTTAGATGTGGTCTTCATCGACTTCAGCAAAGCTTTTGACAGAGTCCCACATCAGGAACTACTCTCTAAGCTCGGCGGAATTGGCGTGACAGGGAACCTCCTACTATGGATCAGTGACTTCTTGCAAGGCCGGAACATGCAAGTCAAAGTAAACGATAAGCTCTCATTCCCCGTGCCTATGTATAGTGGCGTACCACAAGGCTCCGTTCTCGGACCGGAATTGTTCAAGATATATATCAATGATCTACCAAGTATGCTACAAACGGACTGTCTGATCTATGCAGACGATCTCAAGCTATGGTCGGAAGTGTCCAGCCTCGAAGACGCCGACCAATTACAGGAAACGCTTGATCTACTACACTCTTGGTCTATCAAGTGGGGTTTGCCGGTCAACAAAGATAAATGCTCAGTCCATTCTATAGGTGCTGCTGAACCACTGGGCATCTATCACATTGGCTGGCACCTACTCAAGATTGCCACACAGGAAAAGGACCTGGGGACAATAATCTCCTCTGATCTCAAAACGACCCTTGACACGTTAAAGAAAACTGCTGCGGCGAACAGGATGTGAGGCGCCATAAGGAGATCATTCTCTAAAATGACGCCGCAGATATTTAGACTTCTCTTCACCTCCCATATCCGTCCCATTCTTGAATTCGGACATCCGGCCATAGCCCCTTTATCTAAACATGAAAGTGACAAGATAGAAAAAATTCAGCGACGAGCCTCGAAATTTGTCCTTGGGCTACGCAACCTCCCGTACCCCACCCGCCTACAGAGGATGAACCTTTTTCCCTTAGACTATCGCCGACGTCACGGAGACTTCATCTATACCAGGCGCATCCTACGAGGAGAACTGGGAAACGAGCTAAGGCAGTTCTTTCAGCTAAGACTTGGCAGCTCGACTCGAGGTCACAGCTGGAAGCTTTTTAAACCGAGGAGGCTCAAAGTCCGCTCAGATGTCGCTCTCTCTACTCGAGTGATTAATGATTGGAACCGACTGCCGGACCCGATTGTCAATGCGCAATCAGAAGCGAGTTTCAAACGTTTGCTAGACATCTTCCTACTGAGTACTCCAGGATCCTGCAGGGCTGATATTACATCCTGAGCCATGACAGCCAACTCGCCTGCAATCCTTGGAAGATCGGGAAGCGAAGGAGCTGACACGGGACCCCCCTTCTGCTTTCTACCACTCAATGAATTTTGTAACCATGGTTCTCTAAGGCAAACTAACGATAGTATATAACATAGGTTTTGAGATCGTAATGCAAAAGTGCAAAACTTTAAAGTTCAAGGAAATGTGCGGGAATTCGGGCAGTGTCACAGTAACAGAATAATTTATTTGACCTTGAAATGTCAAGTTCAATTTCAAGTTCAAGTTTCACGTGGGACTCTAACGATAGAATGAATCCCGTAAGTGTTCGTTCTTGAGTGGGTCGTCGATCCAGGAGCTGATAGGGGTGCCCCGACTTCTTGATGGGCCTAAAAGGAAAATACCCGAAAAAGCACCCTGGTCCATCAATTTAATGCCGACTTTCCTTACATTAACCGCTATGTCAGCTATGTGAAGTAAGAGAGGAAGAAAATTCGGAGGAACGAGGGTAAGGAAAATGAGTTAAAAGAAGAGGATAATACCAATGGCAAAGAAAAGTAACGAAAATAGAATCGAATTATGAAGATAGAAATTAGTCAGGAAAAAGGAAATGTTTCGTGTTTCCACCCAAGAGCGTCTAGTCGACTCTCAAACCCCCTAACCGTAGCTTCCCTGACAACCTTTGCTGGAAGCAGGTTCCCGCGCTCGATGACTCGAGGCGATAACCGTGGCTCCGCTCTGACTCGATCGGACCGCGTTTTGTCTAGCTTCAAACAATGCGCGCGGAGACCAGATAATCTATCAGGACTAAATAGCCAAGACCAATTAGGGTCAACCATCCCAGTCAAAATTCAGTAGGTTAGGATTAGGTCTTCTGTAATCCTTCGATAGTGCATTGACTGCATCCGCAAACCAAGCAGGCGTTCGGGGTACGTTTGTCCTCATAATTCCTTGACCAACCTAGTACCGACACGCAACACCCTCTCTAGTGCCAGGTTGTCCCGGACAAGGCATGGTTGACAGGCTTGGAAGCAGTATTCTAGGTGAAGTCACAAAACCGCTGAGCAGAGCTTCACAATCACATCAGTGGTAAGGATCCCGAAAGCACGATGGTTAAACTACAACATCCTGAATCCTTTACGAGCCGCCTACTTCCAGTTGTATCCAGAGTGTAGTGTGGAAAGGTGGACGCCACGTAGATCAAGCCGATGAGTCACGTGATAAGTTCACTCCGATCGAACACATAACTTGTGGAGGAAGCAGGCTCTCCGATAAGCAGCACTGAACCCTGTCCGGTTTATGGGCAGCAACCACAAGATATCCTCTTCCCGGAGCTCGTTGTAGAGCCACAGGACTTCCAGAGGTATATACAATATTCCGGAGGTATTGGTCACCAGCAAATATGAGCGGTGGTATCACTAGCTCTCTCGACAAGTCAATCACGTAGACTGAGAACAGCAGCGAACCTAGGGCAGAGCCTTGCGGAACGCCGCTATGACCGCTTGTCGAAAAGGAAGACTGCTTCCCACACGAATACACCGTTCCCGTTCATCCAGAAAACTGACACCCGCTGGAGAGCGCGACCTGCTATTCCATACTACCTCAACTTCAGTGCGAGTCGTTAATTGGGGACAGTGTCAAAGGCCTTGGCGAAGTCAATGAGCACCACATCCATCGCATGTCCACTGTCTACAGCTTCTGACCAGCTTCCACGATCTACCAACAAGTTCGTTTGACTCGAAAATCCTTTGCGAAAACCATGTTGCTAGACGCTAAGCAGGTTAAACATATTTAAATGTTTCTCCACTATTTCTCTTACTAATTTTTCTAGTAACCTTACGATCATGCTAGTCAAGCTGACAGGCCTGTACTTAGCCTGTAGGTCTATTTCAACGCACTTGAAATCGGGCGGACAACAGCCGCCTTCCATTCGGTAGGCAAGCCACCGCGGTAGTTTGGCTTCTGAAACACAGAAGTCAAAGGTCCACTGAGTTCCACTGCCAATTCGTGCAACCGTTTTGGATGAACTGAATCTGGCCCGGAAGCGTTAGTTGGGTTTACCGCTCTTAGCAACCGGAGAACTTGGGACTCAGTCACAGGAATTACATCCAGTCAACCATCGTCAGAGACTTATGAAACTAAGTAGTTGCATGGCGTATTTGTTTCGCGGAAAAAGACGCTTGAGTACTGCTTACCAAGCACGCATGCCTTGTCATAGTCGCCATAGGCATGGGTCCCATCTCGAAGCAATGGTGGTATGGGCGAGTTTGCACCACAGCGTCGTTTAACGTAAGCGAAGAATTTCTTGGGATTTGTCTTTGCGGTATCAGCCAAGCCCATTTCATACTGAAGCCGGGCCAATCTAAGATGAAGCTTGCACTAATTTCGAACCAACCGATACTTGTCAAACGTGCTGTTCGATACGCACGCCAGCTTTTAGACCGCTTCTTTAGCAGGCTCTTCCCCGCGAAATCTATCCACGGAGGCTGCGCTCTCGGTTCCCATCTTTTTATCAGTGGGATGCCAGTGCAGTAATGTCGACGAGGTGAGCTTTAAGCTTCTCCCAGGCTATGTAAACAGTGTCGGTCTCAGATATCCCACAAGGCGATGACCTAGCTTTATCCCGCATCGCTTGGAAGTCCGCGGCCCGAAAGTTCGGACCCCAGTTGGTAGTAGCTTGGTACGGCCTGATAAGGTTGTAGTGGAGAGTTAAGCTAACCAACAACCAAGAGGCGAGTCGTAAGTAATGTCATTTACAAAGTCAAGTGTCTTAGCAAAAGCAAGATCTAACATGGACGGCTACTGCTTTCTCATGTACCTAGTGGGGAGGTCCACGAACTGGTGTAGTGGCACCTGCTGCGTTAAGTCCAGCAGTTTTGTTCCGAACAACCCCAGAGTCAACTGCAAGGTAGATCATGTCAACAAACCTCTCTGAGGTTGAAGTCTACCAGCACGTGACACTTGTTCGCCAGATGTCAGCGCTCAGGTCAGGTCAGATGACGTCCAGCGGACGACAGTGGCCTTCGCATAACGAGCGTCCTGTTTCTTTTGCCAGTAACTGAAGCGGCACCCGGCAGCGCGACGTTGGATTGACTCTTCATACTTCTTCAAAGGAATGCCGCAAGCACAAGAGAAATCTTTGCGATTCCATTTGCCTACACAAAGTACACTACATATTCCAGCACAATTACAATAGCGCTGGAAAAGAACATACGAAGGCTCAACTAAGCCCTTTTTCTGCTTTTACAGACTCAACTTCCAGTAAATAAGACCGAAGTTTCTTCCAGTTGTTAAGTACTCGGTTCGTAAAAGTTTGTCCTGATATCTATATGAGCTCCATGATGTTTGAGCTTCAGGCGGTGCCTACGCAACTTATCCGACATTGCAAACTCAAACAGAAAAATAGACGAATAACAATAAGTCCTTTAATGCGCGAGAAATATAAAATGCGGTGGTGGCTACCAGCAGTCTTCCACGTCAACCGTAATAGTTCCACTCGCGAACACAACTGGAAACTATTTAAACCGAGAAGACACAGTTTAGGCTCCACCTCCCTCTATCAACCCGCATTAAAAAGGACTGAAATGACGTGCCGAAACGTGTGGTCGGCGCGCATACTGAGGAATGTTTCAAGCGATGTTTGGATTCTCACTTGATGTGCAAGCTGGGACCTTGCTTCTTTCAATGTAGCAGTCATGGCCCCTGGTGGAACACCGTCTCTAAGCTTCTCATGGCATCCCCGCAATGATCGGGAAGTGAAGTAGCTGCCAAAGTACTTTCCTTCTGCTCTCTACAATCCAATGACCAATGATGAAATTTCAATATAGTAACCGATCGCAGTACCCTGAGTAAAAGCAACGTAAAAAGAGCAGACGGATAAGGGAAAATGGTTACCTTGTCCTCAAGTAAGCTATCCAGTTTGAAAACACATCTAAGTTCCCAATGGACTTTACGTCAGTCACGCATGTGAATCGATGATATCAGGATCAGTTACCTCTGGAGTGGCTGTGTTCAACATTGTCGCTTGAATTGGAGCACGATCGTGGACGCTAATTTCGCACACGTTTGCGCCGTCCGCCTGGTGCGTTTCGGTGGACGTCCGCAACATTAGCGTTAACGCACTGACGTCAGCCAGCTGGCGATTAATGGTGTTCTGAATACGTATCAAAGTGTGCTGACATCTGGGCTTCTTAAGCCCAAATGTCGAAGTGCCCTGGTCGCATATTCAACTAAGCTTACTATCAGCAGGCATGTCTTCATTTGTGAACCCCAACGGCCACACTGGACATTGGGTCTCTACCCGGTCGATGGAAGTTATAGATGCTCCCTGATTTATGCCAGTTGGAAGCGAACGTCATGAAGCCCGCCAAACTGGCACGGCAATAATGAATGCAAGCCTAAAGAAAGAGCGCGAAGCCTGGCGGACTCATCGTGACGTGGAGGTGGAAACAGCAGCTGCCGTTGGTAATCCTACGAGGAACAGACGACAGGAGACCTGGTGTTAGAGAGACCATAGGCGAGGAGCGTGAGCAGTTGATCCCCGTCTATCAAAATGCATGAAGCGTTAAGCTGAGCACTTGGCAAGGCAATTTAACCAAACTTTACTTGAGCTTACTTTCCGGGCATGGAGCGCCCTTTACACTGGGCTGTCTCCATGGATCCGCCCTCATGTACTGTAGTCGAAAGTGCGTGGAGAATGTTAAAATTGCATAACGCCACGGTGCCAGATAGACTTCCACCGCTCCGCTTTAAATTAGTGGAACCTGCACAATAGATGATTTATAACTGTTGCTAATGAAACATTGAGAGCAGGGGTCTGTCCCGACAGACTGCACGCGATCAGTCATAGTTCCAATTTTTAGAGTAGGCTTCCGTTAGGCACGCGGCCTTCTTCAAAGGATCGGTCTAACCTCAATTGCCTCTAAATTGCTTGCTTCTCTCATTCTCTACAGACTGCCTGACGCTAGTGAAAGTCAGTTTCGTGAAGATCAAACCTAGTTTCGTCGGAATCTAAGCTGCACCGACCACAAGTTCACCTTGCGTCAATAGTTTTTGCACTGCAAGGTCTACTGACGATCCACCGTTGTCGTGTTGGTTGACATAAAATGTACCTTCGACTCAGTTCATTCATGTGCTGTATGGGACGGCACACTAAGGAAAGGTTCTCCTGATTAATAGCCAAACATTATCAAAGCGCTGTACACACTTATTTCGGGCAGCGAGAAGGTTTACAGCCAACGGTCCCCACCCTTCAGTAGCACCAGCGGTGTGAGACAATGTGGCCCGCTGTCACCTTTCCTGTTTACATTTGCATTTGACGATGTCATGAAAACAGCAGTCGTTGGACACGAATAGAAAGTCTGGGGTTTCTTCCTAGTAAGCGAGTTCCTGACCTGGTGCATGAGGACAATATTCCTTAATCAGTGACAGCACCCAAACATGCCAACCAGCATTCGACCGATTAGCGTTGGCTGTCACTCATTTTGGGGGCATGATTTGCTCCATCGAAATGCAATTTACTTCTCCAAGACTGGCGGTGAGCAGCTAAAAGTTGTTCAGAAATTCAAGTACCAGCACAGATATACTAGAGCTTGTGGGCTTCACAATATTAGTACGAGCCTTTAGCAAATGGTCAACGTGCTTTTACCAATTTCCTCCACCTGAGGGGCAGACGCGACATTACTCTCGCTTTGAGGTGCAGAGATCATAAAGCACCAGTCCGTCTGACCCCCTATATGGTTATGAAACCTGGCCCATCAGGTCGACAGACCTAAAGGCGCTGGTCACATTCGATCATCGCTACCTTCGCAGCTTATCGCATGTCTGGTTGGAGCACCGCGCAAGCCATATCCGTGTTCGGGGTTGCGTGTTTAGTGCAGGAAGAGCGAGTGGAACTAGCAGCACAATCATATCACGCAACGGGCTCTGATGGCTGGGGCACATGTTGCGCATTCTATCGCACCGACTCACGCCATGCACCCTTTGCGCGCTGGGAATGCGGTTGGAACTGGAGTCGGGGAAACAAGAGATGACGGTCGAGAGGAATGAAAACCTTTACTTCGGTACTGCCATTGATTGGTATATCTCGACTGACTGGCCGGGGTACTAAGGAAGATGAACACGTTCTGTAACAACCTTGCGGATATGGCGAAGAGCCGGCCCCAGTGGCGTTGGTGGTGTGAGTTTAAGTGTATGTCACCTCCCTTACAGATTTGCGCTCCTAGCCCGAGCTCATGCAAAACGCATAATATAATAGTTAACGTCATATTACTTGTTTGGATTCAATCTTTAATATGAAATTTTTAGTCACTTACCTTTTGTATGGCATTACCTTAGCAGTGGTGTGTTTCTCATTCTCAGCTAACTGATGATGATGATCAACATCAGAGCACGCTGGTGTCAGGACGAGAGCCGATAGCTTTTGTGCTAGCAATGAAAAGGTTCCGCGATGGAGGAGGCTACAGGTTTTTGGGACACCCAAGCCTTGACACACAACATGGGAATGATCGACCAGTACGCTCGGTAACTATAAAGAAACCTAACACGAACCAAACCCACGGGTGGTCGCTCTGACTGGATGACAGCGCTCCAACAACGATCGGCACAAACTAAAGTTTTGAACCTTTCCAGAATGGAATTCGCTGCAAAGACCACTACGAAGTTTGATATGGCAAGCAAAGTTTTGGAGCTTTTGATTGTAGATGGTAGAAAACCGCTCAGCAAGCGTAATTCTGCGGTACAAATTTGACGTAGCAGCCGAGGATGGGGCCGTTTGCTTGCACTATGAGGAAACTGTGTTGCTTGAGGATGTGCCGTGGTACCAATGATACATAGCAACTATGTAACCTAACGACGTTTCCAAGGAGAAAAGTGCGCAACGGCTGGAAAGTGCAGGGGAAATTGGATTGTGTAACGAAGTGTGAAGCAGTAGAAATGGTTACGGATAAGGGCGCATATGTGTGATATTTTTTAGTTCCGTGGCCATACTTGCTGTTGCTGCTACTGCTATGCTTGTGGATGACAGTGAGCTGTTCAGGTCTTTGGCTATGGGGAAGTATGACAGTGTTGAAGACATGGAGGAGCGTTTGAGACATTTTCAGATAGAAACGGTGACTTGTTTCTTCAAAGTGTCTTCCGTGTCCGCGACGGTATACAAGCGCGGAAGGGGAAGCAGTTTCCGGATGCAGGTGGCTACGGTTACATCCTGTACCGTTGCGTTCATTGTCAGCGTTTCGGATGTCGTGGCAAGCGGTGAGTTAATAGTTATGCATCACGTAAACTAACGCAAATAGATACAAACCGTACAATTGCAAGGCGCGGCGCTCGGTGGGTATGAAGGAGGGCAGGTAGGTCGTCGGAAGTGTCTGGATGATCCATAGTCATGGTTTCAACTTGGGTGACCCCTGGGGGTACGCACGGAACCGTCTGCCATCACCGCGACAGGAGAAGGAAGTTTTCTGGTTGATGGACAGTTTCCACAGCACGCCGGGTTTGAGGCGGTTCATCTATCAGGAATACGGCAAGCGTGTATTCCGCGTGGATCTGAGCAATTTGCGCATACGTCCTCGAAGTAGAACGTCATGTGAGGTTTCGTAGGTGGCATCCGGGTTGGAACGTCACGGTGCTTCCACGTTCCACGGTGCTTCGGGTTTACAGCACGCGTGGAAGCAATTGTGATTGCGAGTTTTGTCGTCATTGGCGGTTAGCATGTGCTCACGTTTGTTCCGTCGCGCGGCTTCACGGACCTTCGGCGGATGACATAATGCATGCTTGTCGATGGATTGCGCCCCGGTAAGCTTCCGCAGGTAGCTCACACTCTGTGCCGGAGGATAGTGCTTTGGAGATCTGTGCACGTCAGCCCGCGGATAGCAATGCGGTTGTCAGACGTACTTTGAAACTGCGCAAGACCCAAGAGTTACTGTCGGACATCAGCGCTCATGTATCTATGGATCGGTTAACTTCTCCGCGGCACTGAACTCCTTGAAAAAGGCTCGCGTCACTGACGTCGAAGGAAAGCAGTTTTCAGTTGTATGGACGCACATCAAATTGGCCTGTTCCCCTTCTTCTGGATACAGAGGCTAACATAGGGATGTTATGTGTTTTACCAACGCCGGGAACGTCACATGGTGTCATCGCGGTCGCAGTAGCCACAAAGTCGGGAAACGAAGTTCCGAGGGCGGTGCGAGCCATTGAGGTGAATGACATCCGCCCCATGATTTCAAAGCGATTAACGGCTTCCTCCCAATCTGCAACTGAATCCAGAAAACACAAATCGCACTGAAGTGCCGCTTGGCGGAAATGAGCCGTAGTAAGAGGGATCTAAGGGGGAAAGATTTTCGGAAGCTCCACACCACCACCTCCTCCTCCTACAGGGTGCCCCTTAAACGGAAACGGCTTACTCAGGGAGGCAGTTCCGAGGACCTCTGTGGAGTCTGTCAGCTGGAGGATGATGTCCAAGGTCGCGGTGACGCCGTGGACTGGGTTATGTGCGGTGTGTGCTCGCAATGTACCATGCATCCTTTGTTTGCTACGCGGTTGACGGGCATTTCCTGTGCTTCACTTGCTCGTCATAGTGCCTGTGCAACCGCTGGAAATGACTTCGGGGGACACTCCCTGCAGGTATGCCTCCTCTGCACACATATCCTTTTAGCCCTTTCTTGGTATTGCAGACTGCATTGCACCATACTTGGATGGAAATCCGTGTACCTGACAAGTAAATAACGTGTCACTCCGCGGTGCCTTAACTTCCCGGTCAACCCCCTCACAGCCGCTGCTGCGCCTCACTATTCTGCGCGGGTAAGTATCTGTTCCCGTTCATAAAGGACGTTGCAGGTCCGCATCATCATTTGGCATCACAAGGATGGGGTAATGCAGTCCACCGCACTGCTGCCTTTCCGCCTGAAGGTAAGCGTTGCTGTTTCCTCGCAATCAATCATCGTGCATGGTAATAGAGATCCCAGTCCACGGGGTTGCAAGGTATTCCGTTACGCGCCGCCCGGTGATCTCCCAGTTGCCGTAAAGCATCTTGAATGTTGATAAGGAACCGCACGCGCACCAGCCAATGGTTGATGGTGATTGCCTTCCGAATTTCTTGATGACATTGTTCCACTGACGTGCCATGAAGGCTATGAATGCTGCACTACAGTCTCCGCCTACCTGTGCTTCCAAATCTTAGGATTGGCGCTTTCGCATGACATCACCCGGGGTCCTTCTTGCCCATTCCTGCGCATGGAACCGCACTAACCGTACAGTGCCCGCGATCACTTCTGTTGTAGAGCCACTGCGACATGGGTCATAGCTTGCCGTCCCACTTTACAATGCCACTGAGTCTCCTCCCACGAACAGCCGTCGCCATATGATGCGTCACTGATACCTATCCACAGGTAACCATGGTTTTCAATGATAACTTCTCTTTCAGAGCCACAATCATATGCGCCGCGTGTGGACTTCAGCCCAAACCCTACCACTGAGCCCCTTCTCACTTATTGCCCCCGCCATGTGATGTATCCTTCATACCTACTCACAGGTACCATTGCCTTTCTATGATCACCTCTCTTTCAGAGCCGCAGTGATATGGGCCACCAATTTCTTTCCCAGCTAAAGCTGCCACTGAGCCTTCTCCAAATTATTTCCTCCGCCTTGCCATGTCCTGCCATGCCATCAGATGCTTCACGAGGTGCGTGATGACAGCAGGTAAGTACGTTAACGGCAATCGTTTGTCCTTCCACAGATATCGTACGTACAGGCAGCTCCAAGCGTTGCAGCACCGTTAGCTACCGTCCGCTCTACCGCGACATCCCCTGCTTTACCTTGACAAGTGAGTTAAAACTTCCATACTTCCATTTAACAGCACATGTCACCTCGGACATAGTGTGGATCAGGTCGTTGCGTCCTACGGATAGTTAGTCTCCCTACCACGTCCATTTGGTATTTGTCATTGCTCCCTAACATCCATGTCTTCGTGAAGGACCCATCGGCTGTTTTCAGGGCCGTGCTTTGTCCTATGGCCTCGCGTCTTTCGTGCATCGTTAGCAGCACGGGGACATAGGTGCAACGAGTGGGTCTGTTAACGATCGAAACATGAAAGCTGGGCCGGAAACTGTTTCCCCTATTTCGCAGCGCTCATTATCGATGTTCCTTTTATCTCCATTCCAAACTTCATGCATTTATCCGCATGCGTCTTTTGTTACACATACTATGCTAAACTTCCTCACCTAGGTCAGCGGCAGTACACCACTGACGCACGGAAGGTTACAATGTACAACTTCCGCTCAAAGACCCGATGTACTTGCATCTGCACACAGTTAACGGTACCTTCCAGCAACGACACACCGTCAGTTCCCCCACATCATCAGGTTAAGTCACTGCTACTCACCGTCCTTAATGCCGCGTCTTTCCATTGCATGTGCCTTCCGACGCAGTCACACGGAATTGTACCGCAACGTATTTGAGGGATGCACCAACCATTTCTCAGTGTTCTCGCCTCGTTGGTAACAAGCCATTAAGCAGCTCACCCGCGGGGTCGGAAATATTTGTGAACGGTTTAAACATCACATTTGACCAGTGCATCAAATTTTCGTCGTGCAGTTTAAACAGCCACTGCATTTGGCCGTCACGAAGGATAACGTTACGGTGTATCTATGATGCAAGGAGGCTTGGGGTACAACCCTGACGGAGTACCATTCCCGTTTACCAGATTGGGGCCATCAACCTCAAGGAGACACAGTGAAATAACAAAGGCTAGTAAACGCTCGTAAACATGGAATTCGTAATTGTCCCCTGGATCTGTTCCACCGTGCACTGATCCCGTTTACCAACGTCATAAAATGACAGGCATGAGATTACTTCAACCGGCTCATTTCAGCGTACATATTTTTCCGTACTGTATGCCATGCGTCCTTGTACATGTCTCTGCATAACTATTACATATGGGACTTTTGGTTGTAGTTGCCGATGGTGCATGGCCCACAAGGCCGCCGGTAACGGTATCGGGGCCATTACCTTCGACAGCTCTCCAGCTACCGCTACCTAATGCTAAAGATAGCACGTCACACGATGTAAGTATACTGCTACCAGTTAAGTGACGGGGCTTGGGCTCGCTAACAAGCAGCAAGGGTACCTCTTGGTTCCCGTTGTACCTGAGGTCTGCTAAACCAGTGCAGTATGGCTGTCCTGCTTGCACTACCTCCACAGTCAGCCACGTTTGAAGGGCTGCAAGTCAAGACAGGATACTATTTCTCCAGCCTGTTGGTGGTAGTTCATAAAAAAGCCTGTGTGCGTGTGACTATTTCATCATGACACTACTAATGGGACTTCATGGATTAACTGTTCCCGGACGCGTGGAACAGAACGCGCTAACCGTTACATGCGACTTCTCTGACAGAAGGACAGCAACGGCCGTGGACGCATGTGTGCTTCCTTTTTCACTGCATGCTAACGAATCCCTGGGCAATACATTGCCCTTCCGTTGTGCAATATTTTAATACCACTACGGTGCTGGGTTTCTGATATAAGCAAATAAGTTTCAGGTCGCATCGTGCATTCGGTCATGTTGTATGCACTGCAACTTTTTATTATTGGTCACAGTATAACATTTATTGTCCTACGAAGTTCAAATTATGCTACCTACTGACGCTACGTAAGGGCCAATTGACAGGACTTCCGGTCCCTCTTAGTGAATACCGCAGCCAAGAAAGCACCCGCTGTTGCTCCAGTCTGCGCGGAGTAGGTTGACATATCTATGGGATCCGCATGCGCTAGCAAAGCATACCTGCGGTATTCAAAACACAAATATATATATGTGTACATATATCTACATATATATATGTATATATATATATATCCATATACATATGTATATAGAAATATATAAACATGGCATAGCAAGCCCGAGTTACATTATATATATATATATATATATATATATATATATATATATATATATATGTTTTGGCGGCGTCCGTATCCGGATTTGCCTGTCACTGTGACGTCCATGGGGACAGTCACAGGACGCCTGCGCCTACAGAGGGACCATGGGTGGCTTGCGCTGCACCACCCATAGTTCCATCCACACACCCCATATCCGGTGTAAACCCGAAGGAATAAGACCGGGACATCTATATATACATAGATAAATATATGTATACTTGCAAACTTTCCTTCCCAAAACACCGAATACAAATGAAAATCCATGCGTGCGCCTTTCCCATTACGCATTGGTGTTTTTCAGCAACGCAGTAGTAGACAACGTCCTATATGCGTAATTGATTCTCAAGTCCCAATAACTTCTTCTGTATCCTATCAACCATACATATAGTGAGGCCTTCGCGGTTGCATTTATTCGTTTGGCATTTTTGCCGAATCATCGCAGTACCTTTGCCACCAGTTTCCCTTTAAAGCCTCATTCGTAAGTTTCGCACGTTTTCATTACGTATATATACGTATATATCAAGCCGAATACACCAGGTAGCTACATAGCCTAAAGAATTTTCTTTTCAGGCCTTCTGTGCACGTTATTTGTGCAAATAATATCTCGCGGTGATTTCCCGCATTTCAACTGCCACATTTTAAATACTAAATTACGTTCAGATCACATTTTCACTTTATAAATACACACGTTCATCACTTCAACGAATTCGGTAACCTAAAATATTTTTACACTCATTGAACGCATTTTCCGCACATTCGCGAAATATATTTCGAACGGCATGTTCGAGACACGGACAAGAACTCCCCGCTAAAAAGGAACGGCACGTGGGTATCAGCGACCGTGTAACTAACATAGTAGCACGTGCGAAACGGCAATCATGCATAACGACGGTGATCTACTGAATCCACCACGAGAACAAGCATGCTGGACCGAGACAGATGTACTCAACAAGGCGGTATGCGAATAGCGCGGTACATGGCAAGCAAGTATATAAACAACGAGTTTACAAGGAACAGGTACTGGGGCTTGGTCTTTGATTCCCTTCATTGTTTGCGTATTCGGTCCGGCAAGCCCTGTAAAATAAGCAAAGGAGACATAAGTAATGGCGGTCAACTTAAGCAAAAAATTGTGGTTTCAATATTACTATATTGTCTCGCCTTCTAAGTGAGGCACTGTCCCCAGAGCCAGCGAATCTGGAGCCACAGCGAGGCCCTCCCTCAGCCGGCACTTCTACAGTGTGTTCGACTATCGGAAGAAAACTGGGTGGCACGATTCACGCTACAGGCGTGGAACTTGAAGTCCGTGTCATCGGTTTCAGTTGGTGGTAATGAGCGGTCAGTGCGTCGGCGTTTGGATCCGTAAAGTTTCGAAGCACTTACACGGTAGGCGAGCTTACGAACGCAATCTCATATGGCCCCTGCCATTCCCGATGGAATTTTCCTGGTGCGCCAGCTGAGGTCTTGGTTGGTGTAGCCATACACTATCACCTTTCCGGTATTCAGGGCCACAACTTTGGCGATCGTAATACTCCTTCTGGTTGTGTTGCGCTCTGTTCATATGCTCCTGCACGCTTTGAAAAGCTAAGCGGAGTCGCTCTCAGGTTATGCGGACGTATTCCGACGAAGAGTAAGCTTCAGCCGGAGAGACAAGTGCTAGTAATTCCAGAGGAAAGCGAAACTCACGGCTGAGAGTAAGGTAAGCTGGAGAATAGCCAAATGTAGCGTGCACCGAGGCCAGATAGACAAGCATACATTGTGGCAATGCTTCCTCCCACTGATTGGACTGATGTTCGTCGAAGCTCAGAAGAATAGCCATGATATTCCAGTTGGTCCGCTCAATCAGCCCATTTCCTTGTGGATGATACAGTGTAGTTCGTCTCTTTTTAATGGCTAGCAAGTAACACATTTTTTGCATTAGAGGACTCTCAAAAGCCGCGCCCTGATCGGAGCGCAAGGATATGGGAGCGCCGGATCCAGCCACCCACTCGTTGACGATGGTGGAAGCGACAGTGGATGCGTCTTGGCATCTGACAGGTATTGCCTCGCACCACTTCGTGAAGTAATCTATCATAACTAGTATAAAGCAGTTCCCGCTCATGTTTATCCGTAAAGGACCAATGATATCTACTCCAATTCCTTGCCCTTGTGCGGCCGTAACTATTGGTTCCAAAGCAGACCGAGGGCAGGCACCATTGGTTTCAAATTAGCACAGAGCTCACAGGACGAACAGAATGGAACGGCTTTGGCGTGTACGCCCGGCCACCAATAACGTTGTTGAACTGCAGCCTCCGTTTTCAACTGACTGGAATGGCCTAATCGTTGATGAACTTTTGTAGTACTTCAAGAAATCGGGTCAGCAGAGTAATTATTTCCTGAACGGGTTTATCAATGCGATACAGAACACCGTCAATGATTCTCAAGTCCTTCCAGTGCCCGAGTAGGGAGCGCTCTTCTTTGGTACGCTCAAGAAGTTCAGTTCCAATGGGTTTCGAGCAGCCATTCAGCTGTCGGTTGTAGGTGCTAGCAATGTACGGGCCACATGCTTGTTCTTAGGCCCACGCAATGCCGATCTCTGGGGTTACGACAGCCGAATTGAACTGTTCGGGTCTCACCAGCCTTGACAGCGCGTCTGCATTAGAGTGTCATATCCCGGGACGATATTCGCAGGCAAAATCGTATTCTTGAACGTGTCCCTGCCACCTTGCTATCTGACCCTGCGGCTCACGAAAGTTTTGCCCTCTGAAGTGACTGGTGATCGGTGCGAACCTGAAATGACTTTCCAAGTAGGTACGGCCTCAAATGTCGCAAAAAGCAAACCAGCGCCAGTAGTTCCAGTCGGCTAGGAGATCACAACTTCGCCCGCCGGCGTTCTCTGTGAAAACCGGCGCCGAGCGCTTCAAGGTTCGCATCTGTATTCAACACAAAAGCTCCCGACTCTGATGAAGTGTCAAGCAGAGCCAAGGTTGGGGTGTCGTAAGCTGAACATTCAACTCTGCAAAAGCATCCTAACATTTGTTAGTCCAGCAGAATTTTCGTCGCTTCTCAGTTAAACTCTGTAAGAGGGCTGAGGTGAACTCAAAATTAAAAATAGACCGTCCATAGTACCACACCAATCCCAAGAAACTTCGGAGTTCTGTTGTCCTTTTAGGTTGTGGCCAGGAACTAATTTTTTCACATTTGGCGGGGTTGGTCCTCACAGCTTCCGGGGGGGAAATAATGTACCCCAAGTACTTAACTTCACGCAGGGGAAAATGACATTTTGGACCCCATAGCTTCAAGTCCGCCACGTGTAACCAATTCAGTACGAAGCGCAGCCGCCGGTTATGCTCCTCAATCGATCGCCCATAAACGATTATGTCGTCCAAATAAATTAAACAGCTACCTGGTGTCAGACACTCTAAGGTTTTCTGCATTTGTCTCTGAAATGTATTAGGAGCATTAACCAGGCCAAAAGGCATCGTTTCAACTTCATCTAGAAAGTTGGGAACGGTGAACGCCGTTTTCTCACGATCCTTGGGCCTTATTTCTACTTGCAAGTAATCACATTCAAAATCCAACGTAGCGAACCGGCCTGAGCCATGGAATGCATCGAATGTGGCATCAATACGGGGCAATGGAAATGAGTCTGTACATGTTACCTCGTTAAGCTTTCGATAATCAACACATAGCCGAAAGATCCCGTCTTGCTTCTTCACTAAAACGATTGGCGAAGCCCACGGTGACGATGAAGGTTTAATGATATGTTTGTCAAGCTTCTTGTTGGTCATTGACTCTAAATGCGATTTGTAATGAACTGGTAACCTGCGCGCGTGTTGAAGAATAGGTCGGCGGGACATGGTGTCAATCTCATGTTCAACTAGGTTCGTACGGCCAGGAGAATCAGCTGTCGAAAACACCTCTTCAAACTCTCGTAGCACTGAAATTAACTGGTCATTGTTTTTTGGTAACGTTCGTGCGTCCAATAATTGGCTTAATGACCTCCTTTTAGAACTGCGTTGCCATATTGAACACTCCTCGACCCTCCAGCTGATGATCAAGGACGGATGGCGCTGCGCTCATCAATACGGTCCCGCATCCGAGTGTCACTGTGCAACCATGACGGGAAAGGAAATCCATTCCCAAAATAGCGTCGCAGGTCAAATTTCGACCAGCTACACAGTTATGAGTGGCTACTACCCCATCAAGTTTTGAGCGTGCAGGCAGTGTACCCTCTGTTCGCAACTCCACCCCATTGGCGATGAAAACACGAGGCTGCTGGCTGGTAACAATGCACAGTTCCTAAGGCTGTGGGCTGTATCAAGGCGAAACAGAGAACACGAAGCATCAGTATCAATCAAAAAATGCATGCCAGTATCATCTAAACACCCAGGTATCGTCAATGGCTTATAGTGCAGAGTGCTAGCGAAAGTTGATGCCAAAAACTGACAATTGTGCAAAGCTGGCCTACCTCGGGGTTTTCGAAAAACGATAGGTAGGTTGTGTCCACAACGCTGGGCACGTCTGCCGAAACGCTGACGGTATACGCAGCTCTCCACGGGGGATTTTCGTGCTGGTGAATAGTGCCTGTGATCAGCTGCGAAAACGTCGGTCGATGGGCGTAAATTTAAACACCTATCATGACGGAGATGGGTTCGGTCGGTGTTGACTTGCTCCAGAAATTACCGATTCCTAGTCTTCTCCACAACGTCCTCCATCAAGCGCTGAAGTTTCATTGTATATTTGTTATGGAGGTATTGGTCGCGTAGGCCCATCGCAAAACCCTCACATATCCAATTTTCCAGACCTACGTATTGAGGATCTGGATACCCTTTGTGAGCCGAACTTCGGAGGGCTGCGAGGAAGGCATCTGCGTTCTCTGAGGATAGCTGACGTCGAGCGAAGAATGTATCCAGGTAGGACGCAACGGGGTGGCATTCGGAAAACAAGTTTCGGAGAGAGACCCAGATTTTTTCCACTGGTGAATTAGCAGGTACGCTTATTGTTAAGAAAATCGGAAACGGTTCTTCGCTTAGGAAACTGAAGATGATGGAACCGAGTGACCTGGCTGGAGGTCTAGCGCGGTAAGCGTCGACTTGAAAGTACCATCTTTCAAAGTCAACACCCAAGCTGAAAACAGGCGGTTAGCGACGGAGCGGCTGGATCTGCAAACTTTTGTCCCGGACACAATACTCAGTCTTCGGTGGGCTGAAATTCGTTTTGCTCATACTTGTAGAACTGCCCGCGACGCCAATTTGCAATATATTTCGAATGGCAGCTTCGAGACACGGACAAGAACTCCCGGCTACAAACGAACGGCACGTGGGTATCAGCGACCGAGTAACTAACACAGTAGCACGTACGAGACAGCAATCATGCAAGACAACGATGCTCTACTGAGTCCACCACGAGAACAAGCATGCTGGACCGAGACAGATGTACTCAACAACGCGGTAAGCGAATAGCGTGGTACATGGTAAGTAAGTATATAAACAACGAGTTTACAAGGAACAGGTGTTGCCATAGTGCCATCAAACGGTCTTGCCGAGGATATTCTCTATAGTTTGCTCTAACATTACCGGTAATATACAGCGCTGCATACTAAAAATGTGCTCTGTTAACGATATATTAGAGGGCAGGTTTTTATGCCGACGATTACCTACACTACGTCAGTGACAGTATGGTTAGCCAAATTATTATTTCTAAGTCTTTATTATTGCTAAAAGCAACTGCATCCATTAAAATACTACAAAAATATTCATTGCTTGCTAAAGTAGGCTCACGGATTTTAAATGCAGTGTTACAATACCTAAGCAATATAAATTCAAATGAAAACCGCCATTATGTTAGCAAGCAGTCCCAGGATGTTTTAAACTGCGCGCCGTTGACAGCAGTGTACAGTTGGATAAGTAAGCCAAAGTGCGATATATAAGCAAAGCTTGGTAGCTCGTGTTGTTCAGTTGGTGGTCTGAGTGCTAGCTGAGCTCGGCAGGTAGACAGCAAAAGTTTTGTCAGCACTCGAGGTGATATCGTCAGTGCGCGTGTATTAAGCAGCGTGGTAGGTAACTATAGCTGCTCGCGTGTGGAAGATAGACGAAAGGTAAAGTTTTCCCAATGGAGGGCTTGCTGAAGCGTTGTACCCCCGAATACCTGCCAAACATAAGAAATTTTTGTAGCTCAGGTTGTTCAATTGTTGGTCTCAGTTTTCGCTGAGCTCGGCAGGTTGACTGCAAAGGCTTTTGGCCAACCTGCCGAGCTCAGCGAACACTCAGACCACCAAGCAAGCCACAATAGCGGGGGTCGCCTGATTAAGGATTAAATGGATTGTCATAGACAGCTTACTTCAATTGAAATCAACTGTTGTTGAAAGTTAGATGTGTTCATTGCTTCCATTTTGTGCATTGCTTGAAATAGCCATCAACCGACGAGGCTTTATTATCAACAAGGCATCCCTTCACATGCGCCATCATGTTAACATGATAA
Organism: Dicrocoelium dendriticum; assembly: GCA_944474145.2. NCBI lineage: Eukaryota > Metazoa > Platyhelminthes > Trematoda > Plagiorchiida > Dicrocoeliidae > Dicrocoelium > Dicrocoelium dendriticum. Next base: position 28,419,899 of record OX104061.1, read on the forward strand.
ATTGTGGTCAAAATGCACAAGAAACATCTTTATAACAGTTATTATATGTATACGGATGTATATACGCATGTAAGCTATTTGTGTGCCCCATACTGAGGCTGATGTTGCATTCATGATTCTACTGCTTTTCAGTTGGGCTAAACAAGCTAACAGGTAACCTAGGTCTTTTTAGGATGGATAAATTTCCTTCCACTTTATTTGATTTGTTCGGCCTAACTTAGTAATTTTCTTTTAACTGGCCAAGCTGCCTATGCTATTTGTGGTTAGCTTTGTTAACTTTATTGCGTTTGTAGCATATTTTGAGTAACCTGGACATTTTGTACTTAGCGCAGATTCATCGCAAAACAACGTACATCATGTGCTGGGTTAGAGAAGTGTTACTTCTGCATATCCGTATTCGTTAACAGATATATTTTATTTGATAATGTCAGTTTAAGTGCTTGGCCGTTTGATATCCCAAGTGTGGCTGCGATTGATGTGCATGTTGACAAGGTGCCTATCTGTCTATTACCCACTAACTCGTCCATACTGGCTCTAAGAGACAGTTGGTCGTTGCTGTAGGGGATGGAGTGCACGGTCCTTGTGCTCTTGCTAAGCTCGAAGAGCGCTTCCATGCATTCAGTGTGGAGCGTTCTACGGTTCACTTGTGCGCTTGATTCCCAAATACAGCGCGCTGTGTCTGCCTGTGAAGGAGTGTCGGCCGGCTCCTTTGATGAAACGTGGCTCCCATCCACTTGCCTCCTGGTCTTATAGGTTCGGGTTTACACTGGATATGAGGTGTGTGGTTGGAGGTCTGGGTGGTGCAGCGCAAGCCACTCATGGTCCCTCTGTAGGCGCAGGCGGCTTCTGGCTGTCCGCAGTGACAGACAACTGCGAAACCGGTTGCCGCCAACCATGCAGTTGTGTAACTTGCTTGTGTTTTAGATTTTGACCGTTTGCTACGGCTAGGAATAGAATGCTTGACAAAAGATATCCGTGGGTCTGCTATCGTTAGCCGGCTATGCACGTTCGCCGTTGCATTAGGCAAATGTGATTTTAGTATGATTTGTGATGGCACCAACAGCGCAGACGAAGTGGAGAATGTCTTGCGTACTAATGAGTGCGCAACTTTATTCAGTTTTCATGTATTCGGTTGTGACTCCGCCGCTTGAGGTTTTCTCTGCTCCTAATGAAATTCACCCGCTTGCATTCTAAGCGGGAGGTCTACCGTGCGAATTGTGCGTTGTAAAGCATGCACGGATGGTTGTCCTTGGTATAATCGGCGGTAACTTGTTTTGGTACTGGCCTCGACAAGTTAAGTGCAATTTGGCGCGGGATATGCTATTGCACTTCTTAGCTGAAATATGGTGCAAACTAGGGTGTCAATAAACAGGAACCAAATTTGACACTTGGCAAATTCGTTGTATTCCAAGGCAACTTTGGCCGATGCTATTGGTGTTGCACCAAGCGTTAGTGCGACGCATGCCGGTGAAGTCTTCGGTTTACACGTCTACTAACAGGTAGTTACCGTTACAACTTTTTAGCTGTCGTTCATTTTCCTGCGTATACGTCTTATAGTGCTATTGCTTACCAGTTTACAATGCCGGTATCAGCATTCACCCAAGCGGGCGTATAGTCCACGGTCGCTCTCGCGAACACAAGCTGCGCGTTATTGGTGAATGATGATCCTGGCAGCACGCAGCGGAACGACTGCAACAGGGTATAATTCCCAAAGCACTTAGCTGACGGCTAAATAGTACGCCATGCAGAATTTTAGCGACATTGCTTCTATTTGTGACAGTTTACGTGGATGTCGACAGTCTTCCGGGTTTAATCCGTCGAGACTACCACTTTAGAAGAGTTTATTCACGGCAGTCTCCACTATTTCAACCATGTTCGAGCACAAGTTATACTGGTTAATAGAGGCACTTGTGTTCCCCAGCAACGTGGGTTTGGTGTAGCCAACAGGACGATTAGCCCTGTTTATCAACTAGTGGTTTTTGCTACAGTGTCAAACGTGGTTGTAGCTAATGATTAGCGGCGTGAAATTACATATCGCAGTGTTATCCAATACCGGAGTTGATGCTAAACTCTTGTTGTATGACATGCTTTGGCTTGAGATCTGCCTAACGTAGGTTCTTCTTTCAGCGCTTCCCCATGTTACTGTCGGGAAATTGGCCACGCTGGATAACGTCCCGGTGTACGGGCGAAACCTTGGACAGCGCCTATCTCGTGTGTGGATATACGCCTAAGGGTAATGTTTATGGTCTGAAACACGCATAGAAGCCAGAAAATAGAGAGTCCAGACGGCATTATTACTAGCTAGCTCGAGGTGTAATTTCCTTTGGAGTCAGGCGGTTAAACGCCGAGTCAAAGTAAAAGGTTGAGTGAACAATTAGGCGAAAACATCACTCAGCCTAGCAGTTAAATGAGCAAAAGATGGTTAATAAAGCGGAAGGGATAAAACAAGTCATTCGGGTTCAGGACGCAAAACGGATTTTGCTAGCGCACAACCAGCGACAATTTGGACAAAATTAGGTAGTGTGTGCTCTTATCGGTATAAGCTTTGGAAAAGCATGTTTGTGCAAGGTTTAGAAAGATACCAGTTAAAACCATAGCAGTACACTAGGTAAAGCTCAGTCATCTTATGTATTGCATTAGTCAAGTCCACAAGGAGTAAATAAGAGAAATGTAAACGTAACTAATGTCAACCAGGTTAGCAACCGCCGCACGGAGGGATTTAATATAAGCTTGCTAAAAGTAAGCATAGGCTTTGTATACAGGAGCATAGTAATGTGGAACGGTATAATTCATATTTTAGGGCAACAATGCAACCCGTACCTAGCCTTATGAAATAAAGCTTTTGGGGTATTAGTTAAGTGCGAACGCGCTTTCTGGGTAACGGCCTCAAAAATGTTGTTGACAACCGTGCTCTCAGGTTCCTTTAGAGCAGTAGAGTTATTTCTCTCAACAAAACGTGAAATCCTCTTGCGGTCGTGGTCTTTGCAAAGCTTGCATTGGTGCTCCGTATGTTTGGTAATATTTCATGAGTAATCATTTCTATACAGGTAGCAGTGCTATGGCTGGGATGCGCAGGGTACCATTCGACTAACGCTCAAAGCCTGTAAATATACCAAGTTTTCCAAATTTTATTGTTATGAGTTTCATGCTAGCATTCCGCAGGTATGTATTGTTTGTTATGCGCTATCACGTGACAATGATGAGGCGGCGTACGACCTAGTATTAGGGTCGGAATACAGGGTAACAGAGAGGTCTAAAGCATATAGACGAGTGAGAAATTCGCAATCACTTCGACCTAGTGGAACTCGAAACAAAGGCTGACGGCGTCAGACAACTTTGAAACATGAGGAAGTAGCAAAAACGTGTTTGCTGCCTCAATTATTTAGCAGACCAAATTCCCGTCTCGCAAGATAACATGCCGCTAGGAAGTTCTTATTGCGTACGACAAAGGGTTTTCTGTAAAGCTTGCTGTTAAACATTAATATTTTTGCTAGCCATGGAAAAATCTCCTGTTTGTTCAGCTGCCAAATGTTACAGACCAGTGGACATGCCTAGAAGGGCTATTTGTAAACTTGTAACTTTGTCCAAATAACTGGGTGCTCGATAGCAGCAATCGAGTTTGTCGCCTAGTTGTCTGAATAATCGCAAGCTCTATCATAAATAAAAATATACGCATATTTTTAGCCCGTTGCTGGATGCTGCGCCCGCCAGAGAGCAGATCGCTAGGTACGGAGATCCTATGTTTCATGAACAATGAGATGGCTGCGCATTTATGCACCTTGTTTACCATTTCCATACCGTGTAGTAGAGCAGTAAGCTTTACGATTGCTTCAGTAGTGCTTAACAGTTTATACCACTTTACATAGCTGTGGTCATTTCCTAATGAGGAACACATATCGACGGGTGCTTCAGGAATTAGTACCAAGTGCTGCTGACAGCATAAGAGAACTTCGGCGTCCCACAATGCAGGTAAGGGGATAGTAAACTATTTCCTCAGGCAACTGAAAGCAACCCGCTGCGCATATTTCAGCTTACCCTAACAAGAATCACCAATAGATTTCTGAGTCATAAGTAACGAACAAAGCTGACTAGCACGCCCCGCAATATTTTTTGATGGTTTGTTGCAGCACTGAGTATCTGGCAAAACCATCCTACCAAAAGCGTCAACTCCCGTCAATTAAGTTGATTACCAGAGCAATTTTCAAAACTAAGCACATAGTCTAAGGTCGCATGGCCGCACTTTGCATATGTTACCCTAGGCAACGCAAAGAAAGTGCCAAAAATAAGGCGGGTATGCGCTGTACTATTTACTGAACCTAAAGAACCAGTCATTGCACAAAATATTTAGGCATGGCGTAGTTAGGAAACTAGTGTGAGTTAATGCAGCGCCGTTAGGCCCACAGGCTCCTAAACCTTAACGTTCATAGCCTGACGTAACATTAAACGCTTTGCGTATGGTTAGCGAGGCAAAAAGCAAACGTGCTCAGCTGTAGGTTTGCTCGGAGATGGGCATAAAAGATTAGCTTAGTGGTTTTGTGTCTCGGAGGTCGGGTGTAGCGCAGTCCTTTGGACGACTCATACATGATACAAAAGGTAAACCATGACGAGGATAGGCATGTAACAGAACGGCTACGCACGCGTCATTAGTAGGGCTTATTATTTGCGTGCTGCTGTACCATGCAAGCACGGTTCAGCAGCGTTATAGCTGGCCTTATGCTTGGAAAAGCTTTTTGAGTTGCGGGGGCAGTTAAGACCAACGATTGGACGTTGTTTTGCATGTTAACTAAGTTGTAGCTGCCTGTCGCAATCATAAGCAACAACTGTGGGCACACGCCTTCTTACTGTGCCGAAGTGGTAAGTTTCCCACGGTGGCCTTTAACAGAGAGGCAGTGCTAACTAGGCGCCAAGCAGGAGGATTTACCACCCAGGGATATCTGCTCTCCATATCTGCTGACCACCCCTAAGAAAATTGTTAGCTGGTACCGTTTCACGAAAGTTGAAAGGCTAAAGTGCTATGTTGATGCATACAATTTCCGAGTGGTATGCGGGTTAATTACATGTTGTCCATAATGCCTACATTAAGCAGAATGCTTTGCATTGATGCTGGTGATATTCTGTCGGGGTGATTACACACAACGGTGTTGTTTGAGTACCAAACAATTTCAGTATTTAGCTGCAAAGAGGTTGCTTAAGATAGGAGCACAATTCTAAAGTTCCGGAGTGGGTGCTTTGGCTTTTGCACAAGAATAGTCAGTGGGCTTAGCGTATAAATAACATACATAATGAGGCAGTAACATCTGATAATTATTTTAAGTGCATTTATATCTGTATATAGTCAAACTTGTTAAATGCGTCTGACTTATGTTCACATAATACTAGAGAACATTTTCTTTATCAAGAACAGTGGTTCAACGTTGCTCGCATTATAAACATCTGCCGCCAATCGCTGCGGTGTGTTACTAGGTGTGTTCTCTGTGTCTATTAAATAAGCTAAAAAGTGAAGTCGTCTACTGCTAGTATTTGGTTTATGGTCTAATGCATGCAACTATTACGCAAAGGACCAAAGTGCGCTCAGACGGCGTCTGCTGTGATCTAAACCTTGTACTGCTACGCAAAACAGCTAGTTAAACTGTGCTATAGAAGTATGGCGAGTGGTCCAATTAACCCAGCAAGACTAAAATGGTACCGTTGTAAGCTTAGCCTCAGGACCTTAATGCCGCCTCGGCCTGCGCACAATTGCTCTCATAATAGGGTCGTTTTATCTGCTGCATGTATAGAGGTGGATAAGTATGGACGCGCTTCTGTCCTTATTCAACCCCACCTAATAAGACTACTTGTCTTTAAGGCAACGAGCTAATGTCACCGATTCTTGGTTAGCAGCCTGACGTGCTGAGCACCACTGAGTAATGCGATCTTGTTTCTTAGTCACCAGCGGCCTGCATTCGCCTTCCAACTTTTAAATAGAAAGTGAATTTCATATTCTTCAGGATAATAAATCAATGATATTTTCTCCCCGGTGCGAGTCATGCCCTCAGAGGCATCACCATGGTAATACAAACGCCTAACCTCAGTAACGATACAGATATGTTAAGACGTGTCCAGTACATACTGCGTATATGTGTGGAGTATGTAGCTGCATGTGTAAGCAATCGTATGGAACTTTGTTAGTATTACTGTGAATGTGTGAATTTGTTCGGTGCATGCACCATATAGGAATGGTTCGGAGGAAATCTTTTAAGTGGAAGACGTTAGCAAAAAGTGTAAGATCCTCCGGTATGGCAAGGCGGTGTCATTTTTTGTGGCCAGTCCTATCCGCCTATGTATAGCAACTGAGATTATTCTTGTTACTACTCGTCGTAAGGGCGGTTTATCCTTATTTCTTTTTTGCGTTCAGGCTACTGATCTATCAGAGTTAAACCAATGCAATGTGATAAAAAGGTTAATGGCACTGAACGTGTACAGCTCAACTAGCGTGGACGGCATCAAAGCAAAGGAATTGAATACAGCGGCCATGGACCGTGCCGAACCATTAGCTTTGTTCTTTCAATGTCGTGTTAATAAAATGCACCTTCCAACAATGTGAAAATTGGACGTGTCACTCCTACTTACAAACGTACTACTCATTCGGAGCCCTCGAACTACCGTCCGAGAACTCACCACCCAGTGTTATCAACGTAATGGAACATATAATGGCAGGGGCGCCTACAACCTAACTTGAGAGCAACAACCTCTTAGTGTCACCGCTACACGGATTCTGCCGAAAGTGATCCTTCGATACAAAATTGCTGCTAGCCTGATCACGCTGTACCGAGTCAGCCGATACCAGAGTGGGAGTGGACATTGTCTAGCTGGATTTTTCGAAGGCGTCCGATCTTGCAGTATTGGGCAGGGTTCATACCTAACTTTCGTTAGCGATCTTGGCAGTGTATTGCAGTCGACCTTCTTACTAGTTGCAGATGCCAAACTTTAGCATGACATCAGTACCTCGGAAGTTCACATAGCACTGCAGAGCCACCGCGAAACGGCTGCTGCTTGGTCAGCCGACACCAGGCACCAGTTCAAAGTGACCAAGTGCAAAGTCATAAACATACGCTATCAGCTTATCTATGAACCTCGACTTGGGGTCCAGCCTTTACCACTTCCTTCCCAAAAAGCCGACCTTGCAGTGAACGTGCAGGACGACCTTGGTTGCTAGAAACAGGCGGAAGTTTCATCAAAAAGAGCCAGTCAACACCTTGCATTCTTATGGACGGCTTGGGCAATTTTGAACTCTCAATCTTTCCAAAACCGTTGAACGGCCTTATGTGGTTTATGCGACCCAGGTCTGGAACAGTGACACAAGCGCGACGACGAGGCACTTGAAGCTCCAAAAGGTAGAGCTACCAACTTCGTTAGAGGATTGTTTCATCTCGCCTACCAACACAGACTGTTGTCCCTGAGGTTGTACATTAGTGGTTATTGCCCACAGCGAATAAACCAAATCGCGGTCTTCTTAATACTGACGAACCCAAATCGCCCACGTCGCAGACTATTGCAGCTGGGCCAAAAGGCCAAACTGTGAGGCCATCAGCTTAAACTGACTACGCATTACAGCTGAATTGACTGTTAACCAAACTTTTGTTACCTCCGTGCGTCTTGTGCCAGGAATGCCCATCCGCCTCACGTTATAGTTGCCCCTACAGTAACTTTAAAATATCCTGTGTTGTAACGCTTTCAAACGCATTACCTGATACAAATAAATTAGTAATTATTTTAGTCTCGACAAAGCGAAACACACCCTTTGGGCATGAGCAGCGTTGTGTAATATTGTACATGGTGGCTTACGTAGATGGACGATGAGCGGTAGTACAGACGTGTTCAGCAGTTGAGCCCCACATGCCCCGAAGTTTAAACGTAGTCTGTCCTCACAAACTTCCAGGTGTAGTGACAAGGAGCAGATCAGTACTGAAAAGTATGTTGGTGGGAAGCTATTTCGATGAGGTTGTATGGACGGTGCAAGTCCGGTGCTTGAAGGATAAAGATAAGTCTGCGAATATCTTGCAAAAATGGTGGCATGGCACTGATCAGATATTTCGACTTAGTCGTACGGGAGCAGGTATTTGCGCAAAATTTGTAAAATAGGTAGCGGTCAATTTGTCATTGCGTGTTTGGTGCCGTGACGGGTCACATCCGCCACATTGCAGCGTTGTTAAATCGCCATTTGTGGCTTTTTGTAGAGAAAAATTTGCCAGGCAAAAGCCACCACGTCCTGAAATAACGCAAACCTAATCATGGACTTAACGGCCCTCTCAGCAACGCGGCGGTGAGGATATATGCAGAAGCGTCGACCTGATTATTCTGGATGGGGATAAATTGGATTAAAATACCAGATCTGTCCAATGAAGTAACATGCGAGTGAGTGATGTCGTTTCGCTTGTTATATCTCCTCCACTTACTAAACTATAGCAGCTCTAGTTAGTATTTTGTGTGAGCGCATCCCATGCAAGCTTTAAACTATCCTTATGCAGTAGTACGTTTAACTCGGTGGACGCATGAAATAACGATTTACTTATTCGATGATTCATGAAGTTTTAATGTTCACTCTAACCATCCCAAGGTACTTGTCAAGCACATGCGGTGTAATCCTCTACTGGAGGTGTATCTGAAGTCCCTTATTGCTGAGTTCGCAGGGAAAAATGACAGCAATTTCTATGCCCTTTGTTGCCGCATTCATGAAGGATGCAAATCTTCTTTTACTTGTTTCATCCACAGAAAGCCACAAGGAGCTGGAGGCCGCCTGTGGGTGTTTTCCGGAAGTACGGAGTAAATAATAAAATAAATAAATGGTATATTCTCTGTACAACGAGACACACCTTTGAAGGCGTGATCAAATATGCATACAAGCATAGCTTCTTTAAAATATTAAAACATTTTGTTTTAATTAAAGGAATAAACGAATGTTTTAGTCTATATGAGCGAGCATGTTGTCAGGTAATAGCCAAATTAAGGTGCATGATGCGCTGTGGCACCAAAGCTGTTGCTTCAAGATCAAAGTTGGGGGTACATTCGCCATGTAGTGAACCATGAGCACAGGAGCCCAAACACGGTTTTGGTGCAATCAATGACCATTACGAAGCCGGAATGATCTATGCTCCATTAAAGTATTCTTCATAGTAAAATCAGTTGCACAGGTTGGATGTAGAAGGCTGAGGACTGCTTCAGTGTGAAATGTCTAGCTGTGACTTTATTTTGTGGCGAGTCACATCCGCCACGTTGCAGTGTTGTTAAGCGAACATTTGTGGCTTTTTATAGGAAGAACGCTTGCCAGGCGAAAACCCACCACGTCCTGGAACACTGTCGTAGCTTCCGTTGAACTGTAGTGCTAGTCGGCTATGCATCGTATAGACCGATTTTGCACTCTATTATTCGCAGTCGGTTGACAGCCAAAATTCATCCTTGGTTGGCCAAATGGCTTAGTAATGATCCGGCAGTAGTCGTTGAAGCCGGTCAATGATGTAAAAGAGTCGCTGAGTCGAATGATAATGATGCAGGTGAGTAAACACATTGTTAATAGAGGCCGGCTTTTTCTATTATATTGTCCGGTTTGCAACCCGTGTCCAGCTATCCATGCTGGACTTGTCATGGGGACGGTAAGTGCAGTTGTTTCTTGTGTCTGAATATGTCCATAAAAGGAAAAAATGCTATTCTCCGCAAAGTGGACTAGAAATTATTTCAAATATAAGTGTAATTGTCGCCATGGCCAAGTGAAAACTCCATGGAAGGTCATCGAAAAACTCGCTCATACGCGCGCAATGTTGTCCGTGAAATGACATCAAAAAAGCTCCAGGTGACGGGAGAATCGAAATGTTTGAGGCAGTGAAAGTAAGCATGCCAGAATTGTCTGTCTTCGTTTGTGGAACAGGGGATCCATGTGAATATATTATTCCAGGTGAGTAAATTGTTCTGCTGTGAGTACGAGGCGAGCTAAACCCATTTGTTTAGACCCGTGGTGGTAGCTTCTCCAGAATGGCGGAAAGAGCTCCATTTGGAATGATGTGTGGGTTCTTCATCTCACGGAGAAAATATCAAGCGTGTAAACCAGCTGGCTATTTAGGGTGGTTCGACCAGTCCCAGTGGTTAAGCCTTCTTATTTTGGCGTGTGTATCTGTGGAAATCTCGGGAGAAAATGGGTGACGGACAAGAGACAGCCAAACAGCAATGAATCATGTAACACAAACACAGACTAGTGGCGCGCAACGGTGCCTATGATACATTAAACCTTATGTAATTTTGTTTAGTATACATGATTTGCAAGCGCGTTCTTTACATTACGTCGCTGGTGTGACTCAGACTACAACTACTAGGTAGGAAGAAGGTTCTGCACGCGCAAGGTCATGAGACCGATATAACAAAGCGTGTTGACAAAAGTTAAGCGATTAATAGGATTGTTGGAGAGAAAAAGGTAAACCGATAAAGATGTCAGTAGTCCGAATGCAAGAGGCATCTTAGGTGAAACTAGAGACAACTAGGTTGCGACCGGATGCGGGAGAAACATAGGTAAAGCAACGTTCCATGAAGAAAAGGAAATTTAAAGAATCAGCTGTGAGCGGATGAATGCGGACGACAGTGCAAAGAGTAACGCTTGAGAGTAATTACGAGGAGACGATAGTCAGGATGAAAAAGGTTTACTGCTAAAGTGTGTTAAAGGCAAGGAAGCTATCGTGCAAAGTGTGCATCGTTCAGTTCTGAACAATCACCGGTGATATCCCGGTGGTCTGAGAGAACTCTGAGAGCCGGAGACCGAACAGACGAGACTTGATTAGTCGCCACGTCCGGAGGCCTCGTAGTAGTCCCAGAGAATTTCACTTATCAAATGATGATAAAATGGGCATGGCACTAAGCGTTGGTCGTCCGATTGAAGAAGGGTTGAGTGTACAGGTTACTGATAAAAGTGCCTACATTATTAACGGTTGCCTTATTTTGGGAGTCCAGTGCTTCTACTAGCGCCTGGAAGCATCTTCGTTGCAATCGTCCACCTGATTTATTTGATGCAACCTTGCTCCGGACTGTCCTCGACTGCAGCCTGCATCAACCTATATCCATGCCGACCAGCATTCTGGCCGGCCCGTAGCCTCATACCCTGACACCTTTGCTCTTTTAAGCGCAGTCAGCCGTCATAGACATAATAGTCCTTCAACCTTTTGGTAGAAGCGATCATTGTACTGTCTTATTCCAATGGACTTGTTGCTGTGCCACTCACAACCAATGTGCCGTCCGCCAAAGTTCCTGGCGTGCCGACACCCTTCGGCATAAAACGGCTACAGGTAATACGGATTGGTGTATTTCCAAATCTCTCAATGCTGGTGGGACTAGAGTCTTTTGTACTCTTCGCTGACGTCATTCGCTGAACAAGTTGTCCCCATCTCCAAAAGTAGACGCTCTCTAAAGATCCCCATGGAGCGACAGTAAGGCGAGGTCACTGAGGAAAAAGGACGGTGTTTATGGGACCGATTTAAGATGGCACCATCATAACATGACTACCTCGGTAACAAAACGGTCGGGAGCTCCTTTTCTCTAAAAATACACGAGAAAGGTCACCAATATGAATTTTGCATGGACACACTTTCTATAGGTCTTTTAAGACGCTTTTCGTCTGCCTCAACCGGTGCACCAGAGCTTGCGGTGGTAGCCGTGCCCTCTGTTTGGTAGAGAGTGGGGTCTAGTTTACAAAGGCACCGAAAATGCTAGCCACCTGGAGCGACCCTGTTCTTCAGTGTACTTGACCACACCATCTTTCTCTGACAGACTTGTGTACGCACCACCTGCTCTGTTCGAGCAAGTCGATATTAAGACAGACGTCGCGTTAAAAATTCTTAGTAATTAGAATCCCTACATATGGCCTGGTCCTGAGGACTTACACCCCTTGTTCCTCAAGCTTTTGCACGGCACATTGCTTCCATACCTCGCAAGTCTTCCGTCCATCGTCTCAGTCCGGACTTCCCTCGACGGCCTGGAACATGTGCATCAGTAAGCCCGTGTGCAAAGCAGCGCACCGGCATGATCCAGCTAGCTACAGGCCAAGTCGCCTTAAATCGACAGCGTGTAAACTTATGGAATGGGTCATGAGGCGGACAATTCGGCTTCATCTCTATAAGTTGGATCTGAGATCCGGTGCCCAGCGCGGCTTCCGCACAGCTCATCCCTGCAAATCGGTGCCACTGTAAACTTTCCAACAAGGCTTTCCGATCTCCTGCACAGTCGTTCTATGCTGGTGCGGGCGAACTAAACGTATTCCGATCCTGTACATATGAATAGCGGTGTCAAGCAAGACTGCTTCCTGGGTCCCGAACTGCTCAAGTTCTTAGCCGTGAATTTACGGTCTGAGCTGCAATCGGATTACTTGATCTATGTAGGTGATCTAAAGGCATGGAAGGAGGTATCGTCTCTAGAGGATACTGATCGACTACACGAGACGCTCGATCTCCTGCACAATTGGTCAAGTTGTTAACAGTTACACATTAATCAAGCCAAACCTTCCGTCCTGCCTATCAGCGCACCTGAACCATTCGGCGCCTCCCACATAAGTGGTTTCCTGCTCAAAAATGTCATCTTAGAGAGAGGTCTAGGCGTGATTGTTTTCCCAGACTTAAGCTATACCCAGGTCATCATGCAGAAGGTTGAAGCTGCCTACAGGATATTTCACGCCTTTCAAAGCGCTTTTTGTCGTCTGACGCCGGAGCCAACTACACTCCAATTTACTTTGCATGTACTCACAAATTACGCTATGGCCTCGCTGCTGCCTACCCACTTTCCGAGTTTGAGCTAGGCTTGGTTGTAAAGGTTCAACGACGGAGGTTGAATTTGATCTTTAGGTACGCGACCTACCTTATCACCTTTGGCTTGGCCATTTGGATGTTTTAGATGAATTACTTCGCCTTCGTGGGGAGTTGATTATTCCTGTCGTATCTTCAAGTAAGATCTGGGGAGTGAGTTGCAGAAAATTTCCCCCTCAACATTGGGAGTTCCAATATGGGCCACCGATGGAAATATTCAAACCAAGGGCACAAAGTACAGTCCATTCTTGCTCTACCCACTCGCGGTATGAATAGCTAAAACCGTTTACCGCTGCCCGTTGCGGCTTCGCAGCCAGAGGATTGCCTCAAACGAATACGTGCTTCGCACCGGTTGAATATGCTGGTAGCGTGTTGCTTCAGCTACGAGTGCGATGGCCTGTCCGGAGTTACCGTTACGCCTTGACGAGCATCCCAGCCATGATCGGGAAGCGATAGATCAGTAAAGACATCTCCCTCCTGCTCCCTATTACCCCATGAAAAAACGAAAAATGTATTTACCCGTGGCAAATCGTTGTTCATTGTTCCTCCATTGAGAGCCATTGATAAACCTTGTCTATTAATAGGCTGCCGTTGTTCCTACCTACTTGTTATGCCATTTCCGTTTTAATCTGTGGCTGTTCGAAGTTATTTTGCTTCTTCTGCTACATCTGCCACCACTCCATTTCGCTTATTATCTGTGCTTTTTCCTATCTATTACCTGCATCCATGCAGCTATAATTTTATTCATCTTCTTTTGCGCTTAGTCCTCTATATTTGCTCAACACACACTACACACAATACACGTTAGCTAGAGGTGGGAAACACCTTAGCTACTGCGCCGCCATACCTAAAAGAAAATGGTAATAAAAAGCAACAGGTGCAAGTCATCTGAACCACCGGTAACGGACGGGCATCGTTCCGGTAAGCTACCAGCCGGCTACTATGCAGCAAACCAAAATATAATTTAGTACGCAAAAGTATAATATGTTAACTAATAAGATCATGATTGGAGAGGCGGCTAAGAGGGATATGGTGGGACAAAAAGCAGAGCATGAAAGCCGCTGAGGTCCTCTCCTAGTCATAGCAATAAGTGTACGAAACCAAACGTGGTTTTCGTCTTTCGGCCCCCAACGAGGGATCAGAGACGCTTCAACCGCGGCTGGCTTCAAAGTGAGACCCATCTTTCCTCGTGACCAAGCTCACGCTTGTCCACCTCTCATCTTCCAACATCAACACCCCCGGGGCGCATAAACAACACACGTCGCGGGACTCGGTGGACTGGCATGCGTAACACGCGGCCGAGCCATCGGAGCCTGGTGCGGGAAATAACGGTGCTGAACAGTTCATTTCCTTTTTCAGTGCAGTAAACAAGGCGCCGAACCCACCCGTTGCGCACGCGGTGTACCCACCGGATGTGAGCTAAATTGCAAAGGCACCGGTGGTCGAAAACAACTAGCATCCTTATGTCCGCTGATCTAAGAAGCTAAGTTTCACAAAAGTATAGCAGGGTCGAACGTACCGCTACATTGTACACCCTACCCTTCAGGGCGATAGTCACGTCGCGCCGGCGCCATAAGTGGCGAAGGTTAGCAAAAGTGCCTTGAGCTATTGTTCCACGGTTTGTGAGCACGTCTTTGTTTGCAAGGAAGCTGCTACAACCGCCCAGTAGTTGCATTTTTGAACAAATTCTAGCTGATCTTCATAAACGATCAACGAAGCAGGCGCTCCAGGCCAATCCTGGAGGAACGCTCTGCAATTCGATGGTGCAATGCAAAGTCAGAAACGGTCGACCACCAGCGCTAATCTGTCCAGTGCCGCTTGGCACGTCGGGGAGCTGTCACCGGTTAGGGCAACATCGCCAGCGTTCTTCAAGTCAACAAGTCGTTCTCCTTGGAGCACATCTTTACTTCTATGTCATGTTCGGTGCACGCACTTTCCATTACTACTTCAATAGCGAAGTTGAAGCGGAAAGCTGACAACGGGCGTCCTTGCACCACACCGCTTGAGTTATTAAAGGGAAGCGACAGCTTGCTGGAAACGTTCCCTCTGCCTGAGCTACGCGCGTATAATTATCGGGTAATATTTACATATTTCTCAGTTACACTTTTCCTATGTAGGCAGTCCAAATGTGCACCTGTATACACCAAATCCTATGCGCAATTGATATCAAAGTACACGAAAACGGCGGTTCACTAATAGCTCTGACGGTGCTCCAACTACTGACGCAAAGTAAGGAGGTGGGCACTGTATCCACTACCTCGACGAAACTTGGCTTGCTCTTTACCAATATGGATTTCACCAGTGTCATTCAGGCTGTAAAAGATGACAGTGGCAACCAATTTGGAGGAGTTGGAGTACAGACTTATCCCCCTCTGGTTGCCGCTTTCCTATCGTGAGCCTTCCTTGACAACTGGGTTTACGACGAAGTGGCACCAGTCGGTTGGGGGGGTTTCCTGCTCCCATGGCTTCACTAGTAACTCGTATAAACATCTACAAGTTTATATTTGCTCTGCTCTGACCTTAATCAATTTGTCGGCTATTTAGGCCTTCCCGCAGCAGCGCCTGCCCGCCTTTGCCGTCTTCAAATCTCATTTATTCAGGGCTACTTAACCAGACAAAGACGCGCCGAGTTTACTTTTCCAAGGTATTCCTATAGCACGCTTAGCTCTCACTTAACTGCTCGTTAGGTTTTCTTTACACCCAACACCCTCTTTCCTCGTCATTTGCTCTTGCCACAATGCTTATCATGCTCACCTGGCCACCAATTCCCACATAGATGTAACACCTTTTGCACTATGGCTTTCCGGCTCATTGTAGCATCCACGTTATAAAGTCCTAAACCTTAGAGGCGCACTGCTTTTACTACTATGTATCCCGCCAAATAGGGCATATCCGCTTTTGGACCATTAAGCTCATCCATCTGCTTTTTTTAACTCGGTACCCCTTCCTCCTTTTCGTCGTGCATTTGAAAGAGCACTTGCATCCTCTACCTTCCGGGGTCTGCTTTCTGCTCTTTGCATACCTTTCCTATGATGGAATATAAGTAAATGAGATATTTACTTAATAAGCTTACGTGTATTAGTATGGTAATTAGTTTAACCAGTTTTGGGCACGGTTATATATATTCAGCTGCGTTCCGGATTCACCCTTATCGTCTGTTGGTCTGGCTTTCTTCTTTGGTTGATACTTGCTCCGGGATTTCCTCAGATACTATGTCTACCAACCGAACAAGCGTCAGTTGCTGTTGCTTCGACACAGCGGTAAAGCAGCCTTCCGTTGCCAAGTATTGGATGGATGATTATTCCGCTTATGCTGTGACTTACCGGATACAATTCCCAGGATTTTTGGACGGTTGGCTTCACCTAACCTAATGAGTTCCTTTTCGCATACTGCTTGTCAATATCTCACCTGCTGCCATACAATGTCAAAAGTGTACGCGGACTTTCACCGGACGGCAGTAAGCCATTGTTGCTTCCAACGCTATGCCGTCCTAACTGGACATAGCTCCATACAATGCTACCATTCACTAGGGTCACAACAACTGGGTTCAACCCCTTTCACTACTGCACAAAAGCATTTAACTTACTTCACATGTGGTGCTAACCACAATTTGTTATTTTTTTGTTCACAGGTATGTGGTTGTCATTTGACCAAGCAATTATATAACATACCTCCGGTGGATCACCGAGTTGCTCTTCCGGACAACTTGCTATACCCTAGGGCTAAAACAAATCGGCTTACCCCGCTTCCATTTTCCAAATATATTTCAGCACGAGGTCATTTGGAAACTCTCCGGCGGTTCTAAGTGGAACAATACTTAACGTTCCAACAATGTTTTATACATGAGCCAACATATAAACGAGCCGAGACGTTCGGTTAGTACATGAGAGTTTCCAAGAACGAATTTAGCTCTCGCCTACGTGCCTAAGCTAACGGAAAATTTAGGTTTATCCTGACTGCGAATAAAAGAGCCAATAGCCAGTCAATACGAAATAGTGCCAATTATTTCTTGCTGTCCGAATGGGTCGGTGGCAGTGTTCCAGGACCTGGTGCGTCATCGCCTGGCAGGCTTCCTCTACAAAAGCCACAAATATCCGTGTACAAGGACTGTGGTCTATCATATGTGACTCGCCAACAACTAACGTCACAGCACATGACGTTATACTGGCAAGTACACTAAGGCACATTGCGTTATTTCTGATACGCTCTAATACCTTTACATCTTCATATTCCTCTGCCAAGTAAGTTTCTGTGCATTCACCATTGAGCTTTACGCTAAACGCAACTGAGCGCTTGGTTTCGAGAAATTACCTATCTAGTAGTTTTGAACTGACCATCAGGAATACTTGCTTTTTTCGTAGCCAATGTAGTGCTGCAAATAAGAAAAGAAGGATTATGCTAATGCAAGCCTGACCGAACTCGAGGCAATCAACTATAATTCGTTGAATCTTTGTAACCCAAGTGCAGGTTCAACCACAAGCAGCTGAACAATTTTCCTCTGTCCAGGTCACAATTAACAAGTGACGTCTGCACACGTGCAATTAAATGTACATGCGACATTGGGTTTGCTTCGCATAGAGGGGTAAATTCTATTTATGTATCAATTTAAAACTACTAACTGCTGAGTCCGCCATTTTCCTTCATCCCCTGCACATAATCCCACCATAACTAGTTCTATTGACTCACTGCTTCCTATAAAACACGTCAATATACGAGTGCCTTCCTCGCCGCCCCAATTTTATGCCCCGACTCAAAGCGTTCAAACACGTACACTGAAACCTGCGCAAACTACTTGCCATGAACATAAACCCGCCACCCGGGTGACCCACTGCACTGATTTCGATAAAACCCGCGCTATACCTGCTCGTTCATGCCACAACCGGAGATTGTAGTTGCTGAGCAAGGCAAACTGCAGGAGGCTAGAGCCGATTGCACCTTCTACTGGGTAGGATAGGCTACCACAGTGTTATCGGTACATGCGATTGCATTTGCACTATCCGACGGCCTAGCTAGGCAGCTGGCGCAGATCGCAAGGGAATCAATTCCAGCTTGTTTAAACTTCGTCTACGACTGGTGAGAGATAAGCCTGCCACGGTTTTAGCGTATATAGTCGAAACTTGTTTCATTGTGCTGACTCCAATAGCCACCCTTACACAAACTGTTCTGCCGTGCAAAAGACTGCGCAAAAGAGTGATGGATTCTTCTTACTGTGTGCTTCCAATACGCTCAGTATCCTAGACGTTGACAGGTGAACAGACGTACTCTCTCCATATGGCATTGGCATAGCCGATGGGTACGGTACCCAGCTGCTATCACGGTGCACCAAACACAGCCCGGTGACCACAAGCACGCCGTTTACAATGGTTAAGAGCAATTTAGCTACTGACACTCCCACAACTTGGTCAAGAGTACCCACTACACTTTATCGTCATACGCTACCAAGGCAAGCGTGAAGTGCCCATGCAACGTGTACTGTCGTGTGTATTGTAGCACTAAGCACTAGACAGTGCGGATCAAATTTCGTACTTACTTTTTCAAATCGATATATTTTACTCTTGCAGTTAACCGGCAGAACTGAAAAGTTATATCCCATAGTAATGCATGAAATTGCTAGAATTAGAGAAGAAGATAGCTAGCTGCTTTGGTGCTGTCGAACGCGCAAGTTATGGTCAGCTGCAGCGCGACGTTAATTATCTTTGACCGATGCTGTTAATAAAGCCACCCGGCGTTAAATCGCAAGCCACCCGAGTTGTTTGTGGATACAAATGCGTGCAACGTCCGACCGGTGCCAACGAAGCATGCAGCGTTTGCTGCAACGATTGATCAATAAGTGTGCAATAGTATAAGAGGATTTTGGTATATGTGCATATATGAATGTAATTAGGCAGGTAGGTGTGCTGCTTATGTTTCTAAATATGTTACTAGTCAGTTGTAATGAGTCCCCTGGCGTCGCCGGTGTCAACAGAAATGCTTGACGTCCGAGAATTTGAAAACATGGTCAGCGCAAGCTTGAGCGGTGACTTTATTTAATAGCAGGTCCCATCGCACGTCACAGAGTTATTAAGCAGAGTTCTGTGGCTTTTTATAGGGGACGCTTGCCAAGCAAAATCATAACCCTTCCTGGAATAGTACCGCCGAACTATTTGTTGGAGCAGGTTAAACCCAAACCACCTAGCTGGTACCAAGACTAGGTTGTTGGGCTAGGCAGCCTGTAGGTTTTTCGCTCTTTGTTGTGTTGCATGACTAGCAATTTAGGCGTAATGCTTCCGCTCTGATGGTTGAAGGAGCGCCGAGTGGCGCGGTTGATAAAACGCAGCTCCCAGTTAAATGCAGCCCCGTAGTAGTTTCCCGTTTACACTGATACTAGATTTTGTTATTAAAGCTGTGGGTACTATAGCGCAAACTAAACTTGGTCCATCTGTATGTACTGGCGTCCAGCGAATTCCTCGGTTGTAGCCGCAATATCAAAAAGATACAAAACAGTTTTTCAACCGCATTTTGGATGTGCATCTCTAAACAAATAGTTGTGTAGCCAGGAACATTTTACGGTTGCATACGTCGAACTGCCGTTATGTCCCAGAAATCCATATTTTTGAACTAGTGTGCTAACCGGCCTAGGGAGCGCGTTCAGGCTATTATGGGTACACAAGGCTTTTCTAGGAAATGAGCTGCCAGTAGCCGTATGTAGGTGAACGCACGTACCCTCTATTTATTTTTCTTCTGTCCGTCTGCTTTGCACATCGCTTTTGAAAGTGCACCAACTCCCCACCTTTTCCTTGACAATCTGCTTTTTAACGTTGTTATGACTAGCCATTGGAGCTTTGGGGCCGGTTCGCGTTGCTTACTTAGGATTTTGGGGTTGTAGGGTAGAATTCTTATTTTACGTCTACAAAGCTTTTATGACTTAAAACTCGTACAGTAATTAGAGCCTTAAGCACTCGATATACCAAACTGAGCCGTCCGCACTGCTTACCACACTGGACATTTTATACGGCACACTGTCCATTAACGTGGTTAGTCTCGCCTGGCCAGCTTCCTTCTAATGACAAGCAACCGAGGTCTGTTTGTATTAGTTTAAAATAGTGGATGCGACTAGCCACCAAGCCAGGTCACCTCCACATGCTTGGCGATCAAACCTATCCACCCCATGGAATTCAGTCATCCTAGCTCACAATAGCGTGGTGAACAAGCCAATTCAAAGTGCAGCAGCATAGTTAAGAACTTAGGTAACACGGCCAACCCGCTCATGGCTAGCAGCATTGGATACTCGATTTGCCTGCCATTACGGCAACCATTTGCCCGCACCAAGACGCCTGCACCAGCAGAGCGGCCATGGACGACTGCGCTGCGCCACTGGCGGCTCTGTCAACATACACTTATCTACAGTATACACCCCAACGAACATGACTAAGAGAAAGGTAGATATTAGCCACGATTTCTAAACGGAGACGGCTCACATTCCTTCCAAGGCTCAGCAGCAGCGTTTCGGTCATTCTATTTAGTTTCCTGCGAATCGTACCTACGCAAAATCTTTGTTGTGTCGCAGGCAGCAACATAGTAGACAGAAAACAGCTGTGTTAATGAAGTGAACGCTCGGTCAATTGCTGGCTAGCCGAACAACCTCCTCGTGGTGCCAGCTGAGTGGTTCGGGTTTAACCCGTTCCAGCAAATAGTTCGGAGGCAGTGTTCCAGGACGTGGTGGGTTTTCGCCTGGCAAGCGTCCTCCTTATAAAAAGCCACAAATGTCTGCTTATCAACACTGCGACGTGGCGGATGTGACTCGCCACAAAATAAAGTCACTGACCCGTGGATATCCGGAAAGTGCTATCCAACACAAGGACATCAAGCTCTTATGCTCACATTCCTGACGATAACAAACAGTCAAGAATGCGGCGGCACATTCAAAGACACAAGCTACATTCATACACAATTACATACATATATACACCCATACACTTACATACACTGTTATGCCAAACATTTACTTTTTCATTTTTGATCACACGGTTAGCTAAACATGATCATGCCTGTAAAGGTGTGTCTCGCATGGTCGAGAATAAAAGTTTATTTGTTATTTATTTATTTAAGTCAGGGTAGGCAAGCAAAATAAATTCCCCGGTGTGCTCTTTTAACCTCGCTCTTATAAGTGATTTGTTCATTAGAACCATTTGTGAAAAGTTTTGAATCCTATAAGGATCCGGCACGAGGATAAATATCGTGAGTTCATGGATTGGGTATTTATTGGCTTTACTAATTAGCGGAGGCTCATAATATAACGGAATAAGCGTAAATAATGGGACGCGCAGTACGTGCGTAGTAATCGGGTGAACTGATATATAAGTTCCACCGTGTGATCAAAGGCGTGGACAAATATGTGGCCGGTCCAAATTTGGTGCCTGATAGCATAAACAAATGAATAAATAATTAAATAGTTCATACTCAAATTCACAGAGACACATCAAACCAGACATGATAAACTTTAAAAAGCAGTTGTGTATCATGACCATACTTTGGGTTCAATCGTGTGTAGTTGAAACGGTCGGCACTATAAGTGCAATGAAACGGTGCATATAGACGGAGAATATCATATACTTGCATGTGTCGGGGAGAGTGGAAACGTGAATCTAGTCGACTTGCCAGTATGTTGTGGGCAGTAACTTTATTCAGTGGCGAGTCACATCCGCCACCTCGCAGTATCGTTAACCAAACATTTGTGGCTTTTTATAGGGAGAACGCATGCCAGGCGAAAACCCACCATGTCCTGCAACACTGCCGTAAAGCCTTTTGAACATTAAGGTTTAACTAGGCAAAGCCGCTTGACGACTGGTTTCATATTCGGTTATTCGCAGCCAAATGGCGCCTAATTTCCTCTGTTAGTGTGACAAGTAAGTTAATCGGGGTCGCTATGATTGTTGAGGTAACTTGAGGAGAGGAACATCGCGAATAGTCGTCTCGTTGTGTGTCCAGGTGAGCAAAAGTTCAAATTTTCTGCTGTCTGGAGTTTTCAGTTGCATAATGTATAGGAGTATGAAGATTTGTCCAGTTCTGCATACTGGACCAGGGTTGTGGTGATTGTAGTTGGGTCTTATTCATTTTCAACCATGCTCCAGGTAAGTACTTGTCGGTTTTTACGTCCGTCTTGGGTACAAACTGTTCCTCAGTCCAATCCCAGATCTCCAAGAACTTCTGACCTAGGAGAAAATGGAAAAGTGAGGGACAACCGAGAGAAGGCCGCAAGAACAGGCATGGAGTTAAACCTTGTTAAAGTCTTATGTTATAACATTTGGAGTTGAGACAAGTGCATGTACACTGTTCAACAATGATTAAGCTGAAAGTGCATTTTAAATATCCTATAGAAGCATTAGCCGTAGGAGTGGATTGCTAACGCCTGCGTAGAGAGCAGAACGTTGTACCAGTAAGTAAACTAGGAAGTGTCATTTTATTATGAGCCAAAATTGCGTGGGGAGAGAGGAGAGAGTTAGCATATTGGTGGTGAGGGCAAGGTGCATGAATAGCAAGTAGCTTGCGTACTACGATATGAAGCGCAGCGTAAGTGAAAAGAAATAGGTTGTCGCAACACAGATCTAAGGGTCAATTGGCGGTAAGGCAGCGGGAAGGTTGGATGCAGATATTCTAAAGGAACATAGGTTATTGAGATAAGGAGTGGCTCCTAACAAGCACTGGATAATCGCTTATGCATGGAGCCGATGACCACTAGCTACTTCTAGACAGTGGTGTCGAATTTAAGTCAACCGACAAATGGCGGCGCCAGGCAAGGCTATCAGTGGCCAGATGTAGCCATTCCAATCAGACGCTTGGTCACTTGTGTACGTCTATAGGGTCACTGAATGCATCAACTAGCCATCGGAGGTAAGTGATACGGACATTCCAGGAGAATGTGTGATGGAGAGCCAAGGAGTGTATCTTAGCAAGCTCAAGATCTGCGCAGAAGGGACATGGAGAATACGGCGAATTGCTGCGGTAGTGAGGAAGATGAGTGACATAAATTGGCGCTAGGATAGAGCATCAGAGGCCAGCAAATGCATTCAGGTTAAGCCTTCTAATTACCAGTGGATACCTACAGTGACAGAAGAAGTCAACAACCAGCGAAGGTGTAATGCAAACAATGCGAGAGAGTAAGCGTTGGAGAGATAAGGAGTGACTCCTGGTGAAGAGATCAATGCTGCTTATAATAAATCGATGCAGCCGAAGAAGAGAGACATAGGTAATAAGAGGAACTGATAATGGTCGTAAGGGAGAAAGAGTACCGATGGCTAGAAATGGCATTGGGGTGAAGCCTTCTAATTGCTAGTGGATAACTAAAGTGTCCTGGAATAAGTCGACAGACAGCAAACGTATGTGACGCGGGCAGTCTCAAAGGACGAGGATGAAAGAGAGTGGCTCTGAGCAAACTCCGGAAATACTTGTGTCCCAAGACCACTGTTCTTAATAAATAGAGATGTTATGGTTAAGAGGATCGACAGATGGTGGCGCTATGAAAATCGGTGGTCAGATATAAACTTTCCATTAAGCAGATTGGTCACTAGTTGGTTCCTAAAGTGTCACAGAATAAATCAGCAAGCCAGCAAAGGTAATTGATACAGAATTGCCGAGAGATTACAGGATGGAGAAAGGATGTCTCCTGGTATCTCTGGGTATGCGCAAGATGTATGGATCCTACAACGAATCACTGAGGAAAACGTGACGAAGATAAGAACAAGGAAGGGTGATGGGGCTAAAAATGAGAACCAGTGGACAGCAACTGAATTCCTATTTAGCCATCTAGTTATCAGTGAAAAGTTACCGTGCCAGGTGAGTCAACAAAAAAGCGAAGGTATGTGATGCAAACAATTCAGGGGATTAAGGGTTAGAGAGATAATGAGTGGCTCCTAGCGCAAAGGTGCGTGCTATCTGTAATGATTCGCAGCAGCTAAAATTGATGGCATAGGTAATACGAAGAACTGATTATGGTACCAAGGAAGAGAGCGGATCAACGGCTGGCAATGGCATTGTGCTGAAGCCCTCTGGTTGCTTGTGGATGCCTAAAGTGTCCCTGAATATGTCTACATAAAGTAGATGTATGTGCCGCACGCAGTCTCAGAGAAAAAAAGAGTGGCTCTTAGAAATCTTCCTTTGTGCACAGAGATGGTTGGAGCCTACGAAGAATGTCTCCTGCTAAGTCAACAAAAAGCAAATGTATGTGACGCAGACAGTCTCAGAGAGTAAAGGAGAGTTAATTGGTGGGTCTGTGTTCGATGTGTTTGGTTTTCGGATTTGGAGGTGCTCTGGGTCATGTTCCCAAACGTCATCCTCCAGTATATTGGTGTTAAAGAGCTCGCGGTTAGGCAGGGTAGCAAGGTGTCTATGTAGGGATGATCGGAACTGCACAGCATTCTCGGCTGCACTAACTTGTAATGGTAAGCCGTTCCAGACAAGAGCAAATCTGTAAAGAAAGAGGCTGTTATGCACATTGGTGCGGGCTGTAGGTAGGGTAATGGTTAAAGGTCTATGGCGGAGTAGGTACCGAGAGTCACCGTTTTGTTGAATAAGTCCTGCAAGGTTCGTATTTTGGTTGCTTATCGTCTGGAAAAGGAAGGTGGGGTTGAGTCTAACTCTTCGTAACCATAGAGGTTCAAGACCAAGAAGTTTACAGCGTTCACGGTAGTTGAGAGTAGAGGAGCAAAGCAGGCGCTTTGTAAACGTGCGTTGTACTTCTCAATTGCTATTCGGTCACTCTTTCTGGACTTGGTAAATATTATTGAGCAGTATTCCAGAAGAGGTCCAGCGAGTACCTTGTATAGAGTGAGTCTGGATTCGTTTACGAGCATTGTCTTGCAGATATGGTCAATGAGGGATCTAGCTTTCGCTACACTATAGCTAACCTGTTCCGAGAAAATTAGTGAGCTTGAATAGTGTACGCCGAGATCCTTTATGGTTTGACAGTTGGCTTGTGAGACACCATTCAGGGTTAGCGCACTAGGCGGTACAGTGAATCTGTAGGACAGGGCGCTGCACTTTGCAGGGAGAAGTCAGGCTTGCATGTGTTAAACCAAGAGTCCGATGCTATAAGGTCATTTTGAATATTGAGGCGACCGCTCCTTAGGTAACCCGAACGAAAGGAGAATACGAATTTGATGTCGTCCGCGAACAGGTACGCCTTTCCATATTCGAAGACTTGAAATACGTCGTTGATGTAACGTAGGACGAGTATAGGGCCCAGTACACTTCCCTGGAAAAAATCACTCGTAACTGGTTTCGGTGATGATTCGAAATCTCCTTGTCCCACTGACTGTGTTCGACAGGAGAGATAGGAAGAGAACCAAGAATTCAACTGGTCCGATATACCGTAAAAAGTCAATTTAGTTAGAAGTTTATTATGAGGGACTAGGTCAAGGGCTTTTTTCATATCCAAGAAAGTGATGATCAAGGCTTTCCTGCAATCAACCATGGCGAGACCGTTGTGCAGGAACTCCAGCTGACATGTTTGACAGGATTTAGACGCGAGAAATCCATGTTGGGTTTTGTTGATGAGATTATGATGAGTCAAGAACCGTAGGAGCTCTTCCTTAGCGATCCTCTCCATTACTCGTGAGGCGAGTGGGGTGTGAGTAATGGGCCTGTAGTTTCCACAGTTTTGGTGGCTTTCACTTTTGTGTCTTGGCATGACTACTGCACGTTTCCAAGCAGCAGGGAAGGTTCCATGTTTCATGGAAAGAGTAAAGACGTTAAGAAGAATGACGGCGATATCCCGGCCACCTCGAATTAGCAGAGCCGATGAGAGACCATCAGGTCCGGCATGGAAGGATAATTTGAGGGCTTGAATTTCCCGAGTAATGGTGCGCAGATCAAATGATCCTGCGCGTAGAGTATCATTAGTGCAACTAGAAACATTAAGAGGCAGGGTCAGGTTAGCAGAGGTGAATGAGCCGCAAAAGTAGCGGTTCATGACCACACATAGTTCAGCTTGGTTACTGGTAACTGTGTTGTCTAGAAGAATAGTCGAGTTAATATAATTCGAGGCGGGGTTGCTTCTGCGCCTCATCAGAGAATTGAGAGCTTTGATATGGTTGATAGAGTTTAGGACAGTGTGTTTTTTGGACAGATATGTGGTAGTTACTGAATTTCTGCATTCCATCAGGACTTCATTTCTGCGAATAAGGCGGAAGAATTCTTGGGTCCTGCTGTACCTTGCACGTAGCTTTTTGAGCTTGACAAGTAGTTTGCGTGGGGAAGCTGCGTCCTACGGTGGCTGCATGGTTTTTAGTTTCATTATATGTGCAAATATATCCAGGCAGTAAATGGGATTTCTATGTAGTACAGAACAGGCAGTGCCCACATCTGTAGACAGAAAGAATACATCCCAGCTGATGGATCTCAGAAGTAGAGCAAAGTTTGTCCAGGGGATGCGTTTGCAGGGCCAAACAGAACACGCTGGTCTAACCAATGGGGGACGAGTGATGTGTAATTGTAAATAGAGCTTTACTATTTTGTGATCGCCTCCAGGAAGATTGTCAAGCACGCTTGCAGATGCATGAGCAACTTCACTTGTAAAAAGCAAATCTAAGGCGGTATTGTGTCTAGTGCGTGCATGCACGTGTTCAGTCCGTCCAAATGCATATATGTGGTGTCCACGAAGGCACGGCATTTGGATGGCGCCGATTGCGTTTGCCAGGCCACTTGTGGCATGTTGAAGTCACCACCGATTATCTTATAATGGTTAGGCAATATGGATACATGTGAATAGTACCACTAGACTGCGTATACCGATTAGGTTAGTGTGTTGAGGATTACACAGACAGCCAATTTAGCTATCGTGCTGTCCTCTACAAGTCTGAATCTAAACCGAGTCTCCCAGAGGGCAGATTGAAAGATCTTAAAACGCTGGCGCCCCGAACTCAACACGCACGTAAATGTGACATCCGTCAACCCAGTGGTTGGTACGTCCATTTCTGTAGGTGGTGTAGCCCGGGATCCGCAGCTGTGCGTCGGGAGTGTTAGCATCATGCCACTTTTCTGTGATGAGCACTACCTGGGGACCCGATAGGATAATGACGGGGTTGATAAGGTGCATCTTTTGTTTGATGGACCTTGCGTTAATGAGAAGTAGCGTGAGTGCCTCGTTGCAGCAGTGGGCATCTGCTGCGTTATCAGAGACAGAAGTAATCTGAGTGGTTTGCGTGGGTATAGTTGCTGTTGTCTTAGAGAGAGTGATGCGATTTATAAGGTTACAGTCAGACAAAATCTAACTGTCCGCGTCCTCATAGAGCAGGTCGGGTTGTAGGAGTAGGACTGCTTGGTTACCATGCTGAAACGAAACAGAGAAGACAGGTTTATGGGTGTGGAGAATGTTATTGGCGATGGTTAAGGTATTGTCATGGATACGTTGTAAGAAAGAAGTGAAAGGTGGAGTAGAGTGAGTGTACAGCCCTGAGGGACATATTTCTGCTAGAAGTTGGTTGGTTACTGCGGTCTCTGTAGCGCATTCCAAGACTTCGAGAGGGTTGATGGCATGTTTGCATGTAATGGTGAGTCTCCTGGTTAGGTCGTCGGTTGGCTGCGTGGAAGACATGCTGGTAGGTGCGGCAAGAAGTGTCTCAGGGGAAACAAAACCTAGGTTTCCGTTAAGCTGGGGCCGTTGACTTGAGCAGCGGGCAAGTTTTGCGCTGGTTCTTCTGGGGTGATAGGGACTGATAATGCAAGCTATTTCTGGATTTAGCTTTTAATGAGCCGACGACTACACGATGTGATGAAGGGGTGTGCAGCGATTGCTCAAGGGCATCTGTGGGATGTTTAAGAGCCTGTACAGATGGTAACGGGCAGCCTCGTCCAACAGTCTCGTGAGGTATGGCGAGCCGTAGCCCGCCATATTACATAAAATGGAGCGGGGATGCGTACTGGCGTGTTAGGCAGTTCAGTAATCCTTGGGCTTTTAGGGCTCGGGTGGTGAACCTTTGCAGGCAGGGTGGGGTTGTGTGTTTCGTTACTTCGCGGAGTGTTCTATAAGAAGCAGGTTTGTAGCGGGGTACCTGAAGATGATTATCGTTACGGTCAGCTAGTTAGCAACGCGGAAATGGCTGCATTAGGGAGTGGCGTGTGGTTTCGCCAGCGGGCCGTGTTATATTGGACAGTCTAGGGTTAAATGATTGGTTGGGCTAGGGGCGGTGTAGTGGAGCAGTGGTGTTGCTCGCGTTGGCGCTACTGGGTGCGGGGCGGGAGTAGCGCATGGTCTGGCTTTGGCTGAGGACATAGGCTCTTATATGGCGAGCAGTTGGAGTTGGAAGCAAGTATGGCTTTCTGGAGGCGGAGATAGTTCAACTATTCAACTAACTAGTAACAAAAAGTCAGCATAACCAACAAAACGTCAAAAACGAACAGTTTCAAACTTCGCGCTGTCAAGGTCGTTTACACTTGTGAATTAGTAAATTAGTATATTTATTTCGGCAGCGATAGAAAATGAGTTCAAATAACTTTTCCTAAAGATATTGGTGCGCAAATTTTCAGTTAAAACACAACTTTCCGGTTAAAGTGGCCGGTATCCATAGCGCATCCTAAAAGTACGAACTAAATTTTCCAACGCGTTGCGCTGTGCAATCCTACTGAAAAGTGCAACGTATTGGTGGGCGTTCTACTGTCCCACTGTGAGGAGATCCCGGCAGGTTAAGTCCGCTTGTGTAATAGACTAAGAGGATTACTTGTGTATGGCAAAGCTTTCCAAACACAGCAGCAACTTGGTCCTCTAGATGTAAGAGAGTGCGTATAGACGCTTCATAGGGCGGCCCAGCTGCATAAGCATGCATAATAGGGTGAAGTATATTTAAGTCAATACGTAATTCAGTATACGTGCTTTTCTTTGCATAGCTGGTCTATTATCTATTTCCGGATGGTGGTCTTTAAGTTTGGACTTTGCTCTTTTGTTTACAATATGGTTCTACCCGGCTCACTGCGTATACTTTCCTACCTGCTTCTACAACTAATTTTCTGTTTATTTAAGTGCAGCAACTTATGGTTAGCGATAAATTATCGCTCCACTGACTACGTGATATCGCTATGCGGTGTTGTCGGAAATTAACCTCCAGTAAAGGGTGGCCAAAATGTCAGCATCAGTTACAAAAGTGTACCCAAAACAAAGGTTGAGGGTATAAATGGTGTGTTGGTTGAGACGCTAAACACTAGCGTTTTTCTGCCCACATCAGACAAATTTCTTTATAGCCTCCAGTCGTGTCCGTTCGCTTCACGGGGAGACTAACACTTCCGAGAGACTGTTACACCTGATGGAATTCTCGAACTCAACTATGTTGACGGTACAGAATGTTGGTTACACCTCGATATCATCGTGAACCTCAACGAGTATGAGTGTAGCAGCTTACACTACACAGGACGGCGTCAGCACTGAGTAGGACGTTTGAACGCATGCAACGGCAAAGGCTGGTTCACTTCAGTTTCACCGCCGTTTGCTTACTTTACAGAGGCAATACCTTAATATCTGATGGTAGATAAAGCAAATTTCCTAGTGGTTTTTAATCTGTCGCCCTTGCAAAAGTTTACCTAACGCCTAAGGCATCACTGCAAGTAGTGAGGATGTTTGCAGTGGTTCTTGCAACAAAATTGCAACCGGAGCATGCGTATATTTGCTGCACCTTCTCTGGTGACTTCAATAGAAGGAACACAGACTTCAGTAAATTGCTCGATCTAACTAACTGGGGAGCTCCTTACCAGTCCTGAAGGAAGTTTGCATGCAGCTGTTACTTAAACCAAAGCCTGCTGTCCACAACAAGATGCACCATTCTTAGCCATTCATAACTATGCATTGTGGAACTATGCCTAACGACATACTGTAACATCAATTACTTTGCCGTGCAAATAGTGTATTTACAATAGTTAAACGACGAAACTGCTCAACCGACCTAGTTAAAAGTTAGATTGATTCTCTTCTTAACCGCTTCCTTACATTTTATCTGTGAAGAGTTGCCAGCTCATTGCACTCTCTTTGGACTATATCATTTTCAGTTTCAAACGTTATTACTTCTTTGTGATCATTTACCCTCCTTTTGCTACCTTATATCTTGACTCCTGAAACAGCTGTGTACAGCAAGAACAGACAAACAACTACCAGCTAACAGCTCATGCCATCTGTGTGTGTTACTAAAGGCCGAAGTGAATTGGTGAAACAGCCGTGAATCCCTTATAGGTGACCACGGTTGCCATGACCTGTGGAGGCTCCCAAAGCAACTTAACGGCAGACCTTCCAGTAGCCCGCTCTGTAATGTTCAGGTGAACAAGTTCAACGCTGCATGCCGCCCATCATAATCCAACGCCCGAAGCTCGCGCCCATCAAAGTCAATTATCCTCCAGCCCTTTTGCTTGCAAGTAACTCGCATGACTGAAGCTGAAAAGGCCAGTGACCATGCTTCCCTGTCCTCAGTAGGCTTGAAATTGTGCAACTGCAGCACAGTCACCACTGATAGCTAGTATGGCCCTACGTTTAACGATTGATATTATCTCCGCCACCTGGAAAGTAGCCCTCGGAAAACGTATGCATAAGAAGGAACAACATAAGTACTGGGTGCTAGCGTGCACTAACCTGCTATTGAAGTTTCACGCAAAAGTACTAATTACCTCAATGTATACAAGCACTCATGAAAGTTTTGTCTGTTGGTTTGCATGCAAACCGGGGCACTTATATTCAGTATAGTGCTGTATCTTATGCATTCCTTACGGCTGCTTTAAAAAGTTGCGAATGTGTGACTCCTGTTGCTTGCTTATACTAAGGCTTTTGGGCGCCTTGGCAGCTCGTTACTGCTGAATCATTTGTGCGTAAACAACATGCTTCCATATGTATGTACTGTAGTGCGGAACAACCTTACGTATCGCGCACAACACACAGTTACGCCGTAGAAGTACCTGCAAACACAGCAAGTTGTAAAGTCTTACACTGATATATACGATCACCCTGTCTGTTTTACTATGTTAAGCGGCACCCTTTACCAACATGGTTTGAGGTTTAAAACCCTGTTGACTTTAGCATAGCATGCATAACCACATTACTTGATTAAGCTTGATAATTCTAAAGAGGATCAGCCGGACCTATGACTTGGTCAACCACCCGCTCTTCTTCCTTAATCCTGTTAGGTGTTGCGATACCACAATCACGTTTAGGCCAGAGATAGGCCGAGTTATTTTAAACACATCAATAAGTTTTGCCATAAAAGGCCAACGCATTCTCATTCGGATTACGTGAACGCACCGAAGTTTGTGTCCACTAGTGTATTTTGCTTTAATGATAAGGCTTGCTCTGTCCGGTCGGATAGTAAACATGCACACCTCGGTCACAAAATTACAGGACTTCCTTATTAAGTAGCGCAGTCATCATAAACTCATTTGAATAGGATTAGCTTTCTGTGCACCGTGTGCATATTTTTACGGAATTATTTTTAATGGAAAGGGACCTGTGCTACTCATGGGACCTTAGCAGGCTATGTGCTTTTAGCTGTTGGTTTTAGGAGGTTTTACTACTGTGACACTGTAGCAGAGCCAAACTTTTCGCGCCATCAAGTGGTCTAAAACATCTAAACATGAAAACGCCTCTAGCCTAATTATGACTCAATCAGTGGTTTAAATTGTATCCGTCGATTGCCGACACTTTTCGCTACCATACATACACGAAACGTTAATTCCAAGGCATTGTCCTACAGGAACCATATTGAATCAGTAAGCTTTCTGAACTTCGTGTACAAATGTCATCGTCGTAATTACACAACTCTGGTACCCAACGTAAAGTTTTGCCTGCGACCAAGAAGGCTGGCGTCACTCGCACTCTACCACATGTGGATAGACATGGTGAGCGTTCGTTTTCAACAGCGGCACACAATGAAATTTGTTCCACATATTCGCAAAGGAGCTTAGCATAAGTGCACACTAATAGTCAGAAGAGGTCTTAGTTTTGCATTAGGAGGCATAACGTTCCGCTACCGCTCTGCTGACTTAAGTTGAATAGAATACACAACAAATTAACCCTACTGGTGCGTCCTTCGTTTACCAACCATGTATAACAATCCTAATAATCGTTTGTATAATAACACCTGCGAATGTGTGAAAAGCTGCTTGAAACACTCCAGCAGATGGCAAGCATCAGGGTTTTGTTATTAGTAGTAAACAACACCGAAGTGGTTCTACCCCAAAGGCTCTAGAGCTTTGTCCCTAAGTCAGTATTTCGAACCCCTCAACGACCTCCGTGCCACCTACCGCGACTACCACAAACCCGTTAAGGAGACAAGCCGCATCCGGCGTGACTGCTATTATAATATTAATCCATATCTTACGAATCCCTCACATCGCTGTCAGTGCATTGTGACCTAAGCCTTGGTAAAAGCACCTAGGTTGCCATCTTTACGTCTATTTTTGGACTAAGCAATTGAGATGCAAAGCCATTCTAACAAACGTTTCTAGTTCGCAAATGACGAGCCATTACCAGGTATAACACTCAAAACGGCATCATTTAAACTGATCCAAAGTGCGCTAAGTTCGTGGGCACTAACTTTCCTGGGTCCAGGTCGGCCAAACTAAAAATCTAGTTGGTAGAGGAACGAAAATACTGGAATCCCATCTGCGATGCGTTAGTTATTCTGATGGCGACTAGTGCACTACAACGCGCAGAGCGTCACCCAAATAATGTGCATTACAGAGAACCCCATTACTGCGAGTAACCTTGAACGAAACTGCGGAGACAGAGACAGTCCTACTTTCAGCAGTTCAGCTTTGCAACTTTCCCAGTGGGGTAAACATAAACCAGATATTCCTTGCATAGGGCAGTAAAAGCAGAAGACCACGGCGGCCTTTCAACGTACGAAAGCAACAAAACCGTATTTGATTATGTTGGTCCTAAACTACCAGGCGCGCCTGTTTAAGAAAGGCAAACACTTGACCAAGTGCAATGGTGCTGCAGCAGCAAAGCACAAGTTTGGACGACTTTATTGCTAGATTGCTAACGATGATGCTTTCGTCTCCGAACTACTGCGCCTGCGGTCCAAAACTAGCGACCGTTATTTCACACTCCGAAGGAAGTACAAAGGTCATTTCCAATAGCTGTTTAAAACTGTGCACCAAGCTAGCTACCGACATTAGACTAAAGCTAGCCGACGCACATTTACTGTTTTCAGTGCCCGCTTGGAACCTGTAACCATAATAAAATACTCGTCTCCATTATCCTGCAGAGGGTTATACAATATAGAACTTATGAAACCCGGCGGATAGGCGGACCAACAAGAGAACAGCTTGAGCTCGGCTGCTTCGTGCTACCACGATACCCGCCTAAAATAGGAGAACTAATGTTTATATGCAAACAGGGCTTAGCAGCTGAGCGACGTGGGGTCAACTTAAACTAAACCTGAAGTTCACGATATCTTGGTACATGTTTGGAACCGATCTGGAAGCCATCATTTCAGAAAACAAGGTAGACGACCAAGGCTCAAATACTACGGTCCACGCGTGTTATCTTAAGCATTCACTCTATTTAGATAGAACAACTAACTGCATTTACAAAATTCCGTGCAACCATTGTACGCAAGTGCATATAGACCAAACATTGAGGGGGTACGTACAAAGAGTTCAGCACCTTGGCGCCAAGTATCACGATCACCGCGAAATGAGCTAGGGTATCAAGCTCTACGCAGTGACGGCATTAGCAGTGCGTGCGCTAGACACCGGGCACAAAATTAAGTTCGAAAGGTGGAGCTTATCAGGAAGGGGTTACTCGCATTCAAAAAAAGGATGATTGCTGAGGCTATAGTAAGAATAACAACTAACAACTGCGTGAATTGCATAGGCGGCGTAGGGCTGTCAATTGGCTGACATCCAGTCTTACTCAAACCAGGTTAAGAAGCATCGCTGGATGGAGCCCAAATCGGAAGGGACTACCGACCCACCTTCACCAAATTCCGCAGTACCAAAGCCGTTATAGCAAGGACCAAGTTCTTTGCAGCGGATTATAAGATTTCTGACCACACAGGTAACTATCCGCTGACCGGAAATTTCTTGTTGCATTTGACTCTCATGCAAAACAACCACAGGGTACACTCGAGCCTAGTGAGCTTTGACCGTCGTAACCTTATATCTACGAACTGCAAATTGTTTAGTCTGAAAGCAGCTTAGCTATGAACGTTATAAAATTCCGGTGTTAAGCTAAAGCACTTCGTTTGATGCAGTTTTAGTGTCAAAACCGAAACGTTGTGTAACAACACAAATATGTTAACCCGCCTACTACTAAGTTTTCTGGAATAAACCTGGTGGTTGTCTACTCACCCACTGCTAACGTAAAAGGCACTATCATATTTCTATAGTAAATCTCAACCCTGAATTATTAAGCTAGCCGCACTTGAAGAACGCCAAGCGGCACAACCGCGTGATCTCCACAGGATACCGCGACCCGGTTGAGCCTTGAGGTACCAGCTTCTGTGGTCTACTGACCTATAAGGTCGCTGCTTCTTGATTACAGAGCTGTAAATGGTAGGGAAGTAATTATGTATTACAAGCCTAACATCCGATGTAAACTTATTGACCACGCAGTGACCCACGGCTCAGATTCACTTCCGTGCCGGATATGGTTGCAGTTCAAAGGCAAGTCTTCTAGCTGTGATTACCGTGCACTAAGCTCTAGGTGGGAAATAAACTCCAACCTGTACTATATTCTGTAGGTATCTTTGAGCAAGCCATACTGTCACATTCACACTCGTTGGCAAACGTAATGTGCGAAACCTAGAGATAGTAGCGTGCGATAGCATGCATGTAAAAGCCAGCTTAGTATAAGTAATTTTTAGCTGCCTTCTTTACAACCGCAGGTCTATACCCACTAGACACGTAAATGGAAGCTGACCGTCGGCACTTGACATTGTGCTAGCCAAAGTGAAACTCCTGGTCGACGGTATAATTACAATCAACCCACTGAGCAGCATCGACCATGTGACCCTACCGTTTACCTCTGTATTTTATGCAAAATATCTTGGGGAGGTGAATGATAATGTGTATGCCATCACCTACTACGTATTATCCACGCCTGTTAAACAGGCACCCAGGACCTGCTTAACTAATCGCATCCAGCACTCGCATGGGGCCCTTACAATCACATCCGCCAAATAAGTAACGCATGTGTCTATACAAAAATAATTCCATCGTCAAAGAAGAAGCACGTCATTCCTTAGGAGCAGAACACGTAAATGTATGTCTCTGAGGGACTTAGCATGCAGAGGACAAAGGACTCCGCGAATTCCGAACGCTGAAGTGCCTCGGTGACACCCTAACTTCTGTGTGAGCCTGCTCCGCGTGGACAAGCTGCCACACCAGTAGGAGTAAATGAAGATACTGCGCGAAGCGCAATCCTTTATACTGGCGCGAGAATTTCTTTCATAAGGTGCCACGTGGAATAGCAACACTGGTCAGGCCGACATGTGCACGCGCTCAGCACCGCAAGTAGGCGATCTCTTACGGTTCCATTATACACAAACGATCCTTCGAGTAACATGTCCAATCGTTGGTCGCATTTTTGTTGCCTTGACGTCGGCTGTGGCGAATATCACTTTTACTGCAGAAACTGTTGTCCCTGCGTATTCACAGTGCTCCATGTGTTAATTACAGCTTACTAAAATTTTACAGGCTGTAGCCAGTGACCTGGCAAAACCACTGGCTTTATTATGTTGACGCTGTATAAAGGCGAAGCATATGCCAACATTACGGAAGCGAATGGACACTACTTCTACTCATAACGGAGCTAGTCGCACTAGCAAAACCAATTCAAGTTCGATAACCCTATTCGTTTTGCATTTAAAGCTTTGGGGATCTATCAGCGCTGATGCACTCCTGCAGTATCTGGAAAGTCACGACCTTATAAAAACACAGCAACATGGTTTCCTACAAATATGCTCCTGCACTACAAACCTGCTTATTGCACGCAATAGCTGGACTGAAGAAGTCATTACTGGAGCAGGCGTCTAGGTTAGTTATTCTGAAATTCTCAAAAGCGTTTGGGTGCTTAGACCGCTGGATTCTGCTACATAAACTTTAGCTTTTCGGCGGTAAGGCACACCCAGTGTGTTCCATAAGCAAGTTCCGGCGCCAACTTCAGTGTGAGGTGGGGGAACGAGGATCCATGTCCGACGCAAATTTGACCTAGGGTAAGACTTGATGTTGGCCCCGGCCATTTTTGATTTTTATAAAAGCTCTGGCGAGGGTAGTTGGGCATGCTTTCTTATTCCTCGCGGATGACGTAAATTTGTAACGAGTGCTCATATAACCGAACGACCAAGTAAAGCTCCGGCGTTAACAATACGCGAATGCAAACTGGTCCGCTCTTAATACCCTACCGTTCAAAGTCGCGGTATGTCACGATGTTCAGTTGCGCCATAGGCATGACTAGGTGTTTAGGCCTGGGTCACATATGCCCCAAAAGTTTTTCAAAAACGCAACCTTTGTATTGCCATACAAATTGACCTTAAGTGTACAAACGGTCAGTGCCAGCTGAAAAGTGAGGCGGTCAGCACGCTGGCTCGTTGCATAGGGCCATTGAAAGATTCTACCCATCCACCTTCCTTATAATACACAACTATTACGCTCACCCCCACTATAAATAGATATGCAAGTTTGGCATCCATGGTTGAAGCGCAACTTAGAAGTACTAGAGAAAGCACAACGCAGGGTCACATATAAATAAAAAAATAATAAATATTTTATTCTCGCCTGTGCGAGGAATGCCCATGGCTGCTTGGTCAGGTATCTGCAAACGTACAGAATAATTTATTCTCGCCTATGCGAGGAATGCTCATGGAGGCTTGGTCAGGTATCTGCAAATGTACAGATATTTTTTGGCAATTGTAACAGTGTCAGTAGAAAATTGTTCGTACGCCCGTGATTGGAACCGTACAATGGTGGTAATACAAAACAATTATTTGGCTGTCGTGAGATCGGGACCAGTTTGTTAGGACATAATCGGCCTACCATATATTGCAGTCATACCACGGCCAAAATTAGGTTGAAAATTTTGAATGACCCATTAGAAGGTACTTGGAGCTCGTGAGAGAGAGATATGACAATGTCATGCGTTCGTGCATAAGTAACACAAGGTACAATGTTGATAACGTAGAATGTAAAGAGACGACAGTATACGCGTGACATCGTAGAAAGTAGACAACACGCTATGCAGCTGCAGAAGGACCAGTGTACCGAACCTAACTGGGATGGTGAAGCTAGTTGACCTGCTAGTGCGAAGTTATGAGCTGTGACTTTATCCAGCGGCGTGTCACATTCGTAAGGTTGCAGTGTTGTTAAACGGACATTTGTGGCTTTTTATAGTGAGAACGCTTGCCAGGCAAAAGCATAACAAGTCCTGAAACACTGCTGCCGATGCATTGAATGGCAAGTTGTAAATGGCTATGTTGCTTGTTGAACGTTTGTTTGCTCGGTTGTTCACGGTCAAGTTTCGTCAATGGCCTACGAAATACACCTTAAGAACAAAAGCCGAAGTCACTGGGAGTTTCCAGTGGCTGCTTGCGAAGCCTAAGCGGCCACTGCATATTAGGACACCAAATATTGAGTTACTCTACTTCCAAATGCCGTTTCGGGCTGAAGAACAGCGTGGACACTAATAGCAGAGAAAAAGTACTGAAATGGAGTGCATGGTATAGATGCCTGGAAGGATGGCGAAATTATTTTTCTCCTTGGGGTTGTTAACCCCAGAATTTCCTTCCAAAATTAATTGTTTCCACTTCACCTGGCAAAGTTAACAAATTAGGTGGTTTTCGCCCTTGTCCATCAGTTACTTGCCTAAATTACGCTACATGGAAATATAGTAACCAACCACTCGAACCGGAATAATATGTTACGTAAACCAGCGGATGCAGTACAGCAGTGAGTATTACCGCTATTATTTTACAAAAGGCGTACAGCAACTGAAACTGCTCCTTGGTGCATAGTTGTTGGCATTCAATTCTTACTTACACTGTAATATGTTCCGTAGCGCAGGTTCGTGGTACCGACAAGGACTGCGGACGGTAAGGGAATATTAAGCGAAGCTCAACAACCGAACTGTAAACGCATATACGACGACGATGCTCCGATGGGGCGAATACCAGAACGAAGAACAGAGCGGAAACGCGTGTATTCGGCGACACGACAGGAGCAAGTATATAAACAACGAGTTTACAAGGAACAGGTACCGGGGCTTGGCTTTTGATTCCCTTCACTCATTGTGCATTCGGTCCGCCAAGACCTGTAAAATAAGCAAAGGAGACATTAGTCATGGCGGTCAATTTAAACAATACATTGCGGTTTCAACTGTACTACATTATCTCCCCTTCTATGTGAGGCACTGTCCCCAGTGTCAGCGCGTCTGGAACCACGGCGAGCCCCCTTCAGCTGGCACTTCTACAGTGTGTTCGACTATCGAGAGACAACCGGGTGGCACAATTCTATCTACAGGCGTAGAACTTGAAGACGGTGTCATCGGTTTCAGTTGGTTGTAATGAACGGTCAGTACGTCGGCGCTTGGATCCGTAACGTTTCGAAGCACATACACAGTAGGCGAGCGTACGAACACAATCTTATATGGCCCCTGCCATTCCCGATGGAATTTTCCTGGTGCGCCGGATGGAGGTCATTGTCGGTGTAGCCACACACGATCACCTTTTCGGTATTCAGAGCCTCGACTTTGGCGATCGTAATACTCCTTCTGGCTGTGTTGCGCTCTGTTCATATGCTCCTGCACGCTTTGAAAGGCTACGCGGATTCTCTCACGGGTTATGCGGACGTATTCCGACAAAGAGTAAGCTTAAACCGGACAGACAGGTGATAGTAATTCCAGAGGTAAGCAAATCTCACGGCTGAGAGTAAGGTAAGCTGGAGAATAGCCGGATGTAGAGTGCACCGAGGCCCGATAGGCAAGCATACATTGTGGCAATGCTTCGTCCCACTGATTAGACTGATGGCGCTCGACGAAGCTCTGTAGAATAGCCTTGATAGTCCTGTTGGTCCTCTCAACGAGCCCATTTCCTTGTAGATGATACGGCGTAGTTCGTATCTTTATAATGGCTAGCAAGCGGCAAATTTCTTGCATTAGATGACTCTCAAAAGCCGCGCCCTGATCGGAGTGCAAGGATATGGGTGCGCCGTAACGAGCCACCCACTCGTTGACGATGGTGGAAGCGACAGTGGATGCATTTTCGCATCTGATAGGTATTGCCTCGCACCACTTCGTGAAGTAGTCTATCATAACTAGTATGAAGCAGTTCCCGCTCTTTGTTATGGGCAGAGGACCAATGATGTCTACTCCAATTCGTTGCCCTTGTGCGGAAGAAAGTATTGGTTCCAAAGGAGCAGGAGGAACTAGTACCATTGGTTTAAAAGTAGCACAGCGCTCACATGACGCACAGCATTGAACGTCATCGGCGTGGATGCCCGGCCACCAGTACCGTTGCCGAACTGCAGCCTCCGTTTTCAACTGACCGGAATGGCCCAATTGCTGATGAACTTTTTGTAGTATTCCAAGAGATCGGGTCATCGGAGTAATCAGTTTCGGACCGGATTTATCAACGCGATACAGAACACCGTCGATGATTCTCAAGTCCTTCCAGTGCCCGAGTAGGGAGCGCTCTTCTGTGGTACGTTCACAAAGTTCAGTTCCAGTGGGTTTCGAGGAGCCATTCAGCTGTCGGTTGTAGGTGTTAGCTATATACGGGTCACATGCTTGCTCTTCGGCCCACGCAATATCAGTCTCTGGGGTTACGAAAGCCGAATTTACCTGTTCGGATCTCACTAACCTTGACAGCGCGTCTGCATTAGAGTGTCGTGTCCCTGGACGATATTCGCAGGTAAAATCGTATTCTTGAAGCTGTTCCTGCCATCTTGCTATCTGACCCTCCGGCTCACGGAAATTTTTAACCACTGAAGTGACTGGTGATCAGTGCAAACCTGAAATGACTTTCCAAGTAGGTACTGCCTGAAATGTCGCAAAAAGCTAACCAGCGCCAGTAGTTCCCGTCGAGCGGTGCTGTACTTTCTCTCGCGTTTATCTAAGCGGCGACTAGCGTAGGAGATCACAACTTCGCCTGCCAGTGTTCTCTGGGAACTTGAGATGACGATGAAGCAGTTTTCCAAACAATCAAATCTTCGATCTCAGAGAAGAAATGCGGTAGTATCGCGATGGTGTCCTGCGATCCATAGATAGGAGCAAGGTCATCCGGCATTGGCAAAGCGACATCCACTTCCGAAAGAGCAATGTGTTCGGTACCGATCATAAGAATTCTATGCTACACCGCTTGTGAGGTAACAGAATTCCATTCACCGATCGCGGTTGCAGCTTTCGCGCGGGACAGGAAACTGGCGTGGTTTCTCCGTAGGAACAACTTGAAAAGTGCGGTAAGGATACGTTCAACTGGCGCATCGACTGGAACTTGCATTGTACGGAACAATTGTACCGCCTCCAGACCCAGGTAGCTGATAAAACAAGGGCCCAGCAAGTGCTCTGGAACTCCGGAATAATAGTTCGTCATTCCCCAATACCAATCTGCGAAATCGTTATCCGGGTGATAAACTGGCGGCTGACGCGGTACATTCTGTGCCGAATTATTTCTGTACATCCTGCGGTAACTGCCTGCGACGCCAATTTGTAATATGTTCCGTAGCGCAGGTTCGTGGTACCGACAAGGACTGCGGACGGTAAGGGATTATTAAGCGAAGCTCAACTACCGAACTGTAAACGCATATGCGACGACGATGCTCCGATGAGGCGAATACCAGAACGAATGAACAGAGCGGAAACGCGTGTATTCGGCGACACGACAGGAGCAAGTATATAAACAACGAGTTTACAAGGAACAGGTACTGGGGCTTGGCTTTTGTTTTCCTTCATTCATTGTGCATTTGGTCCGCCAAGCCCTGTAAAATTAGCAAAGGAGACATTAGTCATGGCGGTCAATTTAAGCAATACATTGCGGTTTCAACAGTACTGCAACACTACTATTATTCAGCAGCGGTTCCGTTAATAAACTCTCAGACAAACAATGGATATTTTTGGTGTTGTTGTATAACCCCCATTTTGTGGGACTTTTTAAGCAACTGCTATTTTACAAAGCATAAGCGACTTTTTATTATGCATGCTCTTGAAAAGTTCCCACGAGTTAATATACCATCGTGTTAGCCCCCCAGGCTTAAATGTCTGTGCTTACTACAGGCACTAGTTACAGGATTTAACTCAATGCACTCTGCCCTGGCCGTATTATTTCTTAGTTATTCTCACCGGCCTAGTTCGATACGAGTAGACATATTTTGATTAAACACCAAACTATGCTGCCGGTGCTCTGAATTAAGCTGAGAATCCGGCTTATAAATTTTGGCTACCTAGCATGCTTTTCTTGGAATTGGGTTCACATCCAAGTTGCTAAACGACTCCTGTCACCCACTATACCCTGCATTAGCAAGCACAACCATCTCTCCTTTCACACGGTAGAGGTTTAAACTGTTAACTCTCCTTACCTCTTTGTGTTGCTACACAAGTCACCGCCTATGTAGGGCTTGTTATGCAACACCGAATTGAGGATTCCAAAACGGCAGGCCTCTTACCTAGTTAAAAATGTTTTCTTTTCTTCTTTCTTACCGTTCTTATTATGGTTCTATTAGTTCAATTTTGTAGCGTGTTCGCATTGTTGGAGTAAAAATTTGAAGTGCAGCCAAGCTGGCTTTGCAACTTAAATGGCTACGACTTGCACAACACCAATGTTGCATGACATGAAGGGAGCGTATCATGGATCATCTCGTAAAAGTCGACGCAACGTATGTAAGTTAATAGTTGTTTAGTAGTGTTAAATGCTTCAGGCACTTTGAAATTCCTGGTAGGTCGCTATAGGATTTAATCGAATATTCCGCGTGCGTACTGATTGCTGATACTTGTAGACTTCAAGAAACCTGAGAGCAAATGCCAACGAACAAAGTGAAATATTGTACATACAAATGTAAACTTATAACTAGTAAACTTTTGCGGGCGTTGCCTGATATAAGCGCGTTTACGCAGTCAGTTAATGTGTCAGTAGTAAAATTTAGTACTATCTAGTAAGTGACCCTGGGAGAAATAACTATAAAAGTTAGGCTACGAGGCAAGTGCACGTAGCGCAGACCTGCGATGGCAAAGAAAAATGTGGCTAGGTCCTAGTATACCTATGGATACAAAAGGTAACTACTCGGAGAGAAGACGCGTGATTTTCGTGTTACAGTATACGACCATGTTGCTAAACGATGACCATGGTAGTCGTTAAAACGATCGCATGATAGAATCGAGGAAGACGAAGGTTTGCGAAAGTGACCCCATTGTACAAAACGACGCCTAAAAGCCTTCTGCATTTTACTTCAGTGAGGTCTGCCTCGTACCTTAGTAGAGCAGCATCGGTCAGCTTGCAGTGAAGTCAGGAAATCGTCATCAATCATTGTGTTTTTGGTGCGTGCCGGATAAGTTAACTTTAGTGCGGAATAGTTGAGGAGCAACTGTGCATTAATGCTCCGCTACATTAGCCAATTTTACTATTAATTAGCCTACCTGCTCAGATTTGAATGCGTCCTTGAATTGGCCTTGCGTCCGTAAACCATTTTGCAGGTAGGCTAACTCAATAAAGAAAGTAATTAAATCAAACTTACTGGGTACAAGAGTGCTTCCCGTTTCGTGAGAGGCTATTAAGCAGACACACAGCCAGTAACTGCTCAAGTCTGTCGGCTTGTAGTGGGGCGTCGTCACACATAACGTTGCAATAGCATCAGTGTAATAAGGTTTTGAACCATGTAGTAACCAGTTTAGTCAGCTTTAGGTTAGGTTATCGCCATAATTTTCGTCTACAGAGTAACTCTATTGTTCCTTTACACTAAAGATAAATAAGTTGCGTAGTTGTTAGAAGCTTGTCGTGTACGAAAGTAAGTATAAGCTAAGCAATCGCTTGCAAAGTCCACGATGGTATAGAGAAGAAGTAAGCTAAAGTTAGAGCGAATGAGCTAGGGAGCGGCGGCACCTAAGTGGCCCGCTGTATTGGTCACTGAGGAGTGACAGCGGCGTACCATTAGTGGGTTGGATGCTTCCAGAGCAGTAAATCTTATGATTATCTCAGAGTTCGAACACCGGCCGTGATGTCGCTAGGCCGAAAAACACACCCAGTGGGTCAGTCGTGTTTCTACCTACCTGAAAACAACCCGACAGCGCACGCGCACTTTCGTCTCCCGCTAAGCATGTAGTCGCTGCGACATAGCTTTCTGTGATATTGTTACAGCTCGTGCAACGTAATTCATGCCACCTTGTAACAGCAATTCAAGCGAAAGAGGCAGTGCATCTGTGTGATCATATTGCTGTCCGCACCTCTGGTTGAGACCTCTGGTTCCAATTTTGTCTGCCACTGCGGCCTCTATAGGATAGCCTGCATCTACAGAGGGTCCATGGTTGGCTTGCGATTTACCACCCTCAGCTCCATGTACACACCCTGCACCCTGTGTAAG
This sequence comes from Dicrocoelium dendriticum, assembly GCA_944474145.2. NCBI lineage: Eukaryota > Metazoa > Platyhelminthes > Trematoda > Plagiorchiida > Dicrocoeliidae > Dicrocoelium > Dicrocoelium dendriticum. The sequence continues at coordinate 28,463,218 of OX104061.1, forward strand.
CCCGAATTGATAGGACCGGAAGACCATTGGATAAGTGCCACGGTTCATCAACGGCGACGTCCCACACTACCAACACACAAGCAGCAGCACTCCTGGTTATATATGCACCCAAATAAATAAACTTTTATTCGCGACGAAGCGGGGAAGGCCTTTTGGTCAGTATCAACGAGATTCATTGTTGTAAATAATAGCATGCTGAGCAAGTCCAATTGCAAGTGTAAGCAAGCGTAGTCCGTCGTGTTGGCCCATGTAGCCGAAAGTGGGATGAAGGTTAATCTCAATGGAATACACGCACGACCCCGCAGGCATAATCTGAGTTGCCTTGTCAAACTGGTTCACAGAGTACAAGAAGGAAGGCTAAGGATTACAAAGCTTATTGACATAGAGTATGCATCCGTGAGGAAACGGTCCGATTTGTTTATCTACACAGTGCAGGTCGGGTAAGTGAAGCATGAGGAAAAATGCGTGAAAATATATTCTGTATAACAGCATGTCGCCAATCAAACATTAGCTGTAGTTGGTTGTGCGCATGTACATGCATAGATGTGCTGAACTGTGATATCGGTCAATTAGCTGATGCGTGGTTGGTGGCAGTGACTTTATTTACTAGCGAATCACAAACGCCAGCTCGCAGATTGTTAACTAGATATTAGTGGCCTTGTGTAGGGAGAACCCTTTTCAGACTAAAACGTTACACATTCTGGAACCCGGTAGAGAAGCATGTAACTCAGACCACAGAAGGCAGTGGCTGGGCCGCGGTCCGCTTTACGCTGAAAGCAGCCACTAGCAAGCCCAGCACGTCGACGTGTACCGTGCACCACCCCCACCAGCAGCAACGCTTTAGTTTCCTTGAGCCAATAACCGAGATGCATGAGGTTGAACAGATAAGCATTTATAGTACTCATGAGTAGCAGGATTTTAGTTGTAAATTTGATAAGGCTTTCATCCCAACAGTTCACAAGCTACATAGCAGAGCCTAGTCCGGAAAAGCGCCAGACGCGTTTCGGCCTTTAGGGGCTCGTCAGTGGCGCGCATTCCCTCGGTCCTCTAATGAGGATCGAACCCATGACCGCTAGAGGCAGATGCCAACTAGCCAGCAGCTTAAGCCACTGAGCCATGGGGGACGTCGGCTAAGCTACATAATTTGCAAACTAGCTGGGATATAGCACCACCTATCTACCACTGTCACGGACAGTGGTTAGCCTGCAAGGTGATGACGTCCTCTCACTAGACGCTATACCTATAGCATTTTGAAACTAGGAGAGGCATTTGATTTTATAGTACTCATGAGTAGCAGAATTTTAGTTGTAAATTTGATAAGGCTTTCATCCCAACAGTTCACAAGCTACATAGCAGAGCCTAGTCCGGAAAAGCGCCAGACGCGTTTCGCCCTATTGGGGCTCGTCAGTGGCGCGCATTCCCTCGGTCCTCTAATGAGGATCGAACCCATGACCGCTAGAGGCAGATGCCAACTAGCCAGCAGCTTAAGCCACTTAGCCATGGGGGACGTCGGCTAAGCTACATAATTTGCAAACTAGCTGGGATATAGCACCACCTATCTACCACTGTCACGGACAGTGGTTAGCCTGCAAGGTGATGACGTCCTCTCCCTAGAGACTATACCTATAGGGTCTACATACCTCTGTCCGTGACAGTGGTAGATAGGTGGGGCTATATCCCAGCTAGTTTGCAAATTATGTAGCTTAGCCGACGTCCCCCATGGCTCAGTGGCTTAAGCTGCTGGCTAGTTGGCATCTGCCTCTAGCGGTCATGGGTTCGATCCTCATTAGAGGACCGAGGGAATGCGCGCCACTGACGAGCCCCAATAGGGCGAAACGCGTCTGGCGCTTTTCCGGACTAGGCTCTGCTGTGTAGCTTGTGAACTGTTGGGATGAAAGCCTTATCAGATAAGCAATCAGTCAATAGTTATGTTAAGCGCAGACACGCCAAAGCTTGTAAAAGATACGTAGAATTCGATGTAAGGCGCAAGAGCAAACGTTTACATAGTGTATACAGCTGAATAACCATCGACTGGTCCAAAGGTCTGTTCGCAACCCCTCGAGATTTTTGTAGGCTCTTCCACTTCCTCTTAAGTGTCTCCTTCACGAGTACATTCTTCAATTTTCGCCCTCTGTCTGCCTTCCTTTATCCATTGGACGGATAACACTTCGGGCCTGGCTCCACTCTAGCTTGGTCTGACCAGTCTCCTATTTTCTGACTGTTTCCAGAAATCAGAGACGCACGTGTTCTAGGCTGTGCAGTCAAAACACACCCTGTCCCTCAGCCTGAGAGCTTCGTTTGAAATGCTAACGGGCTTTTTATATAGCCTCTGTAGTCCCGCAAATTTACTTTCTCGCGACACTCACCACTGTTATCCCCACTTTAATCTGACTGCCTAGCTACATCTTGCTGACTTACCTAGTCTCATCTAAACGCTCTTTTGCTTTCTGACCCCTCCCCAAACACTCCTGCTTCATCTTCAATCTTTCATTCTTTACTGATCCGTGTTCCGCTCGATTCTCATCGTATTTCGCCACTTATGGTATACGTGTATATGCGATATTTAAATAGCAATTACATGCATATTGGTACAATTATTCAGGCATCGCCGCAATTGATTGACTGCATTCCAGATGCATTCCTTTCTTCTGTCTGTGTGGCTGTCTCTGTTCGTTTCCTTTATCTCCCGAGTCTGTCACAGGTACGGCGACACGCACCCAAGGAATTTTCCTCCGTTTCGACAACAGTACAAGGCACACAGTTCCTCTACCTGGACATGAGCGGAAAATTATCAACTTTTTACAACTTACTAACCGGACAAATCAATCAATTCTTCCGCGGCATGAACCACTGAGTCCAAATTACCTAATACATATTCCACATATCTCTTGACTGGAGGACGTTTGACTACGGAAGGCACATTCTCCTGCCAAAACAAAGCTTGAACAATCGGTCATTCTAAGCTCTTCAATCCGCTTTGACCGCTCAAATGGCCGTGGTTACCACAATCTCTAATCAATTTCACTACATACCCCGGGGGATCTGCGACTATTTCTTCTGAACCTATCCTGTCCTCCAAGACTTCAACATAGTTTAACGTATAGTCTTCGAGGCTTCACGTGTTTCTGCAGATGATCAACACATCATATCCAGAAAGAATGCTTAGTTCCTGACCTACCGATCTGGAACAGGAGAGGACCCAGGCACGCAATGGCCACTCGCATAGCGCATCAGTCAGCAGAAAAATGGGACGCAACGTAACTGCGAATAACGGAGCAAAAGAACATTCAACAAGAAACATAGCCAGTTACAACTTGCCATTCAATAGATTGGCGGCAGTGTTTCAGGACGTGGTGGGTTTTCGCCTGGCAAGCGTTTTCCCTATAAAAAGCCACAAATGTCCGTTTAACAACACTGCAACGTGGCGAATGTGACTCGCCACCGAATAAAGTCACAGCCCATAACTTCACACTGGCAGCTCAATTAGAGTCATCATACTAGATAGCTTGCTCTTCAATTATCTTCCAATGGATCGCTCAGGATTCTTTATCTATTATTACTCGAGGTATGGTATGGTATATGGTATGGTATGGTATATGGCAGAGCGATTATATCCAAACAAATGGATCCCGATCCCACTACAACGAAATCTTTCTTTCGCATGTTCACCATCGCACAGTTCCAAGCATGGACATGAACAATTTTCTACTGTCACTACAGTTCCCATAAAATGTCTGTACAGCTGTACATACCTGATCATACCTCAACTGGCGTGCCTCGCATAGTCGAGAATAAATAAATATTTATTTATTTATTTACTTGCGCAAACCAAATATAGTGGAATGGCTTTTCTCCATGTTAAAATAATCAGGTCTCAATATAAGTTAGGTTAACCCAACTACTGTAGAGTATCACCAAGAAAGCCACATCAACCTCAACATGAGGCACCGGTACATACAAATAGCCAAGCAAATATCAATTCTAGTCCAGAAAGTGCTTTAAGCACCCAGTAATATTGTGTATATAGCCGTAACGTTCATGCATTCAGCCACGAAGCGAGATGTGAAAGGTATTCAAAAAAAGTGAATTGCAACCTAAAATTCAATACTATCTAAGGAAAATCCAGGTTAATAATTCTTAAGCTAGTTACTTTTTTACCTAGAGTAACTCTGCTTTTAGGATAAATTGAACGTATGCTCGCGGGCTCTTTGGATACCTTTCCCTATTCGACTTCGCCTTTTGTCAAGAGCTTGCAGGTGCAGGCCTGTTTGGGTTGCAACGAAGCAAAACTTTATGTATCATTATTTAACCATAAGCAGCACGTGTACCTATCGAGCCGTGCGATAAGAAATGGACTACGAACCCTAAAGCTGGGCACAACAATCAACGAACGTGAAGAGGCATAGGAGAGGCAATAAGATATTCATCTGCTTCCGGCTCTGTTTTGTTACTTCTGACAAAGTATTGGACCTAAGCACGTTATGGCAATACGACGCGCTTAGCAACTTGTCATACTCTTCGCCCTTACTAGCTTTAATCGAATGTCGATTGTGGTGGATTGAATGTAGCCAAAGATTGATATGGTGTATTTTCTATTTATTGGAAGCTAAAGCAAAGGCGACATCGGAAGAGTAATATACTAACTAAATGCATCTTTTAAAACAACTGCCGGAGGTTGCTTTCAAATTGTGCAGATCATTGTGTAAACAAGTTTTGTGCTCACGCATCAATAGTACAAAATGTTGGCATGTCTGTTTCCCAAACTAAGGTTTCGCTGTGAAGCCTAAATAAGATTATTAGTCCACTTTCGTGATTATTTTCACAGTGAAGTCAACGAGGTTTCGGCTATCCTCAGTTCGTTTTCGTCGACCCTTTCCATTGCATATAACTGTTATCAAACGGAGTGTGGTTTATTAAACGTCCCAGAGGTCTCTGAACAACCTACTGAGTCGATGCTTTAATGATATTAATTCAACTTCCATTTTATGATGTGGGAATATTCAGTGGATCCTACATATGGTACGCCCATGGCAGGAAAGAAGATCCGCAAGATCTACACAGGCAACAGGTGTGTTTAAACTGATGCACAGTGTAAGCAAATAAATAGTACAAAATATTTTATCTAGAAAATTTGGTGAGGCGAAGTGTTTAGTAAGTAAAATATAAAATTAATTGTGTATATTGTACTCCAAATTGTCATGACATTTATTAACTTATTCACAAAGCACAGTTAGTGGTATTATTGCAAGTACAACCATTACGTTTAAATATCTACTTTTACTTTCTTATCATCCAAGTTTATATATTACTTAACAAATATAAGGAAGCAGTGTTACGGCTTGGAAAATAATTGGAAGGAAAGAATTGATAGCATATCACCCTGTAAAGTATACACGTAGTAACACTAAGCTAATTACTCGTAACCCTTTGCAGTATTTAAGCTAGTAAAAGGGAACGAGGTTTCGCTGGCAGCACTAACGTAATTGAAACTATTCCTTTCCTATTCTGGAGAATTTTCTAAAACACACAAGGAAGGAAGAGGAAAGCAACCGACTTGTAGATGTGGGGGTTGTTTTAGACACACTTATGCCGGTTCGTACAACCGTAACACAATACTTTCAACAAAAGCCGAGTTTGACTTCTACCATGTACACGCTCTTGGTATTATCCCGTGTTCCGCTTTCGACGCTGTTCGTGCGCTGTGACAACCACCTTGATTTGTAGACGCCGAAACATGTGCCCACGCATCCCTTTAGCTACCGAAACGTTTTCTTACCTCCTGGAAGGTACTGTAGCAGTCTAAAGATTCCCCGGTTCGCCTGTGTAAAACTCTAACTAAAATTATTTCGTTGTACACCTGGACACGGGTGTTTTGGGTTAAACTGGTTGCTGAGTTCGAATTCTTGAATTGCTCATTGCCAGTATTCCTTGGTGCTCTTGTCGGTTGTAACTAGCGACTGTTGTGTGTGCTGCACATGCTCCGTTCCCTTAGCTAGAGCGTTCACGGTGTTCCTTTATAGCAAGCTAACTGTACCAATAGAAGTTTCTATACAACACCAGCTCGCTTTTAAAATCGCTCTCCGAGCTTAAGTTACAGGCGACTCCTTAAAACACTCTACATATTTGGTGCAGTGGTATGGCGTCTTAATGCCACCAGGTGCACAAGGCCCGAAGAATAGAAAAAGCTTTTCTGCTGCACAGCTGTCAACCTGTGAACGGCCAACTTCCGAGCTCAGTTTTTGGCCATTTTCCCTCTGTTTCCGTCTACTTTTGGTGTAGCCTGTAGGTTGTGCACGGATATTTTCTTTGCCATTATACCAGAAATGCACAAAGACTCGTTCATAACGGTTTCTCACATTGACCTGGAGCAGGCGGCTCTGCTGTGGATGGAGGTTCCTCCAGTTGCGCCTGTTAATGAAAGTTGGGGTAGGCTAGTATCTCATTTTTGACAAATTGCCTGTTTTAGTCACAGTCAGCTTGCAAAGGGAAGGTGTAGGTAGTAGGCTGCTGTTACCTGTGTGTCGTCCGCTAAACCGCTGAGCCGATGGGCAAACACAGTCACATACAGATCGATTGACCGATAGCTGATTCGTCCACTCTTTTTCCTTGTGCTGATTGGATCCTTTTCGACTTATTCATCTGGTGTAACCTACAAGCTACCCAGTACAGTTTTTGACACGTCCTATCCGGTGTGTGTTCTTATTCACTTCTTACGCGGACTAAGGGTCCAGGTGCGATCCAGCAATACTCGAGTAACACGTATCAGGATGGCGACGGTTGCTACGAGCCCTCTTGCGGGACTGTTATGTCTGTAGCCTGATGGTGCAGAAAAGCGCTCTCTACAGTCGTGGATACAGTGGAAAACATCTTTCCAACATAAAATGACTCTCTTTCCTGTGTTAACCCCACTCTATCATGTTACCCGATACCCATTGGATTATGTTATTCCGCCAAGCCCTTGGACCAGAAGGACAACGTCATGTTAACGCCGTGAACATGACGGCTAATACCAGTATTGTGCATGTGATCCGGTTGTTTGAGGAATTGTGGGGAATCCAACAAAGTGTGTTTTCCGCTCGTTATCAGTTTTTCCAGCTACAGCAACGACGCGGAGAAAGTGTAAATGATTTCATTGGCCGCATTCACCAAGCTACACCGGAACGCCGGTACAATACCATTCCATCCAGTCGGTTTGAAGAAGTCATGAAAATCCCGTGCCTAATTGGTGGAGTTACGGAGGATGGTGCGAGGGAACAATTGTTGTCACAGGAGGAAGAAACCCTTTCGTGGGAAATGGCGTGCAAACTTGTACGTCAAAGGAAAATCCTAAAATCCCAACTATCCACCTTCGACCCTCCTCAGCCTGTGGAATGTGTAAACAAACTGGCACCACGGTTATCCTCTGAAAACAGGGTACGGAAGTTCGCCTACTACCGATGCGGGATCAGCACACTTTTCCCACCCAGTGTCCTCATACTCGCACACAGTGCAGAAATTGCGGAAAACTTGGCCACCTGGCACGTGTTTGCCGTTCCCCACGGTCACAAGTCTCGATCAAATCATTGAACTCCGACGACGGTGAGTGCCCAGATTCCCAGCTAAATTTTATGTACCATATAATTCCAAACTGCTCAGTTATGACGAAAGTATCTCCATATAGGATCACACTTCATGTTAATAACGAACCTGTTTTATTGGAATTGGATACTGGTTCCGCGTTGACCTTGATTAGTAAAAACACGCTCTCATCGTTACCCGGCCTGGAACCGACTGATACCGTTTTTAGAAAGTGTACAGGAGAAGTGATTGATTTACTTGGGAAGGGTCAGGTACGGGTGCAACATCAGGGTAGATCACACAGTCTGGCACTTCATGTCGTGCCTCAGGCTCCAGTCAATTTGCTTGGTCGCGCTTGGATGAAAATGTTACCACAAGTATTAAATACTATCCACTCCGTGGGGAGGATATCTTGAATCGGTCCTTAAACGATATCCAGAAGTGTTTGATGAGCAGCAATTGGGCAGACTCAAGAATTTTAAAAGCAAAAATCCATATGTCAGACTCAAGTACACCAAAGTTCTTTAAGGCCAGAACATTGCCCTATTACTTACGACCTAGAGTGGAAGGCAAGCTGAGAAGGCTTCAAAGAGAAGTTATAATTGCATTAGTCCAACAAGCTGAATGGGCGGTCCCGATAGTGCCTGTACTTAAGCCCGACGGTAACGTACCATTCCGTGGTGATTATTAGCTTACAACAACTCGAGGTGCTATCCTAGACCGTTATCCACTACCGAAAATTGAGGATTTGTATGCCAACTTGTCTAGAGGAGCCAAGTTCACTAAACTGGATTTGAGTCACGCCTATTCGCAGGTAGCGTTGGATGAGACCTCCCGACGTCTTACGACGATCAGTGCACATTTGGGGCGATTTGAATACACTAGACTGCCTTTCGGGATTACCTCAGCGCCGGGGATCTTTCAAAAGATATTTGACAATATCGTGCTTGACATACCGAACACTTGCGCAAATCTCGATGATATCCTTATCACGCGTCGCACAGAAAAGGAGCACTTGTACACGTTGAACCAGGTGTTGCGTACTCTCTGAACACGGTTTGCGTTTGAAACGCACCAAACCTGCTTTCCTAGTTGATTCAGTTGACTACCTCGGTTACAGACTAGAAAGCATGGTTTACACGCGCGGAAAGATAAATTACAACCCATTATTGCTGCACCCTCCCCTCGTAGCGGAGCCCAGTTATGCTCGTTCGTTGGAATGCATTCACATTATCGTCGTTTCCTACCTAATCTTGCTTCTGTTCTAGCTCCACTTCACAACTTGCTGAAAACAGATTCTAAGTGGGCATGGGGCGAGGAAGAGCAACAAGCATTTGACAGGGCAAAATGTCTCCTTGCTTCTTCACCAGCCTTGGTACATTACAACTCCAACAAACCCCTCATCCTACAGTGTGATGCTTCATCTTTTGGAGTCTGGACAGTGCTGGGACCTAAAGTCCACGACGGAACAGTTCGCCCTATTGCTTTCGCGTCCCGCACATTACAACCTGCTGAGAAAAATTACGCACAAGTAGACGAGAAAGCACTGGCCGTAGTATTCGGAATAAAGCGGTTCCATCAGTACTTGTAGGGCAACCAGTTTGAGATACAGACTGACCATAAACCACTGTTATCACTTCTCTTTAAGGAACGAGGCATAAAACAACTTAAGGCACCCCGAATGGTACGCAGGGCCCTCCTACTTTCTGCTTACAATTATCAAATCGGTTACGTTGCCGGTCCTCACAATAATGTCGCTGATTCGCTCAGTAGGTTGCCAAAGCTTGACAAACAGGAGGAAAGAAGTGACGCGCCTTACGAGTTTGTTCAACTTTTGCAACACCTGAATACTACACCCATATCTGGCGACATGGTTCTGAAAGCCACAGACAGAGATTCCGTTCTATCGACTGTGAAACGTATGCTGCTGCGTGGCTGGGGTTCGCGAGCCCCTGGTGACCTGCGTCCGTTTTGCAATTGTAGATTTGAGCTGAGCCTGCATGAAGGATGTATCCTACCTGGATCTTGCATCTTTATTCCATTGACTCTCAGGTCAGCTGTACTGAAAGAATTACATGATGCACATCCAGGTATTGTCCGCATGAAAGCCCTCGCCAGATCTTACTGCTGGTGGCCAGCGATTGATGGAGAAAACGAAGCACTTTTGAGTATTTGTAACACATGCCAAAAATATCAAAGATAATCTAATAGGCCCAATTCACCTTTGTAGTTTCCGGACAGCCCATGGGAACGTGCCACACCGAGTACTTTGGCGCGATCAAAGGAAAAATGTTGCTACTTTTAGTAGATGCGTACTCCAAATGGATTGATGTGCATGTTGTTGCAAACGCTACTGCAGGAGCTACAATCAATGGCGTACGCTCTAGTCTATCTAACATGGCATACCGAAAACATTAATCACTGACAACGGTCCGCAATTTACGAGTGCAGCCTTCAAAGAATACCTGCAAAGCAACGGCGTTCATCACATGACTTCCGCACCGTACCATCCAGCGTCAAACGGTTTAGCTGAAAGAGCGGTCCAAACCGTGAAAGCTGATCTAAAGCAGCGTACTGGCTCGTTACGAACCAAACTTGACCGATTCTTGTTCGCATATCGGATCACACCGCTAGAGTCTATCGCAAAGAGCCCTGGGGCGGCAAGGTTCGGGCATCGACTACGTACAAGGCTATACCTACTTTTTGCAGACCCTCATCAGACCAGGCGTTGCCAGCAACGACGTATGTATGAAAGTGGACGCGCACCAGTTAAGCCCCAGAAGTCGGTAGTGGAACGTGATGTTTACACGAACTTACCACATGAGCACTTGTGGCAGCCTGGCACCGTGCTTCCGAGCTCAGAAACGGAGGCCGAAATACAACTAGAGAGTGGAGAGACAGTACGCAGGCACAATAATTTCATCCGGTCCCGCACCCCAGTCACGTCGTACCTTGGGGAAGAGGAAGTGGTTCTAGAAGATCAGGAGGAGACAAACAAAACCCAAACGCAAGAAATCGATCAGCCGACTGCTATTCGGAAACCGCACCGCTCACCTAAGCCGATAGAACGTTACATTTCACAACTGTGCTTCCATCTGTCACGTGAGGGGATGTTACGTGTGTGTCGTCCGCTAAACCGCTGAGCCGATGGGCAAACACAGACACATACAGATCGATTGACCGATAGCTGATTCGTCCACTCTTTTTCCTTGTGCTGATTGGATCCTTTTCGACTTATTCATCTGGTGTAACCTACAAGCTACCCAGTACAGTTTTTGACACGTCCTATCCGGTGTGTGTTCTTATTCACTTCTTACGCGGACTAAGGGTCCAGGTGCGATCCAGCAATACTCGAGTAATACGTATCAGCTGAGACTGTCGATTCCATGATGTAGGAAAGTTGTGTGTTATCGGCAAAGGAGTTCCTGAATAATTTTGCAAAGGCGCGCCATGAGTTCTGTGTACTATATCGTAAAAACCTACTGTCCAAGTTTAGCAATCCTCTAGCAGTTGTGCTGAGTAGTCAAATTAGCATCGCATCCCGTTGCCAGCTTCAAATACTCTGCACCCCGCTGCCTGTATTTTGCCTTATATTTGCGTGCACCTGCCCCCTTGCGCTAACATGGCCATCAAAAAGTATCGCGCGTAATTTTTTAATAATCGTAATCTGACCATATTGCACCTGCATGCTTTCACGCAAAAATGTATTTGCGTTAGACACATACAAGACTAACTTCACTAATTATATTTAGAGCCACCGCTGGCGCTATGCAATCAGCCCACTACAATTGCGCAATTATGCAACCTTGTTTGTTAGCCGCTTGTATCACCAGTGTTTTCTCGAGGATTATAGTGAAGGGTCGATTGAATTTACCTGCTTTTATTCGGCCACGATCGTCCTTTAAGAAAGAATGTAGCTCCTATCTTTTCAAAGCGTACGGAACATTCAGCTAACTCTCGTTAAAAAGTTGTTGTCTGGTAACCCACGTGGATGTACAGAAAACACTAGCATTTTGAGGTCATTTTAACTGTAGTAAGGAGATTTGGGTCCGACCCTACTTGGCTTCTTAAGAACGTAAGCACAGACACAACTGCATAGTAAATCCAACCTAAATCTTCTCCATTAATGTACATTGAATGGTAAATCATGCAAGTTATATTAGACTATGGTTGCTATGGATTCTTCCAAATCCGAGCGATATATGGCGTTGATCTAGTGCAACTCAGTGCCACCTTGCTAGGGTGCTTTACATATAATAATCGACTACCGGGCGGTTCGTCTGCGCATCTGGTTTGCAGTTATAAGGTAATTAATCCAAATCCGTATAAGCGCGTGTGCCCTTGCGATTTACACAGCCCCCGCGCGACCAGTGGTAGTCGCGCGACAGCCAATGCTGTTACAGTTTACGGCTGACGCATTACAGTTATAAACACAATACGTACAACTATTATTCGCATTGTATTAAAGAATTCATGATAAGCAACTTACCAGTTTAGAAACAGCAACGTGTTACACCCAAGCCAAAACAGTACCACGGTAGGTTAGTGGGAATACTTTAGTAGCAATGGTAAAGCCTCACACCCCTCAGCACAGGTGCGCAAGCGAACGCTGTCCGAGCCGTAGGTCACACCGGCGCTTAAAGGCTCTCCTTTCTGCAGTTAATCCGTAGATGACATTGTTTGGTTGACACACAAATACGCATACACTCAAGTATACACATTACCACGCAGCATTTGTGCTACTTCCATTCTGATAGCGGTGAACGTATTTTGCTTGTGCAGTGACCGAATCATACTGAACTGTCTTATTTTCGTTGCATTAAGTCTGGAGGCGTTTAAGTTTGAGCTGCTGCAAACCGAAACTAAATAGCAAAACCCATTATGTAGCGGTTTTGTGATGTGCAGCAGCTTGACTAGTCCGACTCCCGAGCATGTAAAAGAGTTCGAAGCTAAGCAACTCTCGCACTTTACTACAGACACCGCGAAGAGCTGTGCGCACTGTGCGACAAACTTACCGTGCTTCAAGAAGTATGGTCGATAGTTCCGCTAAAGGCAGAAAGGACAAGGACCACTTGCTAAGCGGTGACCTGCATTTGCAAGCGTCCAGTCATTGTCGGTTTGGAGGCAACACTGCAAACGACACTATTTATTTTAGACTTTGCTACTAGAAATATTCGTATCAATGTAGTATTATTACTGATTTAAGAGGATAAAGGGTGCAAAATGTTTGTATACGGTAGCCGTAAGTTGGCGAAGTCAGAGTAAACCACCTTTACCATTAGAAAGAATATGCTTCACCTGATCAATTTTGTGAACTATTGTTGACATTTCTTGTTGCGCCTAAATTAATGCACCGCACTTATCACAAGGCAATGAAATTGTTGAGGGCATTTCCGAACACAAAGCTACATTGCGCGCTGACGTGAACAACTGCAAGCTTTTGCTTTCGCAGTTAAGCGTTTTCCTTTAATTACCAGGGAAATAAAGAAGCCCTGTCTTGACGGCCGACTGGGGCAACTGGCGACTGCATCTCACGCTTTAACACAAATGTTACTGTTGGGTCTCTGAATTATTTCGCTTTAACGGATTGGGCATTAGCCCAACCCAGAGAACACGTGGATTTATGGATGCGTATTCCAAGCAAACGCGTGCCAAAGGAAGCCGTGCTGAACGGATCCATTTGGGAGGTACGACGTTTGTATTTAGATAGGACTAATATTAGGGATAATATCCGATGTCAGGCACAAATAGTTCAGCCTAATTTACGCCAACCTAATTATCATTCTGCAGTTTATGGTGCAGTGTGTATTCGGAAAGCTGAAGTTGGGAGAGTGGGCAAGGTAAATGGAGTTAGCAGCAGGACTGCAGTTTACTGGCCGCGACAGCGCCAAGGTATTACGCTACAGTACCGCAAGGCGTGAGTGTTGGCTTATTCAGAAACTGAAAATTGTTAGTATAAAACAAATTACTTTTATTTGGAAGGAGGCTCACCAAATGCGGCATGCTCATGAGGCTAAAACGAGAGTGTCAGGCACCAGGCAGGAATAAATATTACATCTTTAAAGTTACTGCACCGTATTTGTAATATATTTTAAATAAAATATTCCACCCAGCTGCAAAGTCCGGCAGAAATATAGGTGTATGTCAAACTACCGCAAAATGGGGTTCAATGTGCGAGTTAGAACAGAATACTCTGGGAATATGTTCGAGATATGGCTGTAACCTAGTAGGTAACTTAATCAAGGATAGTTTTCTAATAATATCACGTTTCCTATTAAACGCAAACGCACTTAAAACAAGTTCAAGCTAAAGTGAACAAAAGCGCAGTCAAGCCGTACGTTATCCTTACTCTGGAAGAACAGCGCTAAGTTTTGCTTGCTGGAGAGATGAAATGCTACCTAAGTAGCCGCAGGTTGGGGTAAGTTGATGGTTGTATCAGTCAAGGTGTTGCGACCGGTTGCTCGAACTACGAATTATTGCTTTTGCGAAGCAATTATGAAGGCTTTATTATCGTGGAGCGCTCCTTATGTACATATGTGCGATAAATGGTCAGTGTTACTAATAGGTTGCGAATAAGTTAGATTCGTAAACCTGGAAGCACTGTAGAGCCACTGGGAAACATAACAAACAATTCGTGTACGCAAAGTTGGGTTTGGGGTACCCGCTGGTGGCTGGGTTGCCACAAGCAACATTTATTGAGGCCACGGTTCACTTGAGGTGGACTTCGGTCATTCCGATTACAAAGACGGTAAGTAAAATGAAAACCCGACTTTGCATTCTTTTCCGCTGGACCAAGCGTTGCTCGTGGATCTCAGCGGCATAGTGCTTATTGTGTCAACCATGAGCCACTAGGCTCTGAGTTGCACCCGACTCAGACTATCTCCAACTGATGAGTCTCAACCAGAAAGAAATCGCGATCTTGGGGTGCCAGTGTTGGGAAGAGCAACACTACAATGTTTCAAATTCGTAGACGCCTTCGCTTACAAGGTAATTGTAAGGCTAGAGTTGGTTTCATTTTCAAGGAGTATTGCAGCATTTGTGCTGCAATGTATTGGTCAGTACTCGGAAAGTTTCTGTTGTTTTCCTTGCAGTTGATCATGAATATGGCTTCCACATGGCCGAATATGTTTTTTAAATTGTGTAATGGAAGTAGATATTGCACTTGTGTGCTAGGTTGAGCAACGGCAAAAACGTGTTTCCTATTGTGTATGCGTTACGGTGTATGTGTAACGGGTAACTGGGTTTCGCAGATAAGTCACTGTTAGCTTCGTATTGTTTAGGCGAAAGAACCACTCGTCAGACCAATGCTGGGTCCTCATAAATTTCTGAGGGATAGTTCCATACATAGGCGACGACCGGAATAAATAAATAATTAGTTTATGGTTGCTAGCATCGAGACGCGCCTTAAAGGACAAGATCAGAATTTTACAGCAAAAGTTTGCAGTGGACACTGCGTTGCATGTATAAATGGGGAAGTACATGTAAGGAACACATCAAAGTTGAGGCAGCAATTGTTTGCATCCATGTAGAGGAAGGGTGGTGTGGGATCCGTAGGCTGTGACTTCATTTAGTGGTGTCAGGTTCTGCACGTAGCAGTGTTGTTAACCAGACTAGTGTGGCTTCTTATAGAGAGAACGCTTTGCTAGCCATGACACACCACGTCCTGGAACACTGCAGCTGGTAATATATACATACAGCCACATGTGCAAAACACGCCACCAAAGGCTGAAAAATATAGGTTCAAGACGTAAACTAATTTGGTTAAACGTTAAACACTAGTTGAATTCCGGTAACTATGGACATATGATGGCAGGGTTAGATTAAATAAAGCAAAAAGCATATCCTGCATTAGCTTTCTTCGGACAAAATGTAGCGAACTTGTGTGAGTTTGTCATGTATATGGGTTGTAGCAGAATGGTAGCAAAACTACTTAACGCGGGAGTTTGCTCAATAACTGCTTTCGTTCAGTCATTGGGATTGTTTGCGACTGTAACCAACTTCAATAGCCAAGGTTAGCAGCCCAAATTTGTTTGGCAGAGGGAACCTGTGGGCGAGATCCGGAGACACTCATCCGCAAGCGTCAAATTGTTTGAAAACGTAGTTCCGTTGGGCTAATCGTTGTAAGCTTTTAAAGTGCATTTGAGCCACAGTATGAATATTGTCGTCGCGTTCTTTGGTAATAAGCAACCGGCGAGTTGGACGGGGCAGAGCGCCATATCAGAATTCACTGGCGAGGTCGACGTAATGGGAATGGTAGGTCAAAGGCAGATATTTTTCCTTTGTAGTGCAAATATTTTTTACTGAATCCAGTTGTTCTGCCTTTTATGGTAGATTGCGCTATATGGTGCTTAAACTAGAGTGCATGCTTTTGGCGACATTTGTTAACAGACCAGCCGATAGCGTAAATTATTCGGCTGAGAATAGTCCAAATGCGTCCAATTCTTCCGTTAACGTTGAGTTATCGTAACTGAATTGGGACAAATAGCAGCCGACAAAAAGCGAACTTCCTTAAGCTGCGGATGAAGCGCAATGGGTTCCCCTAGTAATGCACATATTGACACGTATATATTTATACACTGCATATAACCCTTTCTGCTAACCTTCGAATTATGGATGTTATAGGGATAATGGCTATACGACAGCTAGGCAGTTGTCGCTATGGTAAGGCTATGTTGTGTAGGACAGGAAATGAGAACCAAGTACGCAAGTGTAAGGCTTGTAGCATGTGTAGAATCCATTTATCAGGTAAAAAGAATGTGTATGACAAAATGTGCCTAGTAAAAATTGTATTAGGTATAGCGATGTCTAATTTGAGGCAGGATGTATGTGGGCAGCCTAGTCGTAAATAAAGTACTCGGAACCAGGCAAAATAAAGTTTTGTAGTTTTAAATTAATAAATAGAAAGGGCATAGTTCTTGTCCGTTGTGAACGTCTGTACGCGTATGTTATCGGAACAATAACTGGGAAAATCAATGCTCATGTTTGGATCTCGAAAGTATTGGAATTACCTGCTCCTCGTTAGCAGTAGCATACCAGACAGTCAAGAAGTGGTACTTAAAATGACTACTGCAGCAATTGGCGGTTGCAAAACCCTAATATTCAGGCAAGCAGGACGCAAGCGCTGGATTCTTCGCTTGCCTGGTACCAGATCTTTTCCATCTTTAACTTGCCTTACCCACTGTGATTTTCATCAGAACTACTTCATGAAAGTTGGTTGCCCATGGTATTATCCGCAGCAAAGGAGCGAGCAGCACCGTATTTATGCACACGTTTATTACAATGCAGAAACCAACTTTTCTCCATTTTCAATCTGGCTTTTGGAATGTTTCTGCGCGTCCAGTGGTCCCATTTATTGGTTGTCACATTTAACTAAATAAGGAAGCGGTGGTAAGGTAAGACAACATTACGGTGCACTCTCGATTTCTAATAAAACTGAAATATAACAAACATGTACCGTGAAATGGTAATCAAATAAGACGGCATACTTTACTAAAAATACGAATTCACGTACAACACAGCAAATCCACGTTGGAAGGAAACGTGACATCAAGCGCCAAATACAGAAATTAGTAAAATACCAAAAGCAAACACTACTATAAATAAAGAATATTACTATAGTTAAGCAGCATGGACTATTAATACAAGTTATTATGCTTAATTACGGCAACTGCAAAATCATTTTGGTAAGTGGTAGTTCCCTTGTTATTGATCCTCTGCGAATAGCGCCATTATTGTCTTTTCTGTAAAAATGGTTGTCTGCTTTGCAGGCAGATAAACCTTTTGTAAAGGTGCCGCCATAATTTATAAATAAGGCTAGGTCTCTAGAGAAGCATAATAGTGCACCTAATTTGCGTTTTTAGTAGGTACTCCGCAGTAGAACTGAAAAATTAATTTTCCAAGGATACGTTGTAAAAGCTAGAATAATATGTGATAACGTTACGCTTAACTGCTTTGAATCCATTTCAAATCTTATATGTGCACGAAAGCAAGGCCACTCTATAGTCAGCAAATGTTCAAATGGCTTCACCTTGCCGTTTCATGCGTATATTCGTCTACCTAAACCACCGCGAAATAACATTTTTCGAATTTATTAACCACGAAGTGATTGCGAAGTTTGTACCGGGGATATGTGAACAAGTCCCGTACAGATAAGTCATGCGAGCTTTAGTTACTTGCCTTTTATGAGCTTGCGGAACCCACCCAATTATAGATAGTTATTACAACGTTGATCTCTATTCCCCATGAATATAGCCCTAAATGCATGCCACCACTACCAAAGAGCCACAAGTGTTTCGTAAATAATGGGGAAAACGGCATCCGATAAATAAAAGGCCTGGTTCTCAATGTGCAAACAAGTGTCCGCATGGCCGCCTCTTTAAAGATTGTGATTTTATAGGTTTAGTTAATTTCGAACACGACGAATTATTGCCCCTGTCAGTTGAAAAACCCTACTTTACCTCACTTTGCCCTGTCCAAGCTTCATCACGCCTATGGTTAATTTCCGAAGCGCACCCACGGTGGACATGGTGATGGCATGCTACTATAGGTTTAGGATGCCTCTCCATCTACCAACTTAAAGGCGCTTCTAGTGAGAACTGACACCGTTCACCAGAAGCAATGAACGAATATTAGCGTAGATAATGTGTAGTAAGGTATGCAAGGTGGTACGAGCTGGTTGCTCACGCATCCACAAGCGTAATGTCTGAAAGGCTTTTAAGTCATGTAAATTATAATATTACGCACGGCAGAGTAACTTAATGCGATGTGGTATTCAGAATATTCTGATTCTGCAGGTAGTCGTGACAAGGACCTCTCCGCAGCAGGGTCAGCATTCACGCCAGTTTATTGGAATCGGGAAAGTAAAGGTTGCCTTAACGAAAGCGGTTGAAGAAGTGCGACTGGATTTTTATTACGCCTGCTCATTTGCTTTCCTAATAGTGCACGGCATATTTATAACTCAGATAAAGCTACGAGTATGCATCCGAGTGGAGATAAATTGGAAAGCAAACCACTTGATTCTAGGAACTATATCTCCAAGGGTGGTCACTATGTCGAAAAGACGGAGCCTGTTGTTTGGTACTCCGAGCGCAGGAAGAAATGTTTGGGGTACAGCAACGATTATTTCGACATAATAAACTGCTTCCATTTGTGCCAATTAGTATCAGGCCGTGTGTATTCTGAGCTCTGAAACTTTAAGTAATATGAGTAACGAATCCTTTGCTGAATGTGTCCATTTTGTATTGTAAGGAATATCCGCAAGGACGACAAGCAAAATCGTGAAGTCTTCCACATTTTTGGCTGGCTAGCCAAACAACCACCCGGTGGTACCAGCAGGGCGGTACGGGTAAACCCCGTTCCAACAAATGGTTCAGCGGCAGTGTTCTAGGCTGCGGTGGGATTTCGCATGGCAAACTTTCTCAATACAAAATTCACATATATCCGCTTAACAACAATATGTATTGGCGGATGTGACTCGCCACTAAATAATGTTCATGCATCTTCCCTGTTCCGGAGCGGCATTCACACAACAAGAAGATCAATCCATTCGAAGCATTCCATTGATTGCTCCATTTAATGGACAGCCCAAAGAACAACACACACACACTGAGCCACGTTGACCTAAGCATACAACATATCTACTTTCAACAACAGTCATAAACTTAGTTTTACATGTCAGCGGACACATACACTCCTGTGCTATTTGTCAAGGTATACTACTTTCTGTAATTGCCGATCATACGTTGCTGTATTACCAAGATCACGCCATTGATGTTTTGTCTCGCATTGGCGAGAATAAACTACCTATTTATTTATAATTAGGCGGTATGAAATATCAGTAGCGTTGCTGCTTAATTGGCAGTGCGGATTAATTGAAGGCCTTTGGGTAAGCCAAGATTAAGCGGAGCAGAGTAAAGAACTGCTAAAGTGTTCAACACCTAGCGTGTTTAATATTGCTTGTACCACTGAAGACTCGAGGCTGGATTCGTTGGTCGATTGGATCAACTAATTCAACCTAACTTCTAGGAGGAACGAGCTAAAGTATGTATTTTGTTGGAAAAAAGCCGTGCTGAACGCAAGTACAAAATAAAAGCTTAGGAAGGTAGATCGCCGAGGCCTGCAGAAAATTAAGCCATACTGGTGTGCAAGAAGGATAGCGCTATGGTAGCTTGAGAATTGGGAAGCCAAAACTATTGCCGGACACCGGTGTAAGTCTCCGAATCGCCAGGGCGAGGAAAGGATAATAGCACTTCAGTACGTGTATTTCCGTGGCGCAGCAGCTCGCGGAGCAAGTATGCCATTCTAGCCTGCTATGCTGTGAAAGCTAAGGCAGGTCAAGTACGTCAATATTGGAGCTGGTTGCTAAAGAGGTTGCTGCAATTAAAAGCCGAAGTAACAGGAATATCTGAGCCCAGTTTGAGCAGGTAACTCAAAGACGCAGTAGGTTTTGTGGCATTTGGGACACAGTCGGAAGTGTCGCGAGGAAACCATTAAGTATTTGCTTTCGTCAATTAATTCGCCAAGTAGTGTAAGGCAGTATTACCACTCAACTAGACCCCATAGCTATAAGTCAGCTTGTGTCTGACAACTGGAGTTCGCGTCGGGGCGCACTTGGGCAAAATTATTCAGGTCTAGGCACGTTTCAACCGCTTTATAATAATAGAACTCTACCGTATATCTGGCAGTCTATACAGGTAAACAAAAGCGTGCCATCTATAACGCACTGTTTATAAATGAATAACCTTCTTCATGTAATGTTTGAGACAATGCATGCTGGGCAGTAGTGTAACTACTAACTCCGAACAAAACGAACCAATACCAGTTTTCTTTGTACCAACTGTAAAGTAACAGTAACAGGCCTTTTACAAGCAAGTGCATGACGCAGCAGCGACGGCAGGCTAGAAAATTATTTGTGCTCATCTAACGGGGGGAACCAAGACCTCCAGCAGAATTATTACACGTCGCGGTGGTATTAAAATTGTGTTGCAGGCTTATACTTGCTGGACTATAGGTACAAGAAACTTTTACAGTAAATGCAAACTTCGCTTAGTCCTATTTGCTCGAAAGCGGAATAAAGTAGTTTGTATTAGTTTAACGAAGTGGACTAGTAAAGTTCACTTCCTCGGTCCAATGGTTGCTAGGATTTGAGGAATGGCACTCAACGTTTTGGCCAGTTAAATGTCCGTTAGACGGGGCTTTGGCTTATTGGCTCGATAAAATTATTGAACTCAGAAATTTGGCGCCTGGGAACAAACTTTCGGATAACAGCTTTTTAGAATTGGAAGCAATTGCTGTGTGCTTTGGATTGCAACTTACCACCTCAATTGTCAATACGGTTGACTTGTAAGTTAGCCCCTTAGTTAGTTAGTTAAGTAGTCACTGTTAGTTAGGCACTGGAGCCGTCACCGAAGTGGCGGCTTTTGGTGTGACTTTTCCTTTTTGCGGCGCTGCCCTACAGACGGGTTCTTCCTGGTTTAGACTCATCAGGTAGAGGTAACAGTGCTGGGAGTGGAGCTCGACGCATAGTGCTTGGTGCCTTTCGTTGGGAGCACTAAACGCTTAAGCACCGTGTACAGTCCTTGACACAGCGCTTGGAAATAGCTTTTTGAGTTGTTGCGCAACCATCATTCGCCTTGGATTGCAAGAGCAATCTCAGTTGCGTCCGCAGATGACTGAGGACAGCATTTGATAACAATATCCCCAAGTTGTCAGCGGGATGGGTAGCCAGACCGAAACCCTGCACTTCTTTGACGGTCCCAGTGACCGTATTTTCAAAGGCTGCCTTAACGTTCGACCTTGGCTGCAACTGTGGTTGCGTGTTGCAATCCAAAGCACACCGCTGGTGCTCAAAACCGAAACTTTACTCCTAACCGCTACGAAAAGGACTGCTCGCAAACCACACAAACTTAATGATCTTGGCAATAGCCGCCCACCACTATGCGCCGAGTTAACACCCAAGCTCGGTTACTTCTACTTGCTGAGTACAAGCCAGGATAAACTCGTCAGTCGTAGAGTGTCTGGATGGGATGGGAGAGGACCAAACCGAACCCCTTCTTACTTTTAACGTTTTGTAGTGCTGGTGAAGGAGGCTGACTTGCTTATCGACGGGTTTGAGTAACATTTTCAGGTAAGGAGGTTCGTTGCGGAGCTATTTACTCACATAGGTTGCGCTCACTGCAGCGCCTTTGGGGAAGGTGAGTGTGTAATAATGCTAAGGGTTTGATCACATGCTCAATGTGAATATTGATTGCAGGTCAAATTGCTTCAAAATCGGGGTGAGTGCAGTTTGGTGCCGGTTTACGCTGCCGCGGTGCCATGCTCCACTAATCTGCAATGAGTTTTCCTCCTGGGTATGTCTGCGAACCCTACCCGGCCCGTTGTTTACCCGCTTGGACGACCGGTCGTCCCTCACTTGCCCTTTTCTTCGATGCCCGGAACTACTTGGAGAGCTGGGATGGGATTGAGAAACAGTTATCGCACAAGACGGACGTAATGGACGAAAAGGACCTACATGGAGCATGGTTGTATACCAAAGGGCATCAGCTGCAATCACCACCACAACCATTGTCCAATATGGAGAGCTGGCCACGTTTTCCCCATCCCGGAAATTATACATCTGAAAAATCCAGACAGCGGAAAGTTTGAAACTTTGCTTACCTGGACACACAACCAGAAAACTATTCGTTATTTTTCTACCCTCCACCGGCCGCAACAATTATGGCGCCTGATCAAGCTATCCGTCTAGCAAACAGAGGAAATGCTAAGCCATTTGACTGCGAATAACAGCATATGAAATCAGTTGTCAAACGGCTTAGCCAATTATGCATTAGTGTTCAAAATGTTTTACGGCAATGCTGCAGGACGTGGTGGAGTTTCTCCTGACAAGCGTCCTCCCTATAAGGAGTCACAAATGTCTGTTGAACAACACTGCGACGTGGCGAATGTGCCTCGCCACCGAATGAAGTCACTGCCCACAACTACTTACTGGCAAGTCTACTGGATTCATAATACAGTTTCTCCCGACAGGTACCAGAATATGATACTTTCGGTCTACATGTATCGTTTCACTGAACTTATAGCACCTTGACCGTTTGCACTACACACAATTGAACCCAAAGTATCGTTGTGAAACAAAACTGCCTGTAAACCTTGATCATATCTGATTTGGTGCACCTCCATAAAGTTAAGAACAAAATATTTATGGATTTATTTATCCTACTATGTATCCTATACCTGATCCACATTATCTGAGATTTTTCTCACTTACGAAGCTGCGGCTTAATTGCCATAGACCTTTCACATCCCGCACCGCCCGTTGAAACCGTTGATGGTGCATCCGGACTAAGCCACTTTCAGACGATGGTGAAACGGGCGCAGCATGACTGCGCTTAGCCGTGGGAAACCGATCGTAACACGGCCTTGCCAACGGCACATTGCTATTCCACTTGTGATCAACGGTGTGGTGCGGAAGTGGTGCGTTTTCGCTTGGCAAGCGGTCTAGCTACAATAAGCCACGCATATCTGATTAGCAAAACTGCGACGTGGCGGATGCGACTCGCCACCAAACTAAAACCACTGCCCACCGCTAAGCATTGACAAGAACCCGATAACTGGAAGCTGCAAACACATAGACATATGGGCCAAACATTATCTATTAGGCAAACAGTGTTCGTCAACCATGCTATCAGGTTCATACGCACGCGGAATTATTGAGGTCACTCTCCTGAATTATTGAAACTTCCACCCAGCATTTCTGTAATGGAAACATAGATTTACGTTGCTTCCGCGCCACACATCCAGCTGAAGTCATTGGGCATGTCCGTTATCCTTGTAAGCCTCTATTACTTACCACTTTTTCCAACGTGCAGGTTGAAAAAGCTTATCTATCTCAAATGGTGCGTGTATATTCAGTATGTTCACGTAGTCCTGACAAACGCCTAACCAGGTCAATATTAGATTGTCCTGTTTACTAGAAAATAAAACTACTTATTTATTTATTTATCTCGCCAGTGTTGTATTGGGTTTATACTCAAGCTAAGCAAACCTATGGTATACCTTCTGTACCGCAATCCATGCACTAACATTTTACCTACTCGAAAAGCCTTCTCCAGTTCCTTTTCGTTCCTTACATGGCAAGGTGGCCAAGCCTGAATACAGTATTACAAGCGGAGTCACAAACATTTGAGAACACATTCACTGATAATTTGGAAGGTAGGACACCGAAGTAGCGGCAAATAAATCTTATCGTACGGAACCTCCTGCAACTAGACTTCCTACGTTTGTCCCCAGAATGGAGCACTGTGGTGCGGACGGAACCTAGATCAACCTGCTAAGTGACAAAGGGGATTTGTCTTGCACAAGCTAGATGGCGCGTGGGCGGAATTGCACTCCAATGCGGGGGACAGAATATTTCGCCTGATTTATAGGCGTCACCTTTCTTAATGTTTAGTCTTCCGTACATCTCTGCAACGTCCTAGACGCTTGCTCTTGTAGAAGTCTAGCTCTCTATATGGCTTTTCCCGGCTCAGCCTACCTTAGCACCCAAACATGCGTTGCGTACCTGCGCACCGCTTACCTTCAGCCACTTTTGCTCTGAAGTACCTAACCACCTTAAGTTACGCTTGCGCTCCTCCAGTTAACTGTCCTTTCCTCATTAAACGTACTTAGCTCTCTCTGTTCAGCAAACGTAGCGCACGTGGTTAGCGCACAGCCACTACATAGCTTTACATTTCTAGATGACAATTTATCTTACTGGTTGTCATGTCTACGACTTTTATAAATGCAAGCCTCCGGGCCTCCGACTAGAGTTCTTAAGCTTTATCCAGCTTGGTACTAAGAGCTTTGCACACTAGCATGACCGGATAATCTGCGCGCCACCGCGCGTTATCCACATATGCTGGGAAGTCCTCGGAACCACTAATGTATGCTTACATTTAACCGATTCGCTGCTATTTCTTCAATCAACCTTAATCTGGTATGTTCTGGTCAGCAATCTTATCCAAGCTGGGCAGCCTACAGGGGTTCCTTAGGCTACCTATTGGACATTTAATTATTTTTACCCACTGATACATATGTGCCACTTGCTAATGTTTGATTCCAGCCCCCAGTCGCTTTTATTAACTCAGCATACGGTAGTACCATTCCGTTAGCACTCTGTGTTAACTTGTATCTGCGCGACGTTGCACCTGTATTTTACATGTTGTGACTTCCTCAGAAACCTTAAGGTATACTTACGTTCCGCACTTTTGATTTCCCTCAGTTAATGTTTTTAGCCCTCTTATATTAAGCAAGCTTTCCGTACCAAGCCAACCCACGGCCACTCCGTAATCACTGCTTTATAGAAGTTCTGTTTCCATCTTGCATTAAGGTTATCTACCCTTGCTTAGGTAGAGATCCAGCTCTCAAATTCGGCTGTAGCGCTATCGGTACCCCCATGTCGTCTTTATGTCTAAATCCTCCTGAAAGTTTTACCTCGCGCTTGACTCCTAGCCTTCTGCTGCTTTACCGCCAATTGACCTTTTGAATCCATCCTCTCGCTAGCCATTTATATTCTCACTCACCTATTCTGAGCTCCCTATCGAATTAGACTGGTTACCGGCTGTTCTTTCACGACTTAATCACCGGCGGCCTACTAAGCACCTTTTCTTACTTTACACGCAATTGTCGCATCATAATAAACTGGTATTTCGTGGATTGTTTACTGGTAAAGCGCTCTGTTCTCTAGGTTGATGGTAACAATATATTTCATACGGCTATATGTTTTGTTACAGGTTAAGAAGACACGTTTAACATAACCATCGTTGCACTTTGTACATCAGTTTGCCTCTACTTAAATCTTTTAGCCTAAGCCTTTAACAATGTCTGGTTTCATCTCTGTCCCTTTCGCTCGGCTCTCGGTTGTTGGGCACGTGGGCTTTCCTACGAGGTCCGGAAATTTTGGGGATTTTGGGATTAGACTGAAGAACTGCTTTTTTCGCTGAGACGGATGGACAAATCTACAGGGACCTATATGCAGGGTGGATATAACCAAAGGGATTCAACTGCATTCACCACTACGCTTGTGGTCTAGTGTGGATAGCTGGACACTGTCTTAACACTCCCGGAAGTTACACATAAGCTAAAAGATCCAAACAAAGCAAACTATAAACTTTGTGCTTAATTGGAATCTGTACAAGACGACTCTACATGTCGTTTATCCTCGAACGACCATAGCGCTTATGGCATCCCCAAACAGGCAACCTGATAAGCCAACAGAGGAATTGCAAATAACTGAGTGTGAAATCAGTCGGCAATCTGCTTTGGCCGTTGTACGTTAGCGTTCAACGGGATTTACGGCAGTGTTCCAGAACATGGTGAGTTTGCCCCTGGCAAGCGTTCTTCTTATAAAGAGCCGCAAATATCCGTTCAACAACCATGCGCCATGGCGGATGTAACTCGCCAATGAACAAAGTCATAGCCACAACTACATACCGGCAAATCGACTGAATTCATATTTCAATCGTTTCTGCACACGTACATACCCACATACATATACTGTTTTCCCTACACCTATAGTGTCTTTATATTTGCACTAAGCGTACTTGAACCCAAGTTATCGACCTGCATTTACAACTTTAGGTTGCTTGCTTACTTCCCCAATCTATGCAGCCTGTGCAACGTTCGGTCACTCCTATTGACATAGCAACGTGCCTGTTGTGAAACTAACTACCTGTAATGTTAGTTCATGCCTGATTTGCTGTGGTTGGATAAATTTAAGAATGAACCATTTATTTATAGGGTTGAGCAAACCCCCAGCCGAACCAAGGCCCTTTGAATTGCCTCAGAGTCCCAGGGATATGCACCATATCCCAGAGCCTGGGGCCAACGGCAGACAATAGCGATGGTACTTCAAGCGCTTGGGGTAGGTTATTTACCTAAGTGGTGGAAAGAAACGGCCCTAGACCCCAGCACTTCGGAAAACCACTAAGAGCAGCTTATCTAAGCGATAGGGTCCCACCCGTACACACTGAGCTCTTTCCTCTAGGAAAGCAGACACGCATATTAGGGCGGCCCCAGTTATCCTGTGCGACTTCAAATTTAATGTGTCGTTTGTGTAGGTCAGTATCAAACACTTTCGAAAACTCAAAGCAAAGCACATCGATAGCACGAAAGTTGTCTACAACATCAGCCCAGCTTGCACAAGCTACAAGTAAATTTACCAGCCATGAAAATACCTTACGGAATCAGTGCCTTGCAGCATTGAGAACGCTAGACTTACCCAATGATCCTCCACCCCATCCTTGATCAATTATGCAAACAAATTAACTAATATGCCTGTCAAGCTGCTAAGCCGGTGGTTCGCGGGCAGAGCTCTGGCACCACCCTTAGGAATCGGACAGATGATTGCCACTTCGCATTCCCACGTAAGGCACAGCTGTCGAGCGATATTGTAAACATGAATGTGAGAGGGCTAAGCAGCTCAGCGGCCAATTCATGCGTGAGCGTCGGATGAATTGAATCATGGCCAGAAGCTTTGCACGGATTAAGCCCTTGCAATAGCCCGAAGACCTGTGCCACCAATACGCTGATTTCAGTTCTTCAATAATCCTCTGGAATGTTCGTGCCCAACGCAACCTGAGGTAGAAGGGCCTCATGAGAAAAGATAGCACTAGACTGTTTGCTAGGGTTCATCAGCTAAATTTTTTCTTTGTCGCTGTTCCCACGTGTCCAGCAGGCTTGTGCCAAAGTCGGTATAGACGAGCTTTTACCACTGCGTTTATTTACGAAAGCAAAGAACTTCTTTGGATTGGTTACGGCTGCTTCAACCAAATCCACCTTGCACTGAAGACGAAAAGTCCTAAAATGTTGCTTACATTTAGTTCTGACCGCTCGATAGCTTTGGATGGTGATTGTTGATGAAGTCACTTGGCAAGTTCTCCAGCACAGCAAACCCCTACTGAGCAGGTAGTTACCTGTATGGTCTATCCAAGGAGGCTGCGCCCCTTCTACCCGTCACTTAATGTATAGGGTAGGTGGAGCAGAGATCTCGGTGAGGTATGCCTTAAAGTTCTCTTATGCTGCCTCAGCAATATCAGCCTCAGCGCTAGCGCCAAGCAGAACAGAATATTTGCTTGCGTTGCATTAACGTCCACCAGACAAGTTGTTGAACACACCTCAGTGGTAGCTGGTTGATAATTAGTTAGAGTACATCCAATGCGTACGCAGGCATGGCCACTGGATCCTAGAGGAAAGATGTGTGCAATAGCACTTACGAAACCGTAAGGGTTCACAAATGTGAGCTCCACAGTAGACAGAAGTTAGTTGCTCGTATATCTACTCGGGGTCCACGCACTGATGCAAAGGAAGTTGCAACGTTAGCTCAAAGAGTTCCGAACCGTACGTGCCCACTGCCAAAATGCAAGAACGCTAAGTTCAGCAAACTTCAGAGATAGAAGGCATAAAGTATCAGAGACCAGTTAGCAGCGGGAATACGAAACAAACCAAAAGTATCAACGGAGAATATTCCAGAACCTTGATATACAACTACAACTGAAAATTTGGCCGAGGATGTGCACACCATGGTTGCCCGGTCAGCAACAGTTTGCCAAAGCTGCCGGAAAATACAATTCCTAAATATAAAGCTTAAAAATCAGATAAAGAGCAACGCCTCAACCTTGGAGGCATAAGAAGCCATCATATCTAGGCAGTGTATAGCAGGGTAATCAATAAAATATATCAATAGGTATATATATAGGTTGGATAGAGATTGCATCCTTTAAGTATCAGAGCAGCAGTTACAATAAACCTATGCCTTTGCATGGAGGTAGGTAAAATATGAGTATAGGATCCAAGTTGGCAATTCCAAATCTATTGTTATTGTTTTGTGTACAGCGGTTGGGGTCGCAAGCGTCAGCCTTGAATGTCTTCTGGTTCCATCGGGCGATATTGAGCTCTTGTTCTTTCGTTGTGAACGTTTCGCAGCGCCGTACTTGTGCAGGTTTCCTATGTAAAAGGATCCAATTCACCAACTACATGTTAACTTCATTGGGCCATTTTGGCCCGCTCTGCCGCTAAAATTATTGGTGTGCACATGGAAGAAATATGCGTGGCGGATTTATAAGGAATAAGAAAAGTTAAGAAATAATTTTGGGAATGCAGATGGAAATAAAATGGATTTGTTAAGCGACTTGCTATGGCGGTGTGCTTCACCAGAAAAATACAAACTGACAAAAAATATAGCCAGACCTTTATTGCGCTGATATTGATTTCTGGCACCTACTTGCAACCTGAATGAATCTCAGCAAAGAAGAAACAGCCATTGTACCTTCAGAAAATTGCCTAAGGTAATACAAATTAGGCTGCTCGTGGCCAGTTATAATTGCGGATTACGTTAAAAATAAAAACAAAACATTATGTGCAGTAGCTTGCGGGTAATTCATAATTGCATGGTAGACTACGAACAACGTCGTGATTCATTTACGCTAAACTTAGGCTTCTGCTTTGCTAGTAGATAGCAGAAATAGATAAGAGGGTATAAATTATGGAAGTGGTATACGTTCCAAGTGGGCGCAGCTATCTAGCCATGCTCTATATAACCCTCAGTACCATGCAACAACTAGGGAATTCATAGGTGGCATGAAAACACACATTGCAGGCATACATAGCAAATACAGGCAAATAAGCTATACTTTTGCGCGGAATTCAGGAGAATTTATAATTAACCCACCACCAGAAGGCCTCGGTAAAACGTTTTGGTCGATGGTGTGCCACATAAACCACCAGGTATACAGGGTTAGTATATGTAAGCACCTAGGTGGTTCTGAAGAATGCATGAGCCAGGTCAACCAGAATAACACACGGGACCTTCCGAATCAGTTGACACGTTTTTGCCAAGCAGATACACACATTTCATAGCAAAACATCGCAAGTTTTACCTCTTCGAGCCGATTTTCTACATTCATGAGGCCGTGTCTCATGTACCAGTGAGCTATGCGAGCCTGCCAGTAATAATAAAGAAATGAGTATAGGAAAATTTAGTAAAATTTAGCAAAGTGCTTTGAGGCGTGAAATGCGTTTGGATCTACGTTGGTGAGGCATTACCGACCCTACTGTTGGGGATTGAACTTGCTCGAACGTGAGAGATTATTATGATTCACAGGTTGACGAACACTTTGTGCAGCTATTGTACTAATTTTGAGCTACTTCTGTCCAAGTTTAAGTTCTGAAGCAAGTGTCAGCGTTGTTCATCCAGGTGGTACCCTCAACTAGTACTATACTGTTGCACCGGCTACCTCCTTGTGGTTTTACCGGCAGGAGCTGCTCTAGCCCCCTAAGCAGAGTGATAAGGTAAATCCCTAGTAGGAGAGCAACACAATATAGTGGGAGCTGGTTGTGCACCCACCATTACGCATAACGCATGGTAGGCCATGGAGCCAGCTAAATGAAAAATAGCGCACTGGCAGCCACGATGAGACAAGTGGTGGTCGAAAGTTTCTGGTGAACCAGCCTGCCAGTGTGACAGGGTCTATCTGTAGACGGTTAGCATTCGGGTCAGTGGAATGGAATCTGGAAATGCGTGTGGTTTACTAGCAAAAACAGTTAATGAAGAGGATCTGGATTTCCATATGCCTGTCTACTAGTGTTGCCAATAGTGAGGGGCATAGGTATCCCAGATAAATCTAAGTATATGGGGCCAAGTGAGGATAATTGGATAGCAAAGTGCCTGATTCTTGGGACTAACAATTTAAAGTGCTCTCTTGGTTGACTATGAAATATATATATCTCATTGTGCCGTTCACATACTGTTATTAGTTGGAAACGGCGGAGTAAAGTAGCTAGTGCTAAGTCTTTACGAGAACGCGTCAATTAAGGCCAGGTAGCAAGAAACATCTACGAAGGCACATAAAGGTTCATCCAAAGCCGGTATTTAGACGGTTTTGGACAATTCTAATGCTACCTTTATTTGTAGCAGCAGCAACTATCGCTTTAAACATCTTATGCGAGGCTTAGATCTGCTATGATAGCTGTACTAGGCCTACCTCATAAGTTAGGTGCCTAATATTTTTCCACGAACCCAGTGGCCTAAGAAGTTGGAAAGTGATAAATGTAAAGCTGGAGCCAAACAATGAAGATGTAGATAAGTTTTAATGACTGAAGTTCGCCTGCTCGGCTGGATTCGTCATCGCCATGAAATAATCTGTATGAGGATTATCTACGGGTTTGCAAACCTGCCAGTCAGTAGGCTAGGCGGTGCTGTTTGTTGCCATGTATTGGCGTTGACGAATTGACCATTGTAAAATGGAAGCCGGAGGATTGTAGATACCAATGGGTCCGTGCGGCCTTTTCACCAACGTGTTAGTGAGGGAACGGCAGTATGTCCATGACTAACCAGTAAAAGTCAACTATCTTTTCAATGCAGCATTCTAATGTTAGTACCTGTAAGGTGCGTGCGACTGATCCGATTGAGACCTCCTGGTTATTTAGATGGCGGCAATGGATAATTTAAAAACAGGGGATCATTGTTGGAGACAATGCGTGGACTATAACGCGAAGATCGCGGACTAATTATCTGGCACCAGACTGGATGGCTAGCCAAAACAATGGGTGACACACAAAAATTAATCCCTGGGAGAAGGCTATTGGACGCTAGTAGAGTCAGCTAATGCTAAAATATGTGCCATGGATGAGAGCTAGCTAGGGAGAATGAGGTGAGGCGTTGAGTTCGTGGATGAAGCGTTGTTTGAGTCGCGGCGTACGTCAAAGCCGAATATCGTATTTGTGTTTCATACGAACGGGTACAAAATTCCAACAGCTTAACCGCCTAATACCCTGGTGCATAAGAAAGCTATAGACGTATTAAATTTAAAATAGTTTACACAGTCATACGGGAAATATCTGGGTCACTACATTGGTTAACCATTTTCATCCTTTAAAGATTGCTTTGTGGTGCCGTTTACTCCTTCCGTAGTGAAATAATATTGTGGAATAGTCCGCAGGAAAACTCGTAGGTCAAGAAGCAACCGTTGCGGACTAAAGTCATCTTGTACTCGGATTGCTAAACTTAAAACTTCGAAATGGGTGCTACGCTACCAGTAAAGCCGTTAGTGTCTAAGACGGTAAGGACCTTGAATGTGGATGAGGTGTGAGATCCTGGTGCTTAGATGCCATGCACGGCAACTTGGACGTCCTCAAGCTAAATCACGACCAGTTTTGTAGAAGTGGTCTAGCGAATCGCATATATGGAAGCTGATTTGTATATTGTAAAAACATAAAATCTATTTATTTCCCTACTGAAAGCTTGCAAGTTTTGGATTTCTTCTATTCTGGGAATCAACCTCTTCCATATGTGCACGTACACAACTAAGAAGCAACGAGGTCGCAGTCGCTTCCTTGCCCTTAGCGGGGGAAATTAATGGCCCCTGATTCAGAGAGTAGATTCAGTTGAACTCAATATTATAAAACAGGTGCTCTTACTGTGCAGCGTTCTACGAATTCGTCTATGTAAGAAGCACAGGTTAAGGAAAACGCCTTTGCCATAAGGGCTGAATTTTAAGGCGTTCGCACTTTTGTCAGTACGTCAGCGTTTGCTGTGATTGTGCCAACCACTTTGTAAAACTCAGCTGAATTTCTTCAAGCAGCACGCGGTCCAGCTGCCGTAGGTTGCTGCATGTAAATGCGCAATATACCAAATGTGGTCGGTCGTATCCCTTACAACGTACTAACCATGAACCTGCTAGTTTTATGTAACGGCGTATGTGGAAGGATAATCCTCTTACTCTTGCAATTTGATAAGGAATTTGCTCCGAAACGTTCAGGCTCATGGAGTAGCAAAGTCAAGACTTGTTATCATGGCATCCTGTTTGATATTGATGCCGATTATTGTTAGGGATGAAGCAGGTAACAAAAACTGCTTGGGCAAGACATAAGGTGTTGGATTGTATAACGTCATTTGCCAGTGCTCGCAACACTTTGCACGCCCATTATGATCCTCACAGGTACTATAATTTGCGGCTAATTAATCAGCAAGCGAAGAAGTAGACAACAAGTACGTCGTCAACAAAGAGGAAGGAGCGACCGTGCTGCAAAATCTTGCAAAGTAAAAGGATATATAGCAAAACAGGGTAGGACAAAGAACTCTCCGCTGCACAACGGCAGTGGGCACGATGGTCAGTGTGGAAACAATTGGCTCAACCTTAACAGACTGGGTACGTCCTATTAGGTCGGAACCTAGCCAGTCTAGTAGCGGACTGTCTACCCCGTAAGACGTTACCTCATGCAACAGGCGCCTGTGTAGTACCCTGTAAAACGCCTTTTGCATACCATGGTAAAAATGACAACTGAAAGATTAGAGTCAGTGGACTCGGTGATTAAACTAAGAAAGTCCAGCTGACAGGTTGCACAAGACCGAGCACTTAGAAATGCGTGCTGTGATGCCTTTCTGTGCTCGCCTACATATAGGTGAATCGTGAGGGCTATTTTATTCAACCTTTCCATCACTCGCGAGATAACTGTGGTGTGGTTAATATGGCCTGCAGTTACCAATTTCCCGTGGGCTTCTGTCCTTATGTCTCGGCATACGGATGTAATGAGAAAAGGTGTCGGGCATTGAACTTTGAGCCTTGATAAAGTGAAGCGTTTATAAAGAAGAATAGGGGTCCCCTCACTTAGAATTCTAAATAGACTGGACGGTATTCCTTCTGGAATAGTTTTTCAGGATCACTTGGTTTTAGACACCGCAGAACGAACAATATTTATGTCAAGGTATAGAGAGGACAGGACTCAGCAACCGTGCACTTGCGGGGATTGAAATGCTGAAAACATATCTAAATACTGCGAATCTTTACAATGTGAGCTGAAACCAACACGTAAAATATTCGCGCACAAATAAATGTCGCTCGGACTATAAGATAGGGTTGCGCTTACTCGTCCATAGTAAGGGGTCCAAGAGCGCGACAGCCAGCTGGGATTATTAGCTTTGCTCGCATTATTTGGTGCGGCTATTTCTTGATCGGTTTGCTGCTGCTCAGATCTAGCAGAAAGCTGATGTGCAATCTCCTTCGTACTCATAACGTGGGCAAAATTTAAGGTTTTGTTATAGGATCGTCTAAGCTGACGCATCCTGTTATGCATTCTGATTTGGGTCACACTTTTAGATGCTTGCCTTGTTAAAGGTGACATGCGAGCTAGAGAGTCAAGACAGTGAAGTATTTCCTCACAAAACAGCGCAGCCGAGCGATCCACATAATCCGACGTAAAGAATTTATCCCAATTTCTTGATCGGACGTGTACAACAAAGGTTGTCTAGTTAACGAAGTGCATCGGGCGGTAAACTACGACTGCCTCTGTTTCTGTTGGGTAGGCGTCAGGTTCCTTTAAGTAAACCGAGCAATTCACTAAAATGTGCTATTTACTGGAAACTCCCGGCAGACTGACACACGCGTTGATGGGATGTCGATAGTAAATATAATGTCAACATATGTTTCGCCATGGTTATATCAGATACATGCTGCGTCCAGTCGCCGAAAATGATACATGCTGGTAAGCTTGTGTACTGCGCTGCTGCAGCAGGGGGAACCCAGTTTAACGCAGTCCGGTTGAAATCACTTAACATCTGCTTGTATTCGCAGAAATATTTGATGCCCGCTCAGAACTAAACCTAAGTGCTTTTTCGTCCTTAGCTGAGGGTTCGCGTGTACTAAAAACACACCGAAGTAATTCCGTCGATCCCGGGTTAGCAGCAGTTATCCATTAATAACTAAATGGTATATTATATGTAAAATAAGGCACAAGTTTGAAGGCGCGACTAACTATACTTACAAGTTTAACTTCTTTGGAATAGTGAAACCTTTCGTTTTAATAAAAGATATATCTGGAAAGTTTTAGTCCATGCCAGTGAGCATTTTATTCAGTAATGGTCAGACCAGGCAACACGATGGCACCGGGGCGCGTAAAAAGCAGTGATATCTGTTGTTTTAAGATAATAGTTGCGCGTGATTTCGCCATGCAACGTTTCATGAGCAGAGGAGACCACACAAAGTTTCGGTTCAACCGATGAGCATTAAGAAACCGAAAAGTTCTGTGCGCCAAAAAATCACACATCATAATAAAAGCAGCTGCGCAGGTTGTATGCAGAAGTGAGGACTGCGTCAGTGCGAAATGTTCAGCTGTGACGTTATTAAGTGGCGAATCACTAAGCCAAGTTGCAGTGTTGTTAAGCGGATATTTGTGGCTTTTTATAGAAAGAACGCTTGCCTGACGAAAACCCACCAGGTCCTGGAACTCTGCATCCATCGCCTCAGCCGAGTTCATGACTTCGGACATTTTTGCTGGTTAAGTAATTTTAACATCAAAGGCGCAACCGCCCCCTCGTTATGCACAGGAGCTTGCATACACAGCTGGTAGTCCGGAACTAATTACTCCTCCTCTGTAGCATAAAGGAAAAACCATGTTTCCCTGACAAATATTGCATCAGGGTCGGCGAGGACAGAGAGGGGAGGCAGGGTATGCATTTTATTGTTCAGGGCCCAGCCTTTATAAGTAGGGGTGAGCAAGAACACTTGGGGTCTACTAGCCTTACGGGTGACGAGATGACACCGTTGATAGTTACTTTGCTACCTGCAGTAGTTGTAGGAAGTGAGTGAAAAGACATCACAATTGGTAGTTGGGCGACAAGGTGTTTGGAGCTGGGTTGAAACTGTCGTGGCTCAACCCTCCTGGTCTAAAAATTGCGCAGTTTGCCGGATAGGAAGCAGGGGAATATTTGGCCTAAGTATCTGGACTGGCGGCATAAATCTGAGGGATGTAGCAGGTGCACAACAACCTGGATGCGCATAATGTTGCACGGAGCTGTTTAGCTTGCTATTTGTAGTGCTCGCCTTGGTTAAATCGGTTGCGGTGGTGGCACGCGGTGCCGTCTCAAAATTATCTGGGGTAAGATCCGGTAGAGTCCGTCTTGGTGGGCGGAAATACAGCAGCCTTAACTTGGTATCATTGCGGAGTGGTTCACAATTCAATACCATATTGCGCAAGATGCTAAAAGCGTCCGTTCTCATTTTGATTAAGCTGGGAATTTGCTGCTCCTTTTGGCCATCCTCTCAAATTTTATCGAGTTTTCTGTAATACAATTAACTTAGACGATTGTACTCTTAATCTCGCCTTCGATAATCCATCCGGAGCATTGCATGTAAAATATTTTAACTCCACATTGTCCCAACTAGGATGCGGAAACTGCTTGTCTTCGGATCTTTCTAGATTTAAGGCATGTGTATGTGCCAAAACCGTCGTTGGGGAGTGCCTAGGTTTGTTCCCTCTGCAAGCCTGCTCGGCATTAGGTGCCTTCGTAGGTTTAAACCCCATGCTGTCTAAGCGGTTTGATTTTTCTCGTTGTTACTTGCTGGATGCTCTAAGCTCACGTTGAATAAACCCTGTTATGATGTTAGGATTCAACGCTGCCTAACTTATGCTTCTTTTCAGCGGCTCGAACGTAAGCTGTCTTTGCATTGTTGCACCTCGAAGTTGTTCATGCTTAGCTATGAGAGTGCGCAATACTGCCTCATCCTTCGCGTTCAGTTAGATGGGAGCCGCAAATTTGATTACACGCTTAGTCAGTCTTTGAACCCGCAGTGCATTCTCTGCCATGCCAGTAACCGCAATGATTGCACGCCTAAATGCATCCACCGATATATCGTCTGCAACACTGAACATTGGTGCGCTACACAACCCACTCCCGCATGCAGCATTATATGGTGCTAGGGTCTCCGGTTTTCTTATTTTCAACGTTGGTGTCGTTGAGCCCAGCGGATTAGGTGAACTCGGTGCTGTGGGCTATACGCGGGGTCTTTGGCTCTAGACGCCGGCGGCTCTGTTTCCTGAATGTAAGTTAGGCTGCGCTCACTTCAATCATCATAGCAATTTCCTAACATGTCCGATTTACCTGGGCTGTTTAAAGATTGCCTTTGAGTTTCGTCAACCATCGAGTTTTATCAGTAGCTGAGCACTTAGTATTAACTGGGTCTTTTCCTTTATGGTTCTTGGTTTAGCTGGTATTATTTATGTATGATGTGGCTTTATGGATAGTATTGGCCCCACGGATTGCAGGTTCTTATAAGGAATCAAGCGATCCAGTGTGCATGTCAGACGAAATGTCAAGTGTCAGAGTAGGTGAGTCACTTAGGTGCACAGGCGTCGGAGAGTTGTCGCCATTCGCTTTAACCCTTATTTTGTGCGGTCTCTCTCTCTTAGATGGTAGCAACGATGCTGTAAAACGTTATTGCTGGTGCTAACCTTAATTCAATGCACGCCGTGCGGGTTCTCTATTGCTTTTCTCTTTCTTACATACGCTAAGTCACGTAAAGCTACACAGTTATATCAGTAGTCTTAAACTGAGCAGTGCACGTGAATCTTAACTCTGAGACAAGGGCCATTTCATTACCGCGCTATGGGCAAGGAGGAAACGGCGACCTCGTTTCTTCTTAGTTGTGCATGTGAACATTTGGAATAGGTTGCCTTCCAGAATAACAGAAATCCAAAACTTGCAGACGTACAGGAACAACATACGAAGCTTCGTATGTATTTACAAATTAAAGAGCATCTTCCATATATGCGATTCACAAGTCCACTTCCTCGAAACTGGCTCCGATATAGCTTGAGGACGCCCAAGGTGCAGTGCATGACATCTAAGCACCATGAGCTCACAATTCATCCACATCGTTGTCTTTACCGTCTTAGCAACTAAGGGACTTCAACAGTATCCGAC
>OX104061.1:28501002-28536975 GCA_944474145.2 Dicrocoelium dendriticum
TAAAGAATCGTAGAAGTTCTTTCTTAACGAGCCATTCGATCACTCTTGAAGGGCGAATGGGTGTGACTAATAGCCCTTGTAGTTTCCAGGTTTTGGCGGATTCCCTTTTGTGTCCTGGCTTGACTATGGACGATTCCTAGCAGCGGGAATGGTTCCGTGGTTTCATGGAATAGAGGGAAAGACGTGTTAACGTAAGGAGAGGACAGCGCGATATCCATGATGCCCACCTAGAATTAGCAAGTGCCGATGAGTGGGGCCCATTCAGGTCCCGGGCAAACATGGAAGGATAATTTGAGGGCAATTTTGCCATTTCCCGAAAGTAATGGTGGCGCAGATCAAATGTACTGCGGCGTAGAGTTTCCATTGGTGCCAAATAGTACCTAGGATCATTAAGAAGGCAGGGTCAGGTTAGCAGGAGAGTGGAAACGGAGCCCCGCATATAGTAGCGGTTCATGCCCTGCACCTATGTTCACCTTGAGTTACTGGTAACGTGTGTTGTCTTGTCAGACGTATTATCCGTGTTAATTCAATATGGCGAGGCGGGGGTGCTTCTGCGCCTCATCAGAGAATTGAGGGCTGTTGATTGGTTTGTATAGGTTTGGGGAACAAGTGAGTTCTTTTCGGACAGATATGTTTTAGTTACTGAATTTCTGCAACTCCATCAGGGTCTTCATTTTGCGAATAAGGCGGAAGAATTCTTGGGGTCCTAGCTGTACCGTGACGTGGCTTTTTGATCTTGACATGTAGTTTGCGTGGGGAGCTTGCGTCATAGGTGGCTGCATTGTTTTTATGTCATTATATGTGCAAGAATATCCAGGGCAGTAAGTGGGATTTTTATATAGTACAGAACAGGCAGTGCCCGCATCTGTAGACATGAAGAATTACTTCCCTGTTGATGGAACTCTCAGAATGTAGAGCAGAAGTTTGTTCCAGCGAATGCCTCTTCGCAGGGGCCCAAACATGATCAGACGCTTGTCTAGGCCGCTGGGGGACGAGTGGATGGGGGTAGTCTGGAATAGCGAGCGATTTACGATTTTGTGATCGCGCATCAGGGAGCCTTGTCATGCCACGCGTAGGCTGATGCACGCAGCAAACTCCGATTCGTAAAAAAGTATAATGCTAAGTGCGGTATTGTGCCTAGCGGAGGTGCTATGCGCAGTGGTTGTGTTCCGCCCAACATGCATATGTCGTGTTCCACAAAGGCACGGTCTTTGTGGGTGGCGCAGGTTGCGTTTCGCCAGGCCACTTGTGTGGCAGGTTGAAGTCGCACCTCTCGATTACCTTATGGTGGGTAGGCAAATATGCGTTCCACTTCGGTGCAGAGTTCCAACTACACGGCGTTATACCGATTGCGTTTAATTTGCAGTGTGGTGGGGTTACACAGACCGCCAATTATGCGATCCGTGCTTTTTCCTATCTAAGGTCTGAATCCATTAACCGGAGTCGACTCGGAGGGCCGATTGAAACGATCTTGAAACGTTGGTCGCCCCGGAAACTCGTCACGCACGATAGATGTTGGCGTTCCGTCCGCATTTCGGTGCTTGCGTACGGCCATTGCTGCAGCAGGTGTAGGACGCGGCTTCGCAGCTGTGCGTCGGGAGTGTTAGTGTTGTGCATCCATGCACTTTTCTGGTGATTGAGCACTACTAATCAAAACAATCTGGGGGTCGGAGCTAGGATAATGGCGGGGATTTGTAAGGCGCATCTCCTTATGTTTGGCTGTTTTTTGCACCTTGCGTTAATGTGAAAGTAGCTTGAAGTGCCTCTGTTGCAGCAGTGGGCAATCTGCTGCATTATCGAGCAGACCAGAGGTTATCTGAGTGGTTTGCGTGGGTATAGTTGACTGTTGTCTTAGAGAGAGTGTGAGCTATAGGATTACGGTCAGTACAAAATCTAACTGTCCGCGTCCTCTTAGAGCAGGTCGGTTTGTAGCATAGGACTGCTGTGGTTACCATAGCCTGAAACGTAACAGAGAAGGACAGGGTTGTGGTGTGGGGTAGGTATTTTCGATTGCCCAAGATGATATTGTCATGGATACGTTTGTTTGATAGCAGGCGTAGGATGTGGGTTAGAGTGAGTGCGCCAGCCCTGAAGGGAATATACTGCCTAGATGTGGGTTAATTACTGCGGTCTCTGTATGGCATTCAAGACTCGGAGAGGGTTGGTGGCATGTTTGAAATGCAATGTTGAGTCTCTTGGTTAGGTCGTTGGTTGGCTGCGTGAAGACCATGCTGGTAGGGTGAGGCATAGAAGTGTCACAGGGGAAGACAAAAACTGCGTTTCCGTTATGGTGGGGCCGTTGACTTGCGCTGCGGGGCAAAATTGCTAGCGGTTTTTCTGGGGGTGATAGGGACTGATAATGCACCTATATTATGGGGAATTTGCTTTTAATGAGCCTGTCGTCTAATCTAGGTGTTGGGAAAAGGTATGGCAGAGACTGCTCATAAGGCTCATGTTGGATGGTTTAAGAGACTGTTACAGTTGAGTAACGGACGCTGCCTCGTCCAACGTCTCGTGAGCTGTGGTGATGCCCGTAGCCCGCCATATTACATAAATGGGAGCGGGGTGGCGTACTGGTGTGTTAGCTGTTACTGTTTCCTTTGGGCGTGTATGGCGCGGGTGGAAATCTTTGCAGGCCAGGGTTGGTGTTGTGTGTTTCGTTGCCTTCGCGGTGTGTTTTAGAAGAAGCAGGTTTTGGTATTAGAGGTACCTGCAGTTGGTTGTAGTTACGGTAAGCTTGATTAGCACCGCGGAAATGGCGGATTTAGCGAGGAAGCTTGTGGGTTCGCCAGCTGGCCGTGTTATATAATGGACTGTTTTTGGGTTAAAAAGGACCGGTGGGCTGGGGTCGGTGTTGTGGGTGTTGCCGCGTTAGCGCTAATGGGTGCGGGGCGGGAGTTGCGCATGGTTCTGCTTGTGGCAGAGGACATTGGCTTTTAAATGACGGAGCAGTGGGATTTGGATGCAAGTTTGGCTTTCTGGATGGAAGCACGTATTTGTTCAGTTGTCCTGGTCTCCACTGCGCATATTATTTGTTAGTATTGCCTTTAAGGGCGCTACCTATACAATACAATGAAACCTTCCCTAAACAAATTTCTGATGCTCTGGCCACCGCAGAGGATAATCAACGGTGCCCTATCTGCTGCATCGAGCAGGGTGGATAGGGGTTTGCATGCTACTGCTCAGGCCTTCCCATCTTCTTATTCCCCTTCTTGCGCTTTTTCAACCTTATCGTCCCGTTCCAGCTTTACTTTTATCCCCCCTGTTTTCAACCCCCAATTCTCGGCCCTCCCCCACCTTGCTTCAATAGTCGCTTGTCTTTTAGTTTCAACTCACAGGTGAACGCAGAGCGTCATTCCTGCACTGTCAACAGGCCCTTGTCCAATCAATCGGCCCATTCCAGTTCATCGGCTTCCATTTGGAGCCCTCGATCCACCTTCAGAATGGCATGCCTCAATGTTCGCACATTGCTTCAGATTGGTCAACAGGCAGCACTTGCCCGAGCACTGGAGACCCTCTCGATCGATATCTGCTGCTTATCGGAGGCCGCCT
The DNA here is from genome assembly GCA_944474145.2 of Dicrocoelium dendriticum. Taxonomy (NCBI): domain Eukaryota; kingdom Metazoa; phylum Platyhelminthes; class Trematoda; order Plagiorchiida; family Dicrocoeliidae; genus Dicrocoelium; species Dicrocoelium dendriticum. The sequence continues at coordinate 28,504,555 of OX104061.1, forward strand.
GCAAGACTCGAGCTCTGTACTCACTCTGCGATCCCCTTCAGGTGACACTAGCAGCACTTTCTCATTGCGCCTATCCGGTGACGATGCAGCTTCGGGCACCGGCCAAGCCGGTGTTGGTATTGCCCTGAGTCCCCGGGCTGAAACTGCTCTGGTTGATTGGATTCCAATCAGTAGCCGGATGTGTGCGGTCCGATTGGCTGGCTCGTTCAAAGCTTCGAAGTCGTGCGGGACTAATAGGTGTCCTATTCGTTATCGCTGCCTATGCACCGACAAACTGTAGCGATGACTCGGTAAAAGACGACTTCTATCGCCACTGAACGAACTCCTTCGCCACAGAAGAAGCTCGGACACTGTGTGCTGGCTGTGGATCTGAACGCTCAAGTTGGAAAATTATCCGCAGATGAGCTGCATCTGGGCGGCCAACATGGTATAGGCTCCCGTAATGATAACGGTGAGCGGTTACTTCATTTGTGTGAAGATGCTCGCTTATTTCTGCGAGCACTAATTTCCGACACAGCACCCGCCGGAGGGTGACTTGGCGCCCACCAGCCTCGAACCAGCTATGGACGCAATCGATCACATTGCTATCAGTTACCGCTGGAGAGGCTGCGTCCAGAACTGTCGCTCGATTTGGAGCACAGGTGTTGACACCGATCATGCACTTGTATGTGCTGACCTGCGGATGCGCTTTGGCGGACGCCCACTACGATGTTGTGAGCGCATTGACACCGGCAGACTGGTGAATCCAGCTGTTCTGAATGCCTATCAAATTACGCTGTCATCCGAGTTGGATAAACGCTCACTGGATGCAATTGATGCTCGCTGGTCTCATATGCAACAGGCCTTACTAGCGGCAGGCAAATCCTCATGTTGTATGTCTAATCGCCAACATGAACATTGGGACTCTTCACAGTCTTTGGAACTTATAGATGCTCGCCGGCATATTCCGGCTGGAATCGAACACAATGAAACTCGCAAAGAGCTCCGGGGAAAACTCCGTGCAGCCTGAAGAGAGACCGCGAATACTGGTGGTCTCGTCGTGCAACAGAGATGGAATTGGCCGCAGGCCCTTGGTAACCATCGTGAGTTATTCCGTCTTATACGGGAAACGGGCAGCAGGAGACCTGGTGTTAGTGAAAATATACGTGACGAGAGTGGACAGCCCATCCACAATTTATCAAAACGCCTGGAACGTTAGGCTGAGCACTTTGAAAGGCACTTGAATCGGTCGGAATTGTTAGATTGCTCGCCGACCAGTGATCGCCCTTCTCCGTGGGCTGTTCCTTTGGATCCACCCTCTTGCTCAGAAGTCGAACCTGAGATCAAACGGTTGAAGTTAAATAAAGCCGCGGGACTTGATGACCTTCATCCCGCCCTTTTCAAATTCGGGGGACCTGCTCTTGTGGATGATTTACACGAGTTACTAGTGAGACTGTGGGAGCAGGAAACTGTCCCAACCGATTGGAGCCGCTCCATCATAGTCCCAATTTTCAAAGGAGGCTCACGATCGGAATGCGGCAGCCATAGAGGAATCAGTCTGACCTCCATCGCCTCCAAATTGCTTGCCTCTGTCATCCTTCACAGACTGACTGGCACTCGTGAAAGCCAGATTCGTGAAGAGCAAGCTGGATTTCGTCGAGGTCGTGGCTGCATTGACCACATCTTCACCTTGCGTCAGTTGTTGGAGCACCGTCACATATATTGGCGGCCCACCGTTGTCGTGTTCCTCGATATCAAAGGTGCATTCGATTCGGTGGATAGACATGCACTTTGGGACTGTCTACTCAGGAAAGGTGTACCTGAGAATATGTGAATATTATCCGAGCATTATATGCTCGTAGCTCGGGCAGAGTGAGGACCTACGGCAAGTTGTCGTCGCCCTTTAATATCTCCAGCGGCGTGAGACAAGGATGCCCGCTGTCACCTTTCCTCTTCAACTTCGCTGTTGACGAAGTCATGGAAATCGCGTTCACAGGACACGACTTAGAAGGTGTGGAGCTACTCCCCAGGAGAACGACTTCTTGATTTAGAGTAGCTGATGATATTGCCCTCATCTGTGACAGCTCACAAACGTGCCAAGCGGCACTGGACAGATTAGCACTAGCTGTCCGTCACTTCGGGCTTTGCTTCGCACCCTCGAAGTGCAAAGCGTTTCTCCAAGATTGGTCTGGACCGCCTCCTACGCTGACCGTTGGTGGGGATCAGCTAGAATTCGTTCAAAAATTCAACTACCTGGGAAGTTGTATCAGCGCCCATGGGATTGAAGATGAAATCACGAATCGTATAGCAAAAGCTCGGGGCGCTTTTGCTAACCTTCGCCACTTATGGCGCCGGCGCGACATCACTCTTGCCCTGAAGGGTAGAGTGTACAATGCAGCAGTACGTTCGACCCTATTGTACGGTTGTGAAACCTGGCCGCTTAAAGCAGCGGACCTGAAGAGGCTAGTTACGTTCGACCACCGGTGCCTTCGTAATTTAGCTCACATTTGGTGGGAACACCGCGTGAGTAACGAGCGTGTTCGGCGCCTTGTTTTTGGCACAGGAAAAGGAAATGAACCGCTCAGCACCGTTATTTCACGCATCAGGCTCCGATGGCTCGGCCACGTGTTACGCATGCCGGCCCACCGACTTCCGCGACGTGTGTTGTTTGCGCGCCGGGGGTGTGGATGGAAGAAGAGGAGGGGTGGCCAAGCGATGACGGTCCAGAGGAATGAAGACCCTCGCTTCTGAGCTGGCCTCGGTTGGAGCGTCTCGGCCCGCTGGTTGGGGTCCGAGAGGCGATTTGCACGTTTGGTTGGACACACTTGCTGATATGGCTAGGAGCCGACCTCAGTGGCGTTCGTGCTGTGAGTTTCCTTGTCCCACCCCATCCCTCTTAGCCTCCTCCTCCAACCACGATCTCATTACTTAGCCCTATATAATTTTGCATAATAATAATTTTCTTGGGTGCACAGCAACCGGCTGGTAGCTTACCGGAACGATGCCCATCCGTTACCGGTAGCTCAACCAGCTTTCACCAGTTGTTGTTTTTTCTCTCCTTTTTGTTTTGTATTACGGTACAGTAGCTGAGGTGTTTCCCACCTCTAGCTAACGTGTATGATGAGGATGTGCCATCTGTCTATTCTGAAAGGAGCACCTGTTAAGAAGCACGGAGGTTGGGGTCGTTTGTTTTCGTCGGAACGTTCGCTGAGTTGATGTCTCGGCACGCAGGAATTGAAAGAGGCAGGCTTTTTATTGCGCCTTCATTTTGGGCAGTTGCGAAAGGGTTACTAAGTAGACAGTAGTGTGCTTGTCATAGGTTCATTGGGTGTGTTACCAATACCTTCATCTGCCTGGGGTTCGGTATCAGTGAAACCGATGTCGGAATCGTTCGTTTTATCCACCTCAGCCTCATCTTGACCGACATTAGCTTCATATTGCACTACCGAGAGGGCTAGCTTCTTCACTGTGTAAGACGAATTTAGAGCAGTGCTGTAGGCATTTGTCACATTTGTGTCCACGTGCTGTTGTGACAGATCAAGGTCTACTGGAAGTGAGGTAGCAAGTCCAGTCGCGGTGGGGGGACCTTCTGCCCTTTGCCTAGGCGGAAGTTTATTGGTTTATGCAAATGCTCGCTGCAGCGGTGTTTTGTCCGGCTTGATCAAGATAGGCCCCAAATTGGCTGACTCGCAAAACAAATCGTTTTGCTATCAAATTCTTGGCCAGTACTTGATCTCTAAAAGTGATAAATATAGGGCGCGAATTACCTTTAGACGTTTTCCCTAGACGTTTAATTTCGTAGGAGCAGGGAGTCAGGTTACAGAGATTGGTTTGCTTTTGATGGGGACGTCGAATATCGTTACGTTATTTGTACGACGAGCTCTTTCGGAAAATTCGTTAGCAATGGGTGTAAGTAGCTCCTCTGCTTGTTTGAGCGCATTCACAGCATTGGTCTGTGTGCTTCCCGAGAGCTGCGCTAGTGGCATCATTATTGCTAGGGTTCCGCTCAGTACAGAGACGTTGCTTTTGAGTGCGCACAATTCGATCTCAAGGAGGTTAATTTTATCATGTATCTCTTTCAGTGGATCTGATAGGATTACACTGCAGTCAGAAGTGGGGGCTGCGTCAGTATTATCAGGTTATGGATTAGTAGGTTTGGACAGATTGTTAGCAGGTCTTTGCACAGTCTGCCTTGCTCGTATAGTCTTACTTAGATCTGAAGGGAGAGTGGTAAGTCAAGTTCCGTTATCAGCTTTTACTCTAACACTGTTGCCCACGTCAATTCTCCCAAGAAACAAGGTAGTATGACAAGACAGATAGTCTAACTATTCAACTACATAGAAACACAAAGTCAGAAAAACCGACAAAAATTCGAAAACGAACAGTTGCAAACTTCGCGCGGTCAGCGGAGAAAAATCTATCTGAGTCTTCGACAGCTGCTTCATCGGTTTTTAGCAAACCGGGCGTAAAGTTATCGTAGTAATAAAAGTTGTAAACAGGGGAGAGAAGAGACAGAAGAAACTTCTACAGCTGTAGTGATAATACGATGGCCATGTTAGAGCTGAAGGGGCCTGAAATAACGGAGTGATAAGGGCTGCAGCACCAAACGATAATTATTGCGCCATCCCAAAGTGGGCCTCTATATTTTAAAGTAAAAGGCTAGCAGACGGCATAGAATTGTGGGGTGGAAGCCGGATGTGTTGTGAAGCAGGAGCCAAACATTATCCAAAGATGAGGCACGAACTAATAGGTATCAACGTTAAGAACTTGAGGAAGGATGGAGGCACTTGCATACTACAGCTGTAGTGAATAGGCGGTTGCAGTCGCACCTCTAAGCAGGACCGGAGGTGGCAGGATGAGATGGGTAGTGGCGCCAAGAGATATTACGTGTTCCCCTCCAAGGTGAAGTGCTAGAGTGTAATAGTCATGTAAAATAGACGGTGGAGAAGAGTAAGGTTTCATGGATGGTTAATTGTGGAGCAGCAGTTTCTCGCTATCGTAATATAAGGTACAGGCTGATAGCCGTTTAATTTTAAGGGACCTGGAGCACTTAGCTATGGGACTGCCTACTACAGCTGGTTCGAGAATACAGTTGTATATCCAGCTCCGTAGCGGACGAGGGGCCTGAGAAGGATACTGGCTGCATCGCCAAAAGGTCTAAGTGATACACTCCTTGGTGGATCACTACCGTAGAAAATGCAAGTAAAATAGGCGGAACAGAACAGGCAGGATTGAGCCGGCTTATCTATTAATAGAGAAAACGGTCGCAGCACTAGCTTTGTAAGAGACTAGGGGTACCGGATTAAGCTAAGCAACGGCGCCGAAAGATACTAAGTGTTCAGCTTCAAGAGGATTTCTACAGTGAAATAGTAGCCTTTAGTGGTGAAATGTGATTGAGCCTTACTCTAGGTGGCGCTTTCGGGCGTGTCAGTTGTATTAGGGTCAACCAGATAGAGCGGAAAAGTAGTGGACAAGGACCGTCGCAATCATGAGGGAGATACTGATAAGAATGTAAGGCAGAGGAATCAACAAACATGAGGTGCAACAATAAAATGATCAACAAGCCCGATATTTTTGAGTTATGCGACATCAGAATACAGAGGATAGTCTCTTAAGATGAAAGGTGGGTAAGCCACTGGCTACTTGGCTATTCGAGGCACGTTGGCCGTATTAGAGTTAAACAGACTGAGCTAGGAAGCAACAGGCAACGACATGTGGTAGCCGGGTGTTGAGTATAATAAGAACGTAGGCCACAGAGACCTAAAGCATAGGATGAAGTAAGGAAACTGCGCAGGGAATTCCAATGGTTGTGAGCGATGCGGCACAACAATCAAAGAGGCGGCCTATGAATAGGAAATGGGAATGAGTTACAGGCTCGGTAGTTCATGGAAGATTAGGAGTCATACTGGAGTGGAACTTATAGAGTTTGGAAGCAGAATTTGGTACACGTGATTCTGCAATGGATCAACACATCATATTTAAAAAGAATGTTAGTTCCCGACCTACCAATGGACAGAACCCAGGAAAGCAATAGGCAACCAGCCAAGGCATCAGCCAGCAGAAAAATGGGACACAACCTGACTGCGAATAACCGAGCAAACATGCGTTCAACAAGAAACACAGCCAGTTCCAATTTGCCGTTCAATGGATTGGCGGCAGTGTTCCAGGACGTGGTTGATTTCCGCCTGGCAAGCGTTCTCCCTGTAAAAGCCACAAATGTACGTTTAGCGACACTGTAACGTGGCGTATGTGACTCGAGACTGGCAGGTCAACTAGCGTCACAATTCTAGATAGGTTCGTTGCACTGGAACTTCTACATCTACATATACTCTCTTCTTTATACTTCCAACGATACGTTGAGCTTTGCGTTACTTGTGCACCAACTCACTCTATTGGCATATACCTCTTGAGCGTGCTCCTCCATTACCTTCCAATGAATCATTCAGGATTCTCAATCTATTATTAGCTGAGGTCCCGTACATCAGGACAGCCAATTTATTGTTTCGCATTTTCACCATTGTACAGTTCCAATCATGGATATATGAACAATTTTCTACTGTCAATGTTACAGTTGCCATAAAATGTTTGTACAGTTGTACATAATTGATCATGCCTCCATGGGCGCGCCTCGCATAGTCGCGAATAAACTATTTAGTTATTTATTTATGACAATAAGAATTTATGGTCAGAGACGTCAGGCATAATTTTGTAGGGATCCAAACGTCAATTGGCTATTTGGGCGTGCGTTATGCAGCGTTGCAATGCAAATGGAAGCAAGGTAAGATGAAATGGGAGTGGGTCCCAGGCTTGCTGGCTGTCCAGACTGAGCAGTTATACTTGAGCGGTATGTTGAAATTATGAAAGCTAGAGACAACGAAATAAGTGAAGTAGGACTAGACAGGTAATACAAAGCAAGGTAAAGAGTGACAATTTAGTGTTGTTATGACTAAATATAGAAACAAATAGTAAAGATATCAACGTCGGCCTGCGACGAACGATAAGGGTGTGCAAGAAAATCCAAATAATTGTGATTCTACGTACAAATGCGCGGAGCTACAGTGTGGCAGGTAAGTCGGTGGGGCAAAGGAACTTGGTGGTCCATAAAGGGAGTGGATTACCATGGAGGAAGCCATAGGTGGCGAAGTAGGATGAGAGTAGGATATCGGTGGTGAACGTGGCAAGGTAGTTGAGGTCATACGCACAAACGTACGGAGCTACAGCGTGGCAGGTAAGTCGTTGGAGCACCGGCGTTAGGCGGTCCAAAATGAAAGCGTAAAGCCAGAGTCAAAGAGAAAAGTGAAAAAGTCGAACGAAACAAGAAGTACGAAGCAAGGTGGAGATGGATTATGCAGTGTATTTTAGGGTATTTCAAGGAAAACTTATCAGTGATGTGGATGTCGGCTTATATTCAGTGTGTAGGCGGAAAACGTAGTCAACTAATGAGATCCCACGCACAAATCCGCAAAGATTCAAAGAATAGATGCGGCTCCGGTGGTTGTGGTGTATATGAGAGCATGAAAGCAAGAGAAAGAGAAAAATGAAGAATTAGGACGGGAAAATGGATAGGAAGCAAGATAAAGTGGGACGCCGCTGTTTTGTTAGGGTTAAATATACAGGATGCATTATTAGTGACAGCAAGTTCGGTCTGCGGAAAAGGAGAAGGGTGTGTATAAAAATGTAAATACTTGAGATCCTACTCACACAAATGCAGAGCTACAGTGTGGCAGGTAAGTCGGGGGAGCACCTGAGCTAGGTCGCTTATTAGGGCTTATGGTCGGAGCCAAAGAGCTAAGGGGAGTAGTAGGGCAAACTATGGCATGCGAAGCAGTGGAAATAATATGCCGTGCAATTAATGGAACATTTGTGAGTACTTATTAGTGATACCGAAGACAGACTTGGAGCTGGGATGAAAACTGGCAACAGCCAGATGCTTTGGGTCCAACCCACAAATACGCAAAGCTAAATGTCAAATATGATTTAGCGGAGTGTCGGTGTTTGGTGGCGCTTATGTGAGAAAGAGAGCAAGAGCAAGCGAAGAATGACGAAGTAGGACCAGACACGGGATATGAAGCATTTTGAAGTGGGATTCCGCTATGTTGTTATGATTAAATGTAGGGGACTTATTATTAGTGAGATAAATGGCCGCATGCGGACATAGAGAACCGTGTGTATGGAAATCTAAATACTTGCGGTCCTACGCACAGATGTGCAGAGCTACAGTGTGGCAGGTAAGTCGGGGAGAACCGGAACTTGGTCGTCCATTAAGGAGAATAGGCAGAGCCAAAGAGTTAGGGTAGTTGTAGGGCGAGCTGAGGTATACGAGTTAAGGTAAAGATGGACTATTCAGTGTAGTTTATGCATAAAGGAGAAATTATCCGTGATGTGAAGCTCTGCTTCTATATAAGTCTATAGGCGGGGAACTAGCCGAATAATGAGGACCCCTACAAAAGCGAGAGGCTACAATGTCAAATGTAATTCGGCGGAGCATCGGAGGTTGGTATTGTGTAAGGGGTGACGAAAGTTTGAGAAAAGGATTTATGTGCAGACGTCGGACGCGATAAGGCATAGGCAGACAAAATAGCCAGACAGTTGAGGGCTTACACAGAAATGTGAGGAACTACTGTACATGGTTGGTCATTGGAGCATCGTAGGTAGTTCATGCATAAGAGGGAGGAGAGCCAGAGCCGAACCGGTAAAAATAAAGCATGTATAGGCGATAACTCTAAGCAAGATGAAAAAGCCTATTCAATGTGGTTGTGGTTTATAGGGTAACAATCATAAATAAATATATAAATAAATAAATATTTTATTCTCGACAAAGCGAGACGCTTTTTGGGCAAGATCGGCATATTGCAATACTGTACATGATAGCAGAATAAGCAGCACCAACAGCGGGATTAGTACAGTTGGTGACATTATTGTGGGCCCATATGGTCAAAGGTTGTATGACGTCTATGTACGCAGAATGCGAGAGGTAGAGATAATAATCAGATCATTAATATGGTATGTTGATGAGGAACTAGTCCGATGAGATCCCGTACGTATGTGGGTCAGCTTAGTGAAGTATGAGGAAACGGGTCAAAAATACTTAAGAATAGTAGCATGACACTAATTAGATGTGTAGGCGTGTTCGTGCGAGAGCAGATATATGCACATAACTTGTAAATGTGATATCGATCCACTTGGCAATGTGTTAGAGGCGTTGACTTTATTAAGTGGCGAGTCACATCCGCCAAGTCGCAGTGTTGTTAAACAGACGTTTGTGGCTTTTGTAGAGAAAAGGCTTGCAAGACGAAAACCTACCACGTCCTGGAACACTGCCGGCAGGTGATATACCATTAACAAGATTACATCTGACCGATTACCCTCACGGATATTCTCAGTCACGCAAAGCCAACTTGTTTCTCATCGCGGTGTAGTCGCCTTCGGAGTCGAGTGCAAGTGCTTGGAGCTGTTGAAGTCGGACGACTCAGGAGACTTGTATTGAGTTGATCAGTTTTCTAGGTTCTTTAGTGTGTCAGGAGCACGAAGTGCGTGATTTTCTTTGTTCTTTATTGATTCCGTGCCTATGGGAGTGTCGCAGGTACGTCCTCAGTGGTGTTCCGTGCAGGTAATGTTATTATGTAGAACAAGGGAGAGATGAAAAACGGACCGGGAAAACTGCCAACAAAATAAACAGGACTATGTTATTGTATAAATTTAAAATTTATGGTAACGTTGTGCTGGTTCAAATCAATGGTGTGACCGTATATTTTATACATAACATCAGTAGTTTTGCGTTCAAGCACGAGACCCGATATTTGCTGAATGTGAGAGGAAGATGCTGGCCGCAGTGACCTAGCGTACGCAAAAGTTGTCCTGTTTGGAACCCGTGAGTATCAGGCGTTGTTAACCGGTAAATGAGTTGATGGAATCAGATGAACCTAGTGAGTGGTTTAATAAGCGCTGATGATATAGGTTGAGCGATCTGTTGACAGTGCTATAGCTTGTCGTTCGAACATGTACGAGAGCCAGTGAAGTTAGTACGCCGGGTTTGAGGCTATGAAAATAATAACGCGATATGTTCAGTAATCGGATGCTAGGCAGCTGGGTGAGGGGGTGAGGCGGACTGTCAAATTTGTGACGAGAATGGTATTTATATACTACAACTGTAGCGAGAGTACGGTTGCAAATCTAGTACAAAAGGGACCTGGAATCGAGGGAAAAGAAAAGGGACTTCTACAGTGCAGCAACTAGGTCAAAATACGACAGGAAATGGTGATACTGGGAGTCAGGTTAGTTATGTGGAAGAAAGAGCTTGCTGACAGGCCTTCAGCTTTAATAATAGGAGAGAGAAGGGGTTGAATACTACAGGTTTAGTTAGAAAATAGTTGTAGGACTAGCGCTGAGGGGGACCTGGAATATCTTTATTGTGAGCAGCAGCCGCAAATGATGCTAGGTGTGCCACTCTGAGGCGATCTCCCACGGTGGAACGTTGAAGTCAAATAGACTGCCAGTTATAACTCATTAATTGGTAAGTTAATGGCAGCATGATTAGTTAGTATACAGGAGCGGCACGCTTTATTAGGCTCAGCATGGTCTTATAGGTGTACAGTGTGGAATACAAGAGAGAGAACAGACAGCAATACTTGCGACAGCTGTAGAGAGAAAACGATAGTGGTGCCGGCTCCGGAAGTGACCAGGGGTACGGGAATAATACAGACAGCACCGCCAAATGCTACGTTTTTACCGCAAGATTTGCGATGACCAGAGGAGGTGCAGAACAAGTATACAATAGAGTATGGTTAAACATAAGAGTGCATGTGACCCAAAGAAGTTCAAGTGCTCAGCATCTGGCGCTGGTGAAATAAGAAAGCCCTCAGTCCAATAGACACGGATGTAAAAACTAAACATAGTATGGCAGCCGATGCGCTGAGCCTAGTGGCACATATACCACCATTGAATAGTTTCGATATGGACGAAGACAGAGGCCAAACAAGAGAGGGAGACGTTAATGTGAGCTGAGATGCATGATAGTGGAGCCGAAAGCAAAGTTCAATCAGAGACCGGAAATTTCGATTTCGGTAGGCGTTGCCAAGCATAGCGATAATGATTCCGACAAAGAAGAGTATCATGAGGTTGTAACTTATACCAGTGTGAACCTTAGTCGATGCTCAAAATAAGCGAGGCCTTGGTTTGAGACCTATAGGCATTTGGAGCCTGAGAGGCCTGACTTGTCCAAAAGGTTTTGGAATGAGAGGCACAGTAGGAAAGATAATCAAACGTGGCCTGGGATTTTGCCCTGACACTGGTTGTACCTATACCGCCAATGAACCGGTGCGATATGGACCAAAAGAGAGGCCAAACATGAGAGGGGGACGTAAATGATTGCTGAGAAGCATGATAGTGGAGCCGAGAGGCCCTGAGGATATAAGTAAGAAGCACAACCTGCTACTTGAGTTCCTACACACAAACGTGCCGAGCTACAACGCGGCAGGCAAGTCGGTGGAGCATCGTAGGTGAGTGGTTTATAATTGGAAAGGAAAACCAGTGCCAACGCGATGCGCGGAGGAGTAGTGCAAGCCAAGGAATAAGAATCAGGGTGAAGATGATCTATGCAGTGTAGTTTAGGAAAAGTATGGAAAAGGTTATCAGTAATGTTGATAGCAGGTTGGGTGTAAGGATGAAAGCCGGCCATGTAGCTAGAACCTTTAGCTCCAAGCCACAAATACGCGAAGGTACAATGACAACAATGTGTTGGTGGCGAAGATTGGTGAGGTACAAGTGAGAATGCAAGTCAGAACAATAGATAAGTAGCCACAAATAGGCAAAGCTACAATGACAACTAGGTGTTAGTGACGTATTGAGGTTTGGTAGTGGATAAGGGGATGGAAACCAGAGCAAAAGATATAAAGGAAGTAGTAGGAGGAGTTAAAGTTATACGTGGGCAACATAGCCAGACGTTTTAGGTTTTAAGTAAACAATGGTTTGCTGCTCGGTCAATGCTTGGGCACGATTGTCATTGGTAGTACGTCACTGTACTCAATGTTTCAGCTGCCAGATATTTTGATTTTACAACGTTTGTGTCACCACGGTCTGTTGAAATACCATAGAATATTGATGCAAATGGCTTGTGAGTTATAGGCCACATGTATAAGTAAGTAAATATTTTGTTCTTGACAAAGCAAGGCAGGCCTTGCTGGCTTGGGCGGCATATGCAAAGTTGTACATGATAGCGTGGTTGTCAGGACCTAGAGTGGGATTAGTACAAGTTTATTCTGTAATGTGACCCCACGTGTTCCAAGGACCCTGTGAAGTCTTTCTTTACAGTATGCGAGACGTCAAGCTAAGGGTTAGATCATTAATGTTAGGCATGTTGATGAGGAACCTGTCCGATGAGGTTTGTACGCAGTGCGGTTCAGGTAAGTAAAGCTTTAGGAATAAGCTACGTAAATAATTTATAAACGTTGGATATCGCTGATCAAATATGTAGGCGTAGTGGCACGAGAACAGATATATGTACAGAGTTAGCGAGGTGTGGTTTGGTCAACTCGCCAATGCGTGGTTGACACAGTTACACTTTTGAGTAGGGACTCTCCTCCGCCACGTCGCAGTGTTGTTAAACCGATATTTGTGACTTTTGTACGGAGGAGGCTTGCCAGGAGAAACCCAAACAGTCCTGGGATCACGACCACTGGTATTATGAGATTGACAAGGATGCATCTGACCGATTATCCTAGTAGAGATTCGCCGTCACGTATCGCCAAAATGTTTCCTAAGGTTGTGTAGTTTCCTTCCTTGGCCGCAAGTGGTTGTAGCTGTTGAAGTCGGACGGCTAAGGTGATTAGTATTGATTTGATAGGCTTTTCAGGTTCCTTTTGTGGTTTAGAATTGCGAATTTCGGATGCATTTATTGGTCTGTGTTGGCTCTGTGTCCAGCTGGTCGTCGCAGGTATGTATTTAAATACGTTAGGTGTAGAGAGCGCTACCCGTTAGAACAAAGGAGGAAAGGCATTCGGACCGAGCAAATTGCCCAGCAAATTGAATAGGAGTATGTTAATGTATAAATCCATAAATTTGTTAAACTTGTGCTGGATAAAAGCAGTGAAATGGCCGAATAGGTTATACAGCGTATCTGTTTTTTTGCATGCAAGTAGGAGACTCGATATTCGTCGCATTTGGGACAGAAATGCTGTCCAAATTGGTCTAGCCTACGCAACAGTTGTCCTATGTGAAAGCCAGTATTTTCTGGTGTTAGCAGCCGGTGAATGAGTTAAGGAGATCAGAAGAACCTGGTACGTAGTGAAGTATGTGACTAAGATGTAAGTTGGGCGATCCGTCGACAGTGGTAGAGTTATTCCCTCGAACGTATATGAGAGTCAGTGGGGTTGCTACGTCGGCTTAGAGACTCTTGAATATACTAACGTAACATGTTCAGTAATCGGATACTAGGGAAATTGTTTTGTACTGGTGTGAGACGGAGTGTCAAAGCAGCTGCGATAAGCAGGGAGAGGCCATATACCACAGGTAAGGCGAGAATACGGTTGTAAAGCCAGCTCTGTAAGGGACCTGGCACAGAGGAGAAAGCTAGGGACTTCTACAATATAGAGTACAAATAAAATAGACGGCGTGAGTGAGCGATACTGGGAGTCGGAGTAATTGTGCGGACGAAGCTGACCGCTGTCGCCTGACGAGGTGCGGACTGATAAGCATCAAACGATACAAATTAGCGCGAAGAGAAGGGATTACATACTAGGGATGTAGGGAGGAAGCGGTTGCAGGGCCAGCTCGGAAGGGGACCAGTAATAGCAGCATAATATATGTAGCGGCGCCAAAAGCTACTGGTTGTTATACGCTAAGGTGGGCCTCAGATATGGAACGTACCACTTAAATAGACGGTTAAGGAGTGAATAGCTGGCTGCCTGATTAATTAATAATCAAGAGCGGCAAGTTATTTTAAGCTCAGATATAGACTAATAGGTATACAGCGTTGTAAACAGGAGGAAGAACACACAGCAAAATTTACACTGGCGGTTACGAGAAAACGGTTTTAGAGCCAGCTCTGGAAGTGACCAGGATAAGGAAATAATACAGTCATCACTGCCAGAAAATGCAGTGATTCACCCTAAGGTTTGCTTCTACAGTGGGACATACAACTTAGCTGAGAAGAGTAAAAGTTAGTGCCTGATTAGTTGTGTAGCAGCAGCCGCGCATTGTCTAGGTTTTGGCGCGTGCTAATAGACCTTTCAAGTTGAAACCAGGTGCGATAATAGATTAGACTGCACACTACAGCTATGGCAAGACAACGGTTGCAGAGCCACCACTGAAACGGGCCTGGGGCAGCGGAATAAGTTTGGCAGCAGCGTCAAAAAATACTAAGTGTTCCACCTTGGGGTGGACTTCTACAGTGAAGCATATAAGTCAGACAGACTGCAAAGAGGAGTAAGGGTACGTGCCGGGTTATTTGAGAATCGGGAGTCGCTTGCTATCTGCAGAAGAGGCGTACACTGAGAGGCATACAAACTTGAAAACTGACGTGAGAGGAGACAGGACTACATATCATAGCTGTAGTGAGGAAACGCCTCCAGAGCAGCGCTGCCATGGATGTGGCGTAACAGAAGGGTATGGGCTGCAACTCCAAAAGATACTAAGTGCTTCACTCCAGGTGGGCTACAATAGTACAAGAATACAAGTCTAACGTCATAGAAGAGAGTAAATAAATACATAAGTGAATTATTATTCTCGACTATGCGAGGCACGCCCATGGAGGCATGATCAATTATGTACAACTGTACAAACATTTTATGGCAACTGTAACATTGACAGTAGAAAATTGTTCATATATCCATGATTGGAACTGTACAATGGTGAAAATGCGAAACAATAAATTGGCTGTCCTGATGTACGGGACCTCAGCTAATAATAGATTGAGAATCCTGAATGATTCATTGAAAGGTAATGGAGGAGCACGCTCAAGAGGTATATGCCAATAGAGTGAGTTGGTGCACAAGTAACGCAAAGCTCAACGTATCGTTGGAAGTATAAAGAAGAGAGTATATGTAGATGTAGAAGTTCCAGTGCAACGAACCTATCTAGAATTGTGACGCTAGTTGACCTGCCAGTGTGAAATTATGGGCTGTGACTTTATTCAGTCGCGAGTCACATACGCCACGTTACAGTGTTGCTAAACGTACATTTGTGGCTTTTACAGGGAGAACGCTTGCCAGGCGGAAATCAACCACGTCCTGGAACACTGCCGCCAATCTATTGAATGGCAAATTGGAACTGGCTATGTTTCTTGTTGAACGCATGTTTGCTCGGTTATTCGCAGTCAGGTTGTGTCCCCGTTTTCTGCTGGCTGATGTCTTGGCTGGTTGCCTATTGCTTTCCTGGGTTCTGTCCATTGGTTGGTCGGGTACTTAACATGCTTTTTGAATGTGCTGCGTTGATCCTTTGCAGAACCACGTGAAGACTTCTCTGATTAGGTATATTTGCCGGGGGGGAAGAATTCGTGTCCATCTACCCTCACTGGACGTCAGTAGTTGGGTGCAGACGGTTAGAATGGGAGTGAAACCATGGTCCAGGTAAGTTGTTGTTTGTTGTTGTGTCCCACGCGAGACGGAGGCAGTTCCTCAGTTCATTCCCGAATCTCTCAGACGTTCACGACCTCGGAGAAAAGGGAGAGAGGAACATGCCGGATTTATTGTGAACCACGAGCCAGAGACTATCGCAAGCTAAGGCATGGATTAATAAATCATCAAGCTTAAGAATTGGGGCGAGAATGCACGAGATTGCCCACTACCGCTGTAGTGAGAAAACAGTTGCAGCCGCCTCCTTAAAAGGGACAATAGGTAGCCGGATATGATGGCATGGGCGCCAAAATATACTAACCGTTCTATCCTAAGATGGACTGCCATTGCTGAACCTACTGGTCCACTAGATAGCGGAACGCGGTGGAGGGACCACAATGACTGAGAAGCAGGAGCCGCCAGTTATCGTAATGTAAGGCACTGACTTATGGCCGTTCAATTTTAAGAACAATAGCGAGAATCGAAGGTGCTACTTTCTACAGCTGTGTACGGTTGCGAAACCATTTCTGAAAGTGAAAAGGTGTGCCAAATTATGCTGGGCACCAGCGTTAAATAATACTAAGCGTTCCACTCTACAGTGGGCTTTTACAGTGAAATATTCAACTCAAATAGACGGTAGGTAAAAGTAATGTTGCGTACGGCATTCATTATGAAGTGGGATGCCATCGTCAGCTTATGATGAGGCACATACTATTAGACATCCAATGTTGAAAACTGGAATGATAAGAGAGAATACATACTAAAGCTGTATCGAGAAAGCGGGTTAAGTGCCAGCTCTGTAGCAAACGAGGGGTAGAGAATGATATGGGCTGCATCGCGAAAAGCTACTAGGTATTCGACTCCAAGGTGGGCTATAACTGTGACACATACAAATAAAACTGGCAGCAGAGTGCGCCGCGGAGCCGGATTAGCTGTGAGGCAGGGGCCGCTTACGATCGTAATATAAGGCTTCGCAAATAAATAAATAAATAAATAAAAGTTTATTCTCAAAGTCATAGAGACACGCCAAAACAGGCATGACTGAGGTTTAAAAGCATATGTGTATCACGACGGTACTTCGGGTTCAATCGTGTGTAGTTGGAACGGTCAATGCACTATAAGTACAATGGAACGGTGCATATAGACGGAGAGTATCATATACTTGCATGTGTCGGGAAGAGTTGAAATATTAGTCGACTTGCCAGTAGATAGTTGTGGGCAGTGACTTTATTCAGTGGCGAGTCACATCCGCCACGTCGCAAAGTTGTTAAACAGACATTTGAAGATTTTATAGGGAAAAATTTTTGCCAGTCGGAAACCCACCACGTCCTGCAACAATCCCGTAAAGCATTTTGACCATTAATGTTCAACTGGAAAAATCGCTTGACGACTGGTTTCATATTCGGTCATTCGCAGACAAATGGCTCCTAATTTCCTCTGTTAGTTGGACAGGTAATTTAATCGGGGTCGCCATGGTTGTTGAGGTCGCTTGAGGAGAGGAACATCGCGAATACTCGTCCTATTGTGTGTCCAGTTGAGCAAAAGTTCAAATTTTCTGCTGTCTGGAGTTTGCAGATGCATAATGTATAGGAGTAGGCTATTTGTCCAGTTCTCCATACTGGACAAGGGTTGTGGTGATTGTAGTTGGGTCCTTTTCGTTTTCAACCATGCTCCATGCAAGTCCTTGTTGGTTGTTACGTTCGTCTTGAGTAAACCTGTTCCTCAGTTCAATCCCATATCTCCAAGAAGTTCCGGACCAAGGAGAGAAGGGAAAGGGAGGGACAACCGAGTGAAGACCGCAAGAACAGGCATGGAGTTAAACATTGCCAAAGTCTTATGTTATAACGTTTGGAGTTGCGACAAAAGCATTACACTGTGCAACAATTATTATGCTGAAAGTGCCTTTTGAATATCCGATAGAATCATTAGCCTATGGGTGGATTGCTAAGGACTGCGTAGAGAGAAGAGCGTTGTACCAGTAAGTACACTACAAAGTATAGGTTTCTTATGAGCCAAAATTGCGTGGGGAAGAGCGGAGAGAGTTAGGCTATTGGTGATGATTGCAAGGTGCATGAGCTGCAAGTAGCTTGCGTACTACGATATGGAGCGCAGCATAAGTGATTTAAGGGTCAATTGGAGGTAGGGCAGCGGAAAGATTGGATGTAGGTATTCTAAAGGAATACAGGTTATTGAGATAAGGAGTGGCTCCTAACAAGCACTAGATAATCGCATATGCATGGGGCCGATGACCACTAGCTACTCCTAAACAGAGGTGTGGAACTTAAGTCGACCGACAAATGGTGGCTCCAGGCAAGGCTATCAGTGGCCAGATGTAGCCATTCCAATCAGACGCTTGGTCACTAGTGTATGCCTATAGGGTCACTAAATGCATCAACAAGCCATCGGAGGTAAGTGATAGAGACATTCCAGGAGAATGTATGATGGAGAGAAAAGGAGTGTATCCTAGCAAGCTCAAGATCTGCGCAGAAGAGACATGGAGCATACGGCGAATTGCTGCGGTAGTGAGGAAGATGAGTGACATAAATTGGCGCTAGGATAGAGTATCAGAGGCCAGCAAAGGCATTCGGATTAAGCCTTCTAATTACCAGTGGATACCTACAGTGACAGAAGAAGTCAACAACCAGCCAAGGTGTAATGCAAACAATGCAAGAGAGTAAGTATTGGAGAGATAAGGAGTGACTCCTGGTGCAGAGATCAACGCTACCTATAATGACACGATGCAGCTGAATCATAGAGACATAGGTAATAAGAAGAACTGATAATGGTACTAAGGGAGAGAGAGTATCGACGGCTAGCAGTGGCATTGGGGTGAAGCCTTCTAGTTGCTAGTGGATAACTAGTGTCCCAGAATTAGTCAGCAGGCAGCAAATGTATGTGACGTACACAGCCGCAGAGAGGAGTAGAAGAGTGGCTCTTAGGTAGCATCGGATATGCGCAGAGATGGTTGGAGCCTACGAAGAATGGCTCCTGCTAGACAGAAGTAATACGAAGAACTGATAATGGTACTAAGGGCGAGACAGTATCGGCGTCTAGCAATTGCATTGATGTGAAGCCTTCTAGTTGCTAGTGGATACCTAAAGTGTCCTGGAATAAGTCAACAGACAGCAAATGTACGCGACGCAGGCAGTCTCGAAGGATGAAGGTTAAAGAGAGTGGCTCTGAGCAAACTCCGGATGTGCTTGGATTCTACGACCGCTGTTGATACTAAATAGAGAGGCTAAGCTTAGGAGGATCGATAGATTATGGCGCTATGAAAATCTTTCGGTGGTCAGATATAACCATTCCATTAAGCAGATTGTTCACTAGTGGGTTCCTATAGTGTCACAGAATACTTCAGCAAACCAGCGAAGGTAAGTGATACAGACATTCTAAGGTTACAGGAGAGAGAAACAAGGAGTCTTCCAGTAGCTCTGGATATACGCAAGATGTATGAAGCCTACAACGAATCATTGAGGAAAACGTGATGAAGATTAGAGGAAGGAAGGATAATGGTGCTAGAAGAGAGAACCGATAGACAGCAACGGAATTTGCATTAAGCTTTCACGTTATTGGTGGATAGCTAGTGTCAGAAGAGACAACAAACCAGTGAAGGTATGCTATGCAAACAATTCGAGGGAGCAAGTGTTGAAGAGATAATGAGTGGCTCCTAGCGCAAAGATGTATGCTACCTACAATAATTCGCAGCATCTAAAAAGTGATGACATAGCTAATAAGAAGAACTGATAATGGTACCAAGGGAGAGCGGGTATCGACAGCTATCAATGGCATTGTGATGAAGCCTTCTAGGTTTTAGCGGGTGCCTAAAGAGTCCTAGCATAAGTCCGCAGAGAGTAAATGTATGTGACTCATACAGTCCCAGAGAGAAGTAAAAGAGTGGCTGTTAGCGAGCTTCGGATAGGTGCAGAGATTGTTGGAGCCTACGTCGAATGGCTTCTGCTAAGTCAGCAAAAAGCAAATGTATGTGGCGCGGACAGTCCCAGAGAGTAAAGGAGAGTTAATTGGTGGGCCAGTGTCCCATATGTTGGGTTTTCGGATTTAGAGTTGCTCTGGGCCATGTTCCCAAAGTTCACCCTCCAGTATATTGGTGTTAAAGAGCTCGCAGTTAGGCAGGGTAGCCAGGTGTCTATGTAGGGATGATCGGAACTGTGCAGTATTCTCGGCTGCCCTAATTTGTAGTGGTAGCCAATTCCAGACGCGAGCGAATCTGTAAAGAAAGAAGCTGTTACGCACTTTGTTGCGGGCTGTAGGTAGGGTAATGGTTAAGGATCAATGGCGAAGTCGATACCGAGAGTCAACGTTTTGTTAAATAAGTCCAGCAAAGTTTATGTCTGGGTTGTTTATCGTCTGAAATAGGAAGGTGAGGTTGGGTCTCATTCTTCGTAACCATAGAGGTTCAAGACTAAGAAGTTTACAGCGCTCACGGTATTTGAGAGTAGAGGAGCAAAGCAGGCGCTTTGTGAAACGTGCGTTGTACTTCTCAATTGCTATTCGGTCACTCTTTCTGGACTTGGTAAATATTATTGAGCAGTATTCCAGAAGAGGTCCAGCGAGTACCTTGTATAGAGTGAGTCTGGATTCGTTTACGAGCATTGTCTTGCAGATATGGTCAATGAGGGATCTAGCTTTCGCTACACTATAGCTAACCTGTTCCGAGAAAATTAGCGAGCTTGAATAGTGTACGCCGAGATCCCTTATGGTTTGACAGTTGGCTTGTGAGACACCATTCAGGGTTAGCGCACTAGGCGGTACAGTGAATCTGTAGGACAGGGCGCTGCATTTTGCAGGGAGAAGTCAGGCTTGCATGTGTTACACCAAGAGTCTAATGCTTTAAGGTCATTTTGAATATTGAGGCGACCGCTCCTTAGGTAACCCGGACCAAAGGAGAATACGACTTTGATGTCGTCCGCGAACAGGTACGCCTTTCCATATTCGAAGACTTGAAATATGTCGTTGATGTAACGTAGAACGAGTATAGGGCCCAGTACATTTCCCTGGAATACACCACTCTTAACTGGCTTCGATGATGATTCGAAATCTCCTTGTCCCACTGACTGTGTTCGACAGGAGAGATAGGAAGAGAACCAAAAATGCAACTGGTCCGATATACAGTAAGAAGTCAATTTAGTTAGAAGTTTATTATGAGGGACTCGGTCGAACGCTTTTTTAAACCTAAGAAGATGATGACCAAATCTTTCCTGCAATCAACCATGGCAGTACGTTGTTCAGGAACTCAAGCTGGATTGTTTGACAGGATTTAAACGGGAGAAATCCATGTTGGGATTTGTTGAGGAGATTACGATGAGTAAAGAATCGTAGAAGCTCTTTCTTAACGATCCATTCGATCACTCTTGAAGCGAATGGGGTGTGACTAATGGCCCTGTAGTTTCCAATGTTTTGGCGGCTTCCCTTTTGTGTCTTGGCATGACTACTGGACGATTCCAAGCAGCAGGGAAGGTTCCATGTTTCATGGAAAGAGTAAAGACGTTAAGAAGAATGACGGCGATATCCAGGCCACCTCGAATTAGCAGAGCCGATGGGAGACCATCAGGTCCGGCATGGAAGGATAATTTGAGGGCTTGAATTTCCCGAGTAATGGTGCGCAGATCAAATGGTACTGCGCGTAGAGTATCATTGGTGCAACTAGGAACATTAAGAGGCAGGGTCAGGTTAGCAGAGGTGAATGAGCCGCAAAAGTAGCGGTTCATGACTTCACATAGTTCAGCTTGGTTACTGGTAACTGTGTTGTCTAGAAGAATAATCGAGTTAATAAAATTCGAGGCGGGGTTGCTTCTGCGCCTCATCAGAGAATTGAGGGCTTTGATATGGTTGATAGGGTATAGGACAGTGTGTTCTTCGGACAGATATGTGGTAGTTACTGAATTTCTGCACTCCATCAGGACTTCATTTCTGCGAATAAGGCGGAAGAATTCTTGGGTCCTGCTGTACTTTGAACGTAGCTTTTTGAGCTTGACAAGTAGTTTGCGTGGGGAAGCTGCATCCTACGGTGGCTGCATGGCTTTTTGTTTCATTATATGTGCAAGAATATCCAGGCAGTAAGTGGGATTTTTATATAGTACAGAACAGGCAGTGCCCACATCTGTAGACTGAAAGAATACATCCCAGCTGATGGATTTCAGCAGTAGAGCAAAGTTTGTCCAGGGGATGCGTTTGCAGGGCCGAACAGAACACGCTTGTCTAGCTGCTGGGGACGAGTGATGGGTAGTTGGAAAAAGAGATTTACTATTTTGTGATCGCATCCAGGAATCTTGTCAAGCACGCTTGCAGATGCATGAGCAACTCTATTTGTAAAAGTAAAGCTAAGGCGGTATGTGCCTAGTGGGTGCATGCACGTGTTGAGTCCGCCCAAATGCATATGTGGTGTCCACAAAGGCACGGTATTTGGGTGGCGCAGATTGCGTTTGCCAGGCCACTTGTGGCATGTTGAAGTCACCACTGATTATCTTATGGTGGTTAGGCAATATGAATACTTGTGAATAGTTCCACTGGACTGCGTATACCGATTGGGTTAATGCGTTGTGGGTTACACAGACCGCCAATTTAGCTATCGTGCTATCCTCTACTAGTCTGAATCTAAACCGAGTCTTCCGGAGTGCCGATTGAAAGATCTTAAAACGATGGCGCCCCGAACTCGTCACGCACGTAAATGTGGCATCCGTCACCCCGGTGGTTGGTACATCCATTGCTGAAGGAGGTGTAGCCCGGGATTCGCAGCTGTGCGTCGAGAGTGTTAGCATCATGCCACTTTTCTGTGAGGAGCACTACCTGGGGACCAGATCGGATAATGACGGGGTTGATAATGCGCACCTTATGTTTGATGCACGTTGTGTTAATGAGAAGTAGCGTGAGTGCCTCGTTGCAGCAGTGGGCATCTGCTGCATTATCAGAGACAGATGTAATCTGAGTGGTTTGCGTGGGTATAGTTGCTGTTGTATTAGAGAGAGTGATGAGCTATAAGATTACGGTCAGACAAAATCTAACTGTCCGCGTCCTCATAGAGCAGGTCGGTTTGCAGGAGTAGGACTGCTTGGTTACCATGCTGAAACGAAACAGAGAAGACAGGTTTGTGGGTGTGGGGAAGGTTATTTTCGATTGCCAAGATATTGTCATGGATACGTTGTATGATAGCGGTAGAAGGTGGAGTAGAGTGAGTGCGCAGCCCTGACGGGAATATTACTGCTAGATGTGGGTTAATTACTGCGGTCTCTGTATGGCATTCCAAGACTCGGAGAGGGTTGGTGGCATGTTTGCATGCAATGGTGTGTCTCCTGGTTAGGTCGTTGGTTGGCTGCGTGGAAGACATGCTGGTAGGTGCGGCAAGAAGTGTCTCAGGGGAAGCAAAAACCTGCGTTTCCGTTAAGCTGGGGCCGTTGACTTGCGCAGCGGGGCAAAATTGGCAAGCAGGTTCTTCTGGGGTGATAGGGACTGATAATGCATGCTATTTCTGGAATTCGCTTTCAATGAGCCGACGACTACACGAGGTGTTGGAGAGGTAGGCAGCGACTGCTCAAAGGCACCTGTGGGATGTTTAAGAGCCTGTACAGATGGTAACGGGCAGCCTCGTCCAACAGTCTCGTGAGTTGTGGCGAGCCGTAGCCCGCCAGATTACATAAAAAGGAGCGGGGATGCGTACTGGTGTGTTAGGCAGTTCAGTAACCATTGGGCTTGTATGGCGCGGGTGGTTAATCTTTGCAGGCCAGGGTGGGGTTGTGTGTTTCGTTACTTCGCGGTGTGTTCTATAAGAAGCAGGTTTGTAGTGGGGTACCTGCAGTTGGTTGTAGTTACGGTAAGCTTGATAGCACCGCGGAAATGGCTGAATTAGCGAGTGGCTTGTGGGTTCGCCAGCGGGCCGTGTTATAATAGACAGTTTATGGTTATAAGACCGGTTGGGCTGGGGGCGGTGTAGTGGTGCAGTGGTGTTGCTCGCGTTAGCGCTACTGGGTGCGGGGCGGGAGTAGCGCATGTTCTGGTTGTGGCTGAGGACATTGGCTTTTAAATGACGAGCAGTGGGATTTGGAAGCAAGTATGGCTTTCTGGATGGCAGCACGTATTTGTTCGTAGTCCCGGTCTCCAACTGCGGCATATATTTGTTAGCTATTGCCTTTAAGGGCGCTACCTATACAATAAAATGAATCCTTCCCCAAACAAACTTCTGATGCTCTGGCCACCGCAGAGGATAATCAACGGTGCCCTATCTGCTGCATCGAGCAGGGTAGATAGGGGTTTGGATGCTACTGCTCAGGCCTTCCCATCTTCTTATTCCCCTACTTGCGCGTTTTCACCCTTATCGTCCCGTTAAAGCTTTACTTTTACCCTCCCTGTTTTCAACCCCCAATTCTCGGCCCTTCCCCACCATGCTTCAATACTCGCTTGTCTTTTAGTTTCAACTCACAGGTGAACGCAGAGCGTCATTCCTGCACTGTCAACAGGCCCATGTCCAAGCAAGCGGCCCATTCCAGTTCATCGGCTTCCATTTGGAGCCCTCGATCCTCCTTCAGACTGGCATGTCTCAATGTTCGCTCATTGCATCAGATTGGTCAGCAGGCAGCACGTGCCCGAACATTGGAGACCCTCTCGATCAATATCTTCTGCTTATCGGAGACCCGCCTGCAAGACTCGAGCTCTGTACTCACTCTGCGATCCCCTTCAGGTGAAACTAGTAACACTTTCTCATTGCGCCTATCCGGTGACGATGCAGCTTCGAGCACCGGCCAAGCCGGTGTTGGTATTGCCCTGGGACCCCGGGGTGAAACTGCTCTGGTTGATTGGAGTCCAATCAGTAGCCTGATGTGTGCGGTCCGATTGCCTGGCTCGTTCAAAACTTCAAAGTCGCGCGGGACTAACAGGTGTCTATTCGTTATCGCTGCCTATGCACCGACAAACTGTAGCGATGACTCAGTAAAAGACGATTTCTATAGCCAGCTGAACGAACTCCTTCGCCAAAGAAGAAGCCCAGACACTGTAGTGCTGGCTGGGGATCTGAAAGCCCAAGTTTTAAAATTATTTGCAGCTGAGCTGCATCTGGGCGGCCAACATGGTATAGGCTCCCGTAATGATAACGGTGAGCGGTTACAACATTTGTGTAAGATGCTCGCTTATTCCTTGCGAGCACTAATTTCGGACACAGCACCCGCCGGAGGGTGACTTGGCGCCCACCAGCCTCGAACCAGCTATGGACGCAAATCGATCACATTGCGATAAGTTACCGCTGGAGAGGCTGCGTCCAGAACTGTTGCTCGATTTGGAGCACAGATGTTGACACCGATCATGCACTTGTATGTGCTGACCTGCGGATGCGCTTTGGCGGACGCCCGCGACGATGTTGGGAGCGCATTGCCACCGGCAGACTAGTGAATCCAGCTGTTCTGAACGCCTATCAAATTGCGCTGTCATCCGAGTTGGATAAACGTTCACTGGATGCAATTGAAGCTCACTGGTCTCATATGCAACAGGCTTTACTAGCAGCAGGCAAATCCTCATGTGGTATGTCTAATCGCTAACTTGAACTTTGGGTCTCTTCACAGTCTCTGGAGCTTACAGATGCTCGCCGGCATATTCCGGCTGGAAGCGAACACAATGAAACTCGCAAAGAGCTCCGGGCAAAACTCCGTGCTAGCCTGAAGAGAGACCGCGAATCCTGTGATCTCGTCGTGCAACAGAGATGGAAATGGCCGCTGCCCTTGGTAACCATCGTGAATTATTCCGTCTTGTACGGGAAACGGGCAGCAGGAGACCTGGTGTTAGTGAAACTATACGTGACGAGAGTGGACAGCCTATCCACAATTTATCAAAACGTTTGGAACGTTGGACTGAGCACTTTGAAAGGTGATTTAATCGGTCGGAATTGTTAGATTTCTCGCCGACCAGTGATCGCCCTGCTCCGTGCGCTGTTCCTTTGGATCCACCCTCTCGCTCAGAAGTCGAACATGAGATCAAACTGTTGAAGTTAAATAAAGCCGCGGGACCTGAGGACCTTCCTCCAGCCCTTTTCAAATTCGGGGAACCTGCTCTTGTGGATGATTTACACGATTTGTTAGTGAGACGGTGGGAGCAGGAAACGGTCCCAACCTATTGGAGCCGCTCCATCATAGTCCCAATTTTCAAAGGAGGCTCACGATCGGAATGCGGCAGCCATAGAGGAATCAGTCTGATCTCCGTCGCCTCCAAATTGCTTGCCTCTGTCATACTTCACAGACTGACTGGCTCCCGTGAAAGCCAGATTCGTGAAGAGAAAGCTGAATTTCGTCGAGGTCGTAGCTGCATTGACCACATCTTCACCTTGCGTCAGTTGTTGGAGCACCGTCACATATATTGGCGGCCCACCGTTGTCGTGTTCCTCGATATCAAAGGTGCATTCGATTCGGTGGATAGACATGCACTTTGGGACTGTCTACTCAGGAAAGGTGTACCTGAGAAATATGTGAATATTATCCGAGCATTATATGCTCGTAGCTCGGGCAGAGTGAGGGCTTACGGCAAGTTGTCGTCGCCCTTTAATATCTCCAGCGGCGTGAGACAAGGATGCCCGCTGTCACCTTTCCTCTTCAACTTCGCTGTTGACGAAGTCATGGAAATCGCGTTCCCAGGACACGACTTAGAAGGTGTGGAGCTACTCCCAGGAGAACGAATTCTTGATTTAGTGTGTGCTGATGATATTGCCCTCATCTGTGACAGCTCACAAACGTGCCAAGCGGCACTGGACAGATTAGCACTAGCTGTCCGTCACTTCGGGCTTTGCTTCGCACCCTCGAAGTGCAAAGCGTTTCTCCAAGATTGGTCTGGACCGCCTGCTACGCTGACCCTTAGTGGGGATCAGCTAGAAGTCGTTCAAAAATTCAAATACCTGGGAAGTTGTTTCAGCGCCCGTGGGATTGAAGCTGAAATCACGAATCGTATAGCAAAAGCTCGAGGCGCTTTTGCTAACCTTTGCCACTTATGGCGCCGGACCGACATCACTCTTGCCCTGAAGGGTAGAGTGTACAATGCAGCAGTACGTTCGACCCTATTGTACGGTTGTGAAACCTGGCCGCTTAAAGCAGCGGACCTGAAGAGGCTAGTTACGTTCGACCTCCGGTGCCTTCGTAATTTAGCTCACATTTGGTGTACTCACCGCGTGAGTAACGAGCGTGTTCGACGCCTTGTTTTTGGCACAGGAAAAGGAAATGAACCGCTCAACACTGTTATTTCACGCATCAGGCTCCGATGGCTCGGCCACGTGTTACGCATGCCGGCCCACCGGCTTCCGCAACGTGTGTTGTTTGCGCGCCGGGGGTGTGGATGGAAGAAGAGGAGGGGTGGCCAAGCGATGACGGTCCAGAGGAATGAAGACCCTCGCTTCTGAGCTGGCCTCGGTTGCAGCGTCTCGGCCCCCTGGTTGGGGTCCGAGAGGCGATTTGCACGTTTGGTTGGACACACTTGCTGATATGGCTAGGAGCCGACCTCAGTGGCGTTCGTGCTGTGAGTTTCCTTGTCCCACCCCATCCCTCTTAGCCTCCTCCTCCAACCACGATCTCATTACTTAGCCCTATATAATTTTGCATAATAATATTTTTTGGGTGCACAGCAGCCGGCTGGTAGCTTACCGGAACGATGCTCATCCGTTACCGGTAGCTCAGCCAGCTTTCACCAGTTGTTGTTTTTTCTCTCCTTTTTGTTTTGTATTACGGTACAGTAGCTGAGGTGTTTCCCACCTCTAGCTAACGTGTATGATGAGGATGTGCCATCTGTCTATTCTGAAATGAGCACTTGTTAGGAAGCACGAAGGTTGGGGTCGTTTGTTTTCGTCGGAACGTTCGCTGAGTTGATGTCTCGGCACGCAGGAATTGCAAGAGGCAGGCTTTTTATTGCGCCTTCATTTTGGGCGGTTGCGGGAGAGTTACTAAGTAGACAGTGGTGTGCTTGTCATAGGTTCATTGGGTGTGTTACCAATATCTTCATCTGCCTGGGGTTCGGTATCAGTGAAACCGATGTCGGAATCGTTCGTTTTATCCACCTCAGCCTCATCTTGACCGACATTAGCTTCATATTGCACTACCGAGAGGGCTAGCGTCTTCACTGTGTTGGACGAAGTTAGAGCTGTGCTGTAGGCATTTGTCACATTTGTGTCCACGTGCTGTTGTGACAGATCAAGGTCTACCGGGAGTGAGGTAGCAAGTCCAGTCGCGGTGGGGGAACCTTCTGCCCTTTGCCTAGGCGGAAGTTTATTGGTTTATGCAAATGCTCTCTGCAGCGGTGTTTTGTCCGGCTTGATCACGATAGGCCCCAAATTGGCTGACTCTCGCAAAACAAATCGTTTTGCTATTAAATTCTTGGCTAGTACTTGACCTCTAAAAGTGATAAGTAAAGGGCACGAATTACATTTAGATGTTTTCCCTAGACGTTTAATTTCGTAGGAGCAGGGAGTCATGTTACAGAGATTGGTTTGCTTTTGATGGGGACGTCGAATATCGTTACGTTATTTGTACGACGAGCTCTTTCGGAAAATTCGTTAGCAATGGGTGTAAGTAGCTCCTCTGCTTGTTTAAGCGCATTCACATCATTGGTCTGTGTGCTTCCCGA
The DNA here is from genome assembly GCA_944474145.2 of Dicrocoelium dendriticum. Taxonomy (NCBI): domain Eukaryota; kingdom Metazoa; phylum Platyhelminthes; class Trematoda; order Plagiorchiida; family Dicrocoeliidae; genus Dicrocoelium; species Dicrocoelium dendriticum. The sequence continues at coordinate 28,532,679 of OX104061.1, forward strand.
GAGCTGCGCTAGTGGCATCATTTTTGCTAGGGTTCCGCTCAGTACAGAGACGTTGCTTTTGAGTGCGCACAATTCGATCTCAAGGAAGTTAATTTTATCATGTGTCTCTTTCAGTGGATCTGATAGGATTACACTGCAGTCAGAAGTGGGGGCTGCGTCAGTATTATCAGGTTGTGGATTAGTTGGTTTGGCCAGATTGTTAGCAGGTCTTTGCACAGTCTGCCTTGCTCGTATAGTCTTACTTAGATCTGAAGGGAGAGTGGTAAGTCAAGTTCCGTTATCAGTTTTTACTCTAACACTGTTGCCCACGTCAATTGTCCCAAGAAACAAGGTAGTATGACAAGACAGATAGTCTAACTATTCAACTACGTAGAAACACAAAGTCAGAAAAACCGACAAAAATTCGAAAACGAACAGTTGCAAACTTCGCGCGGTCAGCGGAGAAAAATCTATCTGAGTCTTCGACAGCTGCTTCATCGGTTTTTAGCGAACCGGGCGTAAAGCCATCGTAGTAATAAAAGTTGTAAACAGGGGAGAGAAGAGACAGAAGAAACTTCTACAGCTGTAGTGATAATACGGTGGCCATGTTAGAGCTGAAGGGGCCTGAAATAACGGAGTGATAAGGGCTGCAGCACCAAACGAAAATTATTGCGCCATCCCAAAGTGGGCCTCTATATTTTAAAGTATAAGGCTAGCAGACGGCATAGAATTGTGGGATGGAAGCCGGATGTGTTGTGAAGCAGGAGCCAAACATTATCCAAAGATGAGGCACGAGCTAATAGGTATCAAACGTTAAGAACTTGAGGAAGAATGGAGGCACTTGCATACTACAGCTGTAGTGAATAGGCGGTTGCAGTCGCACTTCTAAGCAGGACCGGGGGTGGCAGGATGAGATGGGTAGTGGCGCCAAGAAATATTACGTGTTCACCTCCAAGGTGAAGTGCTGGAGTGAAATAGTCATGTAAAATAGACCGTGGAGAAGAGTAAGATTACATGGATGGTTAATTGTGGAGCAGCAGTTTCTCGCTATCGTAATATAAGGTACAGGCTGATAGCCGTTTAATTTTAAGGACCGGAGCACTAAGCTATGGGACTGCCTACTACAGCTGGTTCGAGAATACAGTTGTATATCCAGCTCCCTAGCGGACGAGGGGCCTGAGAAGGATACTGGCTGCATCGCCAAAAGGTCTAAGTGATACACTCCTTGGTGGATCACTACCGTAGAAAATGCAAGTAAAATAGGCGGAACAGAACAGGAAGGATTGGGCCGGCTTATCTATTAAGAGAGAAAACGGTCGCAGCACTAGCTTTGTAAGAGACTAGGGGTACCGGATTAAGCTGAGCAACGGCGCCGAAAGATACTAAGTGTTCAGCTCCAAGAGGATTTCTACAGGGAAATAGTAGCCTTTAGTGGTGAAATGTGATTGAGCCTTACTCTAGGTGGCGCTTTCGGGCGTGTCAGTTGAAATAAGGTCAACCAGATAGAGCGGAAAAGTAGTGGACAAGGACCGTCGCAAGCATGAGGGAGATACTGATAAGAATGTAAGGCAGAGGAATCAACAAACATGAGGCGCAACAATAAAAAGATCAACAAGCCCGATATTTTTGAGTTATGCGACATCAGAATACAGAGGATAGTCTCTTAAGATGAAAGGTGGGTAAGCCACTGGCTACTTGGCTATTCGAGGCACGTTGGCCGTATTAGAGTTAAACAGACTGAGCTAGGAAGCAACAGGCAACGACATGTGGTAGCCGGGTGTTGAGTATAATAAGAACGTAGGCCACAGAGACCTAAAGCATAGGATGAAGTAAGGAACCTGCGCAGGGAATTCCAATGGTTGTGAGCGATGCGGCACAACAATCAAAGAGGCGGCCTATGAATATGAAATGGGAATGAGTTACATGCTCGGTGGTTCATGGAAGATTAGGAGTCATACTGGAGTGGAAGTTATAGAGTTTGGAAGGAGAATTTGGTACACGTGATTCTGCAATGGATCAACACATCATATTTAAAAAGAATGTTAGTTCCCGACCTACCAATGGACAGGACCTAGGAACGCAATAGGCAACCAGCCAAGGCATCAGCCAGCAGAAAAATGGGACACAACCTGACTGCGAATAACCGAGCAAACATGCGTTCAACAAGAAACATAGCCAGTTACAACTTGCCATACAATGGATTGGCGGCAGTGTTCCAGGACGTGGTGGATTTCCGCCTGGCAAGCGTTCTCCCTGTAAAAGCCACAAATGTACGTTTAGCGACACTGTAACGTGGCGTATGTGACTCGCGACTGAATAAAGTCACAGCCCATAATTTCACACTGGCAGGTCAACTAGCGTCACAATTCTAGATAGGTTCGTTGCACTGGAACTTCTACATCTACATATACTGTCTTCTTTATACTTCCAACGATACGTTGAGCTTTGCGTTACTTGTGCACCAACTCACTCTATTGGCATATACCTCTTGTGCGTGCTCCTCCATTACCTTCCAATGGATCATTCAGGATTCTCAATCTATTATTAGCTGAGGTCCCGTACATCAGGATAGCCAATTTATTGTTTCGCATTTTCACCATTGTACAGTTCCAATCATGGATATATGAACAAGTTTCTACTGTCAATGTTACAGTTGCCATAAAATGTTTGTACAGTTGTACATAATTGCTCATGCCTCCATGGGCGTGCCTCGCAAAGTCGAGAATAAACTATTTATTTATTTATGACAATAAGAATTTATGGTCAGAGACGTCAAGCATAATTTTGTAGGGATCCAAACGTCAATTGGCTATTTGGGCGTGCGTTATGCAGCGTTGCAATGCAAATGGAAGCAAGGTAAGATGAAATGGGAGTGGGTCCCAGGCTTGCTGGCTGTCCAGACTGAGCAGTTATACTTGAGCGGTATGTTGAAATTATGAAAGCTAGAGACAACGAAATAAGTGAAGTAGGACTAGACAGGTAAAACAAAGCAAGGTAAGGAGTGACCATTTAGTGTTGTTATGACTAAATATAGAAACAAATAGTAAAGATATCAACGTCGGCCTGCGACGAACGAGAAGGGTGTGCAAGAAAATCCAAATAATTGTGATTCTACGTACAAATGCGCGGAGCTACAGTGTGGCAGGTAAGTCGGTAGGGCAAAGGAACTTGGTGGTCCATAAAGAGAGTGGAATACCATGGAGGAAGCGATAGGTGGCGAAGTAGGATGAGAGTAGGATATCGGTGGTGAACGTGGCAAGGTAGTTGAGGTCATACGTACAAACCTACGGAGCTACAGCGTGGCAGGTAAGTCGTTGGAGCACCGGCGTTAGGCGGTCCAAAATGAAATCGTAAAGCCAGAGTCAACGAGCAAAGTGAAAAAGTCGAACGAATCAAGAAGTACGAAGCAAGGTGGAGATAGATTATGCAGTGTATTTTAGGGTATTTCAAGGGAAGCTTATAAGGGATCTGGATGTCGGCTTATATTCAGTGTGTGGGCGGAAAACGTAGTCAACTAATGAGATCCCACGCACAAATCCGCAAAGATTCGAAGAATCGCTGAAGCTCCGGTGGTTGTGAAGTATATGAGAGAATGAAAGCAAAAGAAAGTGAAAAATGAAGAATTAGGACGGGACAAAGGGATAGGAAGCAAGATAAAGTTGGACGCCGCTGTTTTGTTAGGGTTAAATATACAGGATGCATTATTATTGACAGCAAGTTCGGTCTGCGGAAAAGGAGAAGGGTGTGTATAAAAATGTAAATACTTGAGATCCTACTCACACATATGCAGAGCTACAGTGTGGCAGGTAAGTCGGGGGAGCACCTGAGCTAGGTCGCTTATTAGGGCGTATGGTCGGAGCCAAAGAGTTAAGGGGAGTAGTAGGGCAAACTATGGCATCCGAAGCAGTGGAAATAATATGCCGTGCAATTAATGGAACATTTTTGTGAGGACTTATTAGTGATACCGAAGACAGACTTGGAGCTAGGATGAAAACTGACAACAGCCAGATGCTTTGGGTTTCAACCCACAAATACGCGAAGCTAAATGTCAAATATGCTTTAAGCGGAGTGTCGGTGTTTGGTGGCGCTTATGTGAGAAAGAGGGCAAGAGCAAGCGAAGAATGACGAAGTAGGACCAGACACGGGATATGAAGCATTTTGAAGTGGGATTCCGCTGTGTTGTTATGATTAAATGTACGGGAATTATTATTAGTTATATCAATGGCCGCTTGTGGACATAGAGAACCGTGTGTATGGAAAGCTAAATACTTGCGGTCCTACGCACAGATGTGCAGAGCTACAGTGTGGCAGGTAAGTC